>CM057167.1:1160715-1168579 GCA_029962745.1 Echinometra lucunter | reverse complement strand
TGGATTTTTTTCCTCTTACACACATTTTAATATCTGGTTTTTAATTGCATTTTCGAATAAATATTCTGAAATAAGATGAGTGAGCCAGCCAAAATTGGCTACTTTTCTTGTTTTTAATCGCATTTTAGAAAAGAAATTTTAAAATATGACGAGCAAGCGAAGCGAGCGAGCCAAAAATAACCACTTTTTTTGTTTTCAATTGAAGTTTTGAAGAGCGGAAAATGGTATTTTAGAGCACTTCACAGCTTGAATATGATGCTTATGACAACATCTACTTATTTACAAATTACTGTTACTTCAGTCCTCAAAATTTCTGGGGGGCAACTGGGGGGGGGGGCAAAGCTTCTGAGTGGGGGGGGGGGCAAATGCCCCCCATGTCCCCCCCCCCCCCCCCCGTTTTTCCGCCACCGATTCTGAAAGATCACTTAATAGGATCAACCAAGTCCCGGCGAAGAATACTAAAATGAGTCTAGCTATGTGGGGACATATTACGCTGACAACAGGTCACGTGCGCCGTGAATTTCGGGGCCAATGGACGCGAATTTCGCGACTGGGACGCAAAGTTCGCTTCAAGGGTCACGAATGTTGCATCCCTGGTCATGAATTTCGCGTCCCGGGTCTCGAATTTCGCGACTGGGACGGAAAGTTCGCGTCCATTGGCCGAGAAATTGTTGTTGAGCGTACTTTAGGGCCACCATAAAGGAGGGGGCACCGGAAACATTACTCCTCTAATTTATTTCTTTCTTTCCTTTTTCTTTGTCCTCCTATTCCTCAGCAAACAAAGAAAAAAAAAGTGGGGGGGGGGGGGGAAGGAAAGAAAAGAAAGAAATTAAAGGAGTAATGTTTCCGAAGTCATCTTTGTTCGCTGACATGGTTGAGGGATGGGAGGGGGACCAGTGGTTGAGCCCGGAGGTTCAGGGAGCACGAATTCACAATCTCTAGCCTCGTTTCGTGTACGCCCATACAAGCCCATACGCCCATACGATCCTGATAATGCTGATTTATTTTAGGTTGCAGAGGTGCGATACTTTACAGAAAATCATTGATTTTTTTTTCTTTCTTTCTTTTCAAATCTTGAATGGGGTTCTCAGTTCTCAACATCTGCTCCCTTCAGGCAGTCACGTGACATTTACTGTCATGATCATGATCGTCATTGTCTCGCTCCAGAGATTGTTTTGACGTCATATTTTTCATGCTTTCAAGTGCGCGCTCTCCCTCTCTAATAATCTCTCTCTCTCTCTCTCTCTCTTTCCCTCCCCCTTTCCTCTCCTCTCCCTTTTTTCGTGCCATCTTTCATGCACCCCAAAGCTATGAAATTGAAACCGGCAAATGGTAACAAACCTAAAACACCTTTCGAATTAAAAATAGGCGAAAAGAATTGCCAAAGGGCAATGGACACGATGGATTAAAAAAAACCCCCAAAAAACAAAAAAAAACAAAACAAAAAACAAAAAAAAAAAACACGTGTGCATTAAGGTTTTGATACACTGCTTTACCACGGATATAGATGTAGAATCTCAACAATTTTTAAATCGAGATTCAAATATCACAATCAAAGAGAGTAAAATGCTAATACGTGGACAATCATCATGATCATGGCAACGAATTACATGATACCTACTTGGCTTTCATCTTCGCAGCTTCTATGTATGAGGATATACTGCTTTTTCGGTTTAATAATGATGGTAATAATAATTAATAATTATGATAATCTTGTCTTGTTTACTCAGGGAAGCCTAATATCAGCTTCAATGCTGCCTCTAGAGGGCCCTGCAAGTTATGACAATGTACTAGTATTACCCCAGCTATTGCTAGATCCTCATTTACACCTTGGTCGAGTGGGACAATAGTAGGCAAAACATCTTGCCTAACATGCCTAAGGATGTAAGCACCGATGCAGCAAGGATCGAACCGCCGTTGAGAATTAAGAACCCTGAGTCGGGGGAGGACTGGTGAAGGAGGAAAAGAAGTAGAAATAGAAGTAGAAGAAGCAGCAACAGACATGGCAGAAGAAGAAGGAGGAAGGAGGAGGAGGAGGAGGAGGAGGAGGAGGAGGAGGAGGAGGAGGAGGAGGAGGAGGAGGAGGAGGAGGAGGAGGAGGAGGAGGAGGAGGAGGAGGAGGAGGAGGAGGAGGAGGAGGAGGAGGAGGAGGAGGAGGAGGAGGAGGAGGAGGAGGAGGAGGAGGAGGAGGAGGAGGAGGAGGAGGAGGAGGAGGAGGAGGAGGAGGAGGAGGAGGAGGAGGAGGAGGAGAATCATCTCATTTTGTCCGTTTGTGAACGAGGCTGTAAAATTTATTCCGATGACTTGGCTTTCCGCAGAGCCAGAATTTTTGTGGCTCATACCTCATTAGTCATGTAATCCGGAATGATTCTCAATGTTATTGGCGTTCCTACAAATTCTCCGACTACGTATAACATCCTTAAGCTGTCTCTTCTCATGCCATGACAGTTTTGAAAGTTAATTTTGAAGGGAAATTTAGATGAAATATCTGTCTACATCAATTATGACTATGTTCTATCAAATGAAGAGAGAGAGAGAGAGAGAGAGAGAGAGAGAGAGAGAGAGAGGAGAGAGAGAGAGGGAGAGAGGGGGGGGGGGAGTAGTGTTGTTCATGGCTCTTCCTTTTATTGACAGCTCCCCCTCCATTTCCCCATTTTCGTTTTGCAGTAAAAAATAATTTCGTTCACATCATGATGGTCTAACTTTTCACTCAGTCCTATGTCCCTTCTGATATACTCTTTTGAAAGAAAAAGAAAGAGTGAACGCATTCACACTGTTAGGGAAGAATTTCAAAAGAGAGTGCACTTAGAGTGAATTAAGAGTAAAAATTGTGATATTCACTCTTTGAGGGGTGACCTCAGTGATCACTCAAGGATTTTGAATGATCACTGAGGTCACCCCTAAAAGTGAGTAAAGAGTGACTATCACAATTTCCACTCTTAATTCACTCTTTTGTTAAATTCACCCCTAACAAAGTGAATGCGTTCACTTTAAAAAAAAAATAAAGAGAGCATATCTATTATTATGAGTGATATGAAATTCAAATTCCCCATGCAATCATGCCCTCCCCCAACTTTCTTTCTATCCATTCTTATTTTCCTCGCATATCATTAACTAATCCTATCATCACGTTTGGATGAAAGACAAACCAAACACAATCACTACTCACAAGAATCATAAGGAAAACAAAATGAAATACCAGTACCACAATGTTGCAAGTGTTGCACTATAAATATACACCAATTGCTGATAATCATTTATTAGGAAATATATACAGCTGGATATTTACACACACTTAATTCTTTATCCAATAAATCCACAGCTTATCAGCAATATGCAAAATAAAATAAAAAGGCAGTACAAAAATGAGCAATAGTAGGGCCATCCTATTTTTCATATTATCACTAAGAAAGAAACACAGAGACATAAAAAAAAATGAAAAGCTGAAAAATGAGAACCATTTTCACAGCATTTTAGGCACACAACTCTTTGATATACACTCTTAAAAAAAGTCAGTTAGGTCCACGTTCCAAAATGACCCAGAATAGGGTCATGAAGAAATGTTTCCAGGTCACATCTGACCTTATTCCGGGTCACTTTTACCTTATTCCGAGTCATTTTTTGACTTGGAACGGAGTGTGGCCCCAACAGACTCTTTTCTAAGTCAATCTGACTCAGAATTTTTAAGAGTGTACATAAATCCCCCCCCCCCCAAAAAAAGTTTTCTGGGATTTATTTCACACATTTCATACACCTCACAGGCAGTAAGTCTGACAATAACAGCAAAACTGCATCTATTTTCCCCCTTAACATACATTATATGATAATTGGACCATATCATAACTACACTCTTATTTCTGCCAAGTCAAATTTGACTCGGAATGGAGTTACTTCGACTCCAATTTAGGCGATTCTCAGTTGACGCCACACCATTCCGAGTCAAATTAATTTGGAAATCTGAGTCACTTGAACTTGGAATAGAGTAGACTCCCAGCCGATGCCATTCCGTGTCAATCTGACCACGTAATTACGCATAAACTAGAATGCACTAACCACTTTAATCTAAACAATATTTCCTAGCTCTAAAGATGTATACATGTACCAGTCCATATTAATAAAAAAATAAATAATGAAAAAACAAAAAGAAAGAAATAATGCAGACACTAGAAACATCACAGTGCTGATCACTGCCTTATATTTGTGTGATTAATAATTACATACGACAGCACTTTGAATGTAAAATGTGAGCAAATCTCAGAAATGTTCTTATTTCTGATTCCTCACAAGATTATGTGATAATTTCATAACTTGATCAATCCCACTAGTAATGAGAGGAACCTTTAATACATGTACTTACATATGTATCATACATGATCAACACTTCAGCAACAAGCTTCCAACAATTCATCTCAAAAAGCACTTCACTTCAATTTGCCAACATCAACTATTGGGCAATATAATTTCAAACCTGTTGAGATTCTAAAGCACCTGGCAGTATAACACATAGAACAATATGGCATACATGCACAATAGAATACTACCAATCAAATAGTCACTTCTTTGAATACAAAATATCTTCTTTCTTCAGTGAAGAAACCCTGTATGATTCACAAAAAACTTATATTTTGTTTGCTGCACTGTCAAAGATCAATAGTCAAAAACAGAAATAAATAATAAATAATGAGCACCGAGATATTAATCAATATCCATATGGTGAATCCGAGTCAAAATCTGAATTATTCATCTAGTATTAAAAAGGATGACCAAGACACATTGCCACAAATAGTCATAAAGGCCTGCAACCTCATGACTAATTTAATAACCTCCTTAATTGAATTCATGATTGAATGATTATATGATGTTAGAAGCCTTTAAAAAATATCAATTAAAAGCAAACAAATAAAACATAAAAACAAATCAATTAAAAATATGAAGAAAAAAAAATACTAAAGTCAAATTCTACTGAATCATAGTGAATGCTTATAGATTAGAGCCAAATAGAGCAACATATGCACTTCCCTAGAAAATGAACAATGATGTAGTGAAGCCTGTCCTATATTTGGCAAGGCAAAGCCCTAGATTCTTTCCTAAAGGACAGGAGACATTATTACTCCTCCATAATAGAGAATACTGCAATCAAAACAAGACTTGGTAGTCATAGTAGTTAGAGGAGTGATGCCATTGCAGGGGTCTAGGAAAGAGGAGGAGGAGGAGGGGGGGGGGGGGATGCACTGGCTTCAAGGATGGGGGAGGGGCATTTCTACATAATGACATAAGGCAGTATGTTACCCCCTTTAGTAAGCTACAAAGAGTACTTCAAAATAAGAACATGACTGGCAGCAATCGTTGGGAGTGGAGAAGGGGCACCAGCATCATAGTTTTTTTGGTTTTTTTGGAGGGGGGGGGGGGGGAGGGATCCAGCATCTTGAACTGGGGGTGCACTTCTCTCCTAAAGACAGACCATATTATTGCTCTTTAATCAACTAATTTACACAGAATACTGGAATCAAAACAAGACTTAGCAGTGATATGGTTAGAACATGGCATATGTGGCATACCATAGATTAAGTCACTGAGGGGGGCATTGGGGCACCGGGGGTGGCGGATCAGTCTTGCTCTGAGAATGAAAGATGAAATTAAAAAAGACCATCAATTAGGGTGAGGGTGTTGGAGATGGTCCTATCTCCTATCATCATCAGTTTACATCACTTTCCCCCCTTCCCCTTTCCTTTTCTCCCTGTTTTCCTGCTTTTCCCCCTTTTTGCGATTCAGTGCGGGAGGGGGCACATGCCCCAAGACCCTCCATAGCTACGCCAGTGGAGAGGCAGCATTAAATGTTCTGGTGCTTGATAACAATTTACTGCACGTCTGAGTGAATACTTGAATTGGGAAATAGCCTAGTATGACGTCTGTACCACTCAAGCTTCTGATTGTGGGCGGTGTATTTATAGAAGACGCCCCATTCCTGCGCATGATAACCATCAAGTTTAAGAGCTAAGCTTTCCAGATATGTGATTTTTGTGTAAACATTTGGCCTCCACAGCTCTTCTCTGTAATCATCTCATTCTGCCTGGTGTACATGTTGTAATTCTATCTCCACCATCATCATCATACAACCCTGTAAACTCTGTCAATGCTCTAACTCCAATCAATCAATTTAAATGTACGTCATGCTTTTAACTGCATTTTACTTTTTAAAAATCCACTTGATTTGTTTCATCCAATGCATATCTTCAAACTGGGTACATTATCAAGTAATCCAGAATAGATCAATTTCACAGACAATGATAATAATTAATTAAAATTCACTCCTCATGATCTCACACGTAAATCCTTATGAATGGATATGCCTAGTAACATTATATTAAGAATACTAAGATATTACATAGGTATGAGCAGAGGGGGAAAAAAACCCAACACAAATGAAATATAAATCAAGAGAGGAATTATACATGTACAGTGGAAATTCAGTATAACAAGGTCTCTGGGACCATCAAAATTACCTTGTTATAGCCGGAATCTTGTTATATTGGGGTTAAAAAACAATAAAGTATAAAGAGCTGGGACCGGAATACTACCTTGTTATATCAGGAATATTGTTATATCAGATCTCTTTATACTGAGTTTCCACTGTATCACAATACATAGTTTAGGTAGCTGGGAGAATCAAAGTGGCACCAAAAGATGCATAAAGAACAAACAATAACACAATACAGCATACATTCTGCCCTTTGTTATGCATCTTGGTGTCACTACGTCTTGCTATTAGGCAACCTTATGTAGATGAATACAACCTATATACATGTTAAGCCCAGCGCACACCTTACGATCCAACTGGCTCACGACTGGTCCACGACTGAGTGAGAGGAGATGTGACGTCACAGCTCTGGTCAGTCGTGAGTCGTAGACCAGTCAGAGGCCAGTCGGAATGATTTGACATGTCGAATCTTCACGACTGGATCGCAAGGGATCGCAGGCTCAATCCATATTCCAGCCAATCAGACAGCAGTATTGATATGACGTCAGAGTAGTCGGATGGGTCTGGAATCGCAAGGTGTGTGCGGTGTCGAGGCTTACCCGACTGCCCCACGACTCACCTCCTCTCACTCAGTCGTGGACCAGTCGTGAGCCAGTCGGATCGTAAGGTGTGCGCTGGGCTTTAATAAAACGGGAAATAGTAGCTAAAGTATACATACGTATAACTTTGCTCTACAATCTTCATAATCCTTGCTTCAACATGGATTGAGGTTAATAGAGTTCATGTAGGATGATTGATATATACATGTACTACTGTAGATTTCTGCAGTTGACAAATTCTGGTCCTCAGATGATATTAGGGAGTACCTTTCTAACTACGTTGTGTGTAGTTTTCTTGGAGCCTGGTTACATGAGACCACATACAAAGCTCATGAACATATTTATCTGCAAATGTCACAGACAGCAGCATGAGTTTGCAGCTGATACCTCTCAAGAAAGCCAACTCTCTCTCTCTCTCTCTCTCTTCTTCTTCTCTTTCCCACCCCTCTTCCTATCTCTCTCTCTCTCTCTTTCTCCATGGGCGTGATTCATGCTGTGTCATGTGAGAGTAGGAAGTTAGCCGCCGGTCCCAGACGCAACGTGTGCCCCGAAGGACGGTAAGATCAGAGGCATGTTAGTTCATGGTAACACTGAATCTACATCCAGTGTGTACAAAACAGGCAGTGCTTGCATGCAATCACTTGATATAGGTAAAGGCTTGTTCAGATATGGCCCTACAAACCACTGCTACAAACCCCTGCTACAAATCCCGCAACATTTTTAGTATACAAGTCTATGGGATATGGGTGGTAAAAAAAATGTTTTTGTTCTTGTTTCTCTGCGCAAC
>CM057167.1:1058215-1155715 GCA_029962745.1 Echinometra lucunter | reverse complement strand
CAACATTGGAGCCTCAATGGATGTGCAAATCATGGTCACAAATCTACAGAATTAAATTTTTCTGTTTTCTTCATCAATGAACTATAAAAAATATAAATTATGCAGATTTGTGACCATGCTTTGTACATCCCTTGAGAGATCCATGGTAAAAGCAAACAGTGGCATGAATGGCCTGCCATAGTTAAGTTCAATTTCAGTCAATCTTGGTCTTTGTGAAACACCCCCAGTATGTGTTATTAACCTGTTGACAACTGAATTCTATAATTCCCATATGCTTAATGCAGGGATCACCCGGTTCCTGCTGGTTGCAGGATCTGAGTCAAAGCATTACATTCCTGTCTTAAACTATTATCTACCGTGTTTACACAGTGACTCTGCTCGGGGATTCAACATGTGACCCGTGCTCAACACAGTAATTTTATGTCATGTAAACGGGATCAGTGTGACCCGCGAGATGTGTTGAACACCGCTTTTTTGATCCGCCAGAATCGCAGGTTTCGGTCCACGAGCCGAGTCAGATTCATCAATTTTTCGTGTGTAAACAGAAAGCTGTGTAAAACTCACTGACCTAGGTCATTGGGCGAAATTAGCAAGTCATCACAATTCTACCTCCGTTCTGATCCTCGGGCCGTGGTGAACTCGCCTTTTTTTGTTTCCGTATAAACACAATCACAGTTGCCCTCTTCGCAGTATTCAACCCTGCTTGAGGATTCAACACTCGAGCTGAGTCACTGTGTAAACACGGTAATCATTATCATTCATTTTCTTTGGAAGGTGGACTTGAGATTGTAGACTTATTACAAATAATCTTCATGCTCTTATTCAGGATGGTGATGAAGGTCAGAAGATATCAGCATGGTCATTCTCACAAGTCCCAAGCATCACTTTACCAGAAGAAGAAGAAGGAGATGACTTCCAGGCCTTTTGAGATTTTTAAAAACTTTTTTTTTATAAACTCTTGTTGTTTTCTTAAGCAATCTTGATGGACGATGTAATGCAGGCTAAATTGGACTCAACTTCCTGATAAATCAATATCTCTTCCTATACTTTCACACACTCCTCCCTTTCTTTTACCTTAGTCAGAGCCTCCATAGGTCACATTGTGTCTTAAAAGATTTCATCTTTGGAGACTGGAAAGGATGCCATAGTAACAATGATGATGATGATGATGATGTTGCCTTTCACGGATAAGAGGAAGAGATATTCATCATTAATACTTTCTTTAGGAAATTCAATATTTCTCATCATACTACCACTCTGATATCCAACAGATGGAATAAATCTTCTTGGAAGGACTCTCATCCTATGATCATGGTTGCTTGGAAGGGTTTCCATAGTAATGATGTTGAAAGAAGATTGTGACGATGGATTGGAGGTTGATGATCGATACTACAAGTTGGTCAAGGAACAGTATTTCTCGTCATACTTCCACGATCTCTCCCTCCTCCACTTTGGTCATCCCTTCGATGGAATCAATGGTCTTGGAAGGGATTTCATCCATGGTAGTTTGAAGGGTCGTCATGGTATCCGTGTTGGTGTTGGAGGAGTCTGTAAACGGGATGGCTGGCTCTGATGGGATGTGCTGGATGGAAGCTATGCGTTGCATCTCAGGGGATAGGTGATCATGGATACTCTGAAGGTAGCTCTGTGGCAGAAAAATAATAGGGACAAGGCAGAGAGATAAGGACAGAGAAACAGGGAAGAGAGAGGGTAGGTGAGAGGAAAAGGAGAAGGAGATTGGTAAAAGAAGACAAAGGGAGGAAAATGAGGAAAGGGGAGAGGGGGGTAGAGAGAGAGGGGGGGTGAGTAGAGAGAGGGGAAGGGAAGAGATAGAAAGAGAGAGAGAGAGAGCAAAAGTATGGGGCAAGAGATGGGGTCGGGATAGAGAGGTGGAGGGAGAATGATGAGAAAAGAGAGGGAGAGAAAAGAAACAAGGGAACAAAATGAGAAAAAAAGGAATATGAAATTAAATTCGGGATATTTATTAAAAAAAACTGTACACTATTTCAAAACTTCTCATTCATATCATTAATAAATGAAGAAAATGTCAGAGTTCTAAGAAGAAAGATGCTTAGTTTTGTATCTTGGCAAAGTTGACAACATAAATTCATTAATGTTCCATTAAATCCCATAATCTTATTTCAAACAAGATCATACAAAGTTTCTGTCATCATAGCTATCAATTTCAGACAAAGCAATCATTTCCTTGACTCCTTTACTCCTAAATCCATTCAATGATCTAAGCTGACTCTGCAGCTGATCATTCAGCACTCGGGGAAGTAATCGTCTTTACACAGATCATACTCAGGATTTACACATACTTCAGCTGCATGGCCTGTACTGGTAGTCCTTAGAACAGGCCTCCAGCGTTAATCTATGTGATCTACATTAATAATTTCTGTCCCATTTAGTCTAGATTTTCCTACTTAAAAATAAATGGTTGGTTATTTCACCTGACTGCAACCAGGGGACTGACAGCTTTAAGTCCCCTCCAAAGGAAAGGGCATTAGCGCATCAACTTGAGACCACTGTTCTACCACTGAGCCACAGCACCTCCCCTCTATCTGGTCTCAACTCCTCATTTTTACCCCCCCCCTCTCTCTCTCTCTCTCTCTTTATCAATCCATGATTCATTCAAAGAGGGCAATAAATATTTAAGTAGTGAATTTTGATAAAAAATGTGCCTATCGAAAGCTCATAAATGCAGCTTGCAATTCTATAACAATTATCCCAACAATTAAGCTCTGAGGAAATACCCCCCCTCAATTATCCCCTTTATAGGATTATTATCCCTAGGATAATTCTCTGACTTTTAAGTTTTTTCAGCACAACCTGCTATTACAGTTGGATTTCCTTTTAATCATATGGAAGTTCTGCAGATTATAATTTTCCTTGAACCTGTGTACTTTGACAATAGCATCCTACAGCTTATCCATCACAAGTCTACTCACACACAGACACTAAGGAAGTATGGGATGATTGCACAGAGTGACAGTCAAAGTAAAATTGATTGATGAAAAAAGGAAAAAGCACAGACTTGCTACTTTCCTCCGATCCTACATCAGAATGGTATATTTCTGTGCCCATGTTTGCAAATGAAGCATCTGAAAGAGTCTTAGTCATCGTTTAAACCATCCTTCAGAGTGTTCTCCATGTTTGTAGGAGACCCTCTCTATCAAGTAGAGGAGCTCCATTTGTCTCTGATGTAGGCAAGCACCACATATAATTTACTAGATGAAAAGCAGCACGCGCAGATATCATTACGCCATGATATCGATAACACTGTTGCATTATTCGTAACTTTTGCGTGTATCAGTTTTGTTTTGACATTTTGATTTAAAGCGCATTTGTTGTGCATTTGTTGCGCATTTATTGTGCATAAACTGCGCATGCGGTTAAAGCTGATGCGTGTAATGTTTCATAACGTGTACAAACAAATGCTACTAGTTAAGGAAGCATCTTACAAAATGAATCATTCATTTTTGATCATGAATAGTGATGGGTGCTTAGGTCGGCCTACTAATGGATCTGGACAAAATGGCGGAGCTTTAGGGGCCTGGCAAGCACCCACACCATGGAAAACCACACCAAAAAAATGAGAGGTATAATCTACTCAATGCCCAAACAGTGTTAAAGTTTATGTACAGTTTTGATATGCTCTCAAATGCTATTTGTCTGATTTCTCTGCTTTTATCTGCTTTAATAGTACGGTATAAAGGCAAAACTAAGATGCTGTGAAGTCTTTTCCTTCCTCAAGTTGAATGTAAGGCAAATGAAAAACGAAAAATACTGTGATCACTGGGCTGTGATCGAAAGTCAACAACTTTGAAGTGCATCACACAGTTCCTACACATGTGTAAAACCAGTGAGAGTTCTATAATATGCGATAAGCATAACGGTGCGCTGTGAATGTTGCGCGAGGAGCCATCGGTGTGCAGAGAGGTAATAGTGTAACATTTAATAATAATAATAATAATAATACGCAACATTTACATAGCGCTTAATACAAATGTTTCTAAGCGCTGCATATCATTACCCCGGCTTTAGCACGGCTACCCTGATCAGGCGCTCGAGCATTCAAGGAATTTCTTCCTACCGGGTACCCATTTACTACACCTGGGTGGAGAGTGACAAATGTAGATAAACATCTTGCCAAAGGACGCGAGTGCTGCGGTGGGATTTGAACCCCGGACCCTGTGGTTCAAAGTCCGGAGACTTATCCACTGATCCACAACACCTCTACATTTACACTAAAATTCACCAGAAATCATGAATGGAATATCACATGATCTCACACATGCTTTTTTTTTTATGCAAGGTGGACAAATGTGAGACTACATTCAATCAGTTTCATGTCAATTTTCTTTTAGCAACCAAAACTGCACATGAGCTTTAAGAAAAATTGACATTTTTGGTCATGAATGACATTTGTGTATTTTTTCAGATTTTTTTCTTTCATTAATTCACCTCCCAACTCCCAGAGTCCCATCCAGTCTATAAAATCAATTTTGTTCCTCTAAAAACACTTTAATAAATCCCTTTTTTCTCCTATAGAGTGTTAGAAATACTATCTATACGTAGGTCCCTAAATCTAAAATGGAGCCTTTCCAAAACAGTATAAAACATTCTTTATCCCTCATGATGTGCACGATATCCAGGTTTACAAAACTAAAAATGGATCATTTTCATACGGTTATGAATCATCCTTTATACCTGACGTATATCAAGACAATATCAAGATCTCTATAACAAATGGGGTTAAAAAAAGGCATTTAGTTGAAAACACCCATAGTAGTATACAGTGTCTCCTTTTTGACACTTTTTGACAAAGAATGCCAGCAGGGTTCATACACTTATATAATTTCAAAATTCCATGACTTTCCATGACTTCCCAGGGCAGAAAAATGCAAATTTCCATGACTCGTTGATCACATGTGATGCAAAACATAAGAAGCACGCCGATTAAGAGTTATAAAGCTGATCTGAGTGCCATGAATGCAGGGCTGGCCGGAGCGCAAATTTGTTAACATGAAAAACATCTTGAATAAATGATTTTCCATGACTTCCAGAAGAAATTCACAAATTCCCTGACTTTCCCTGACTTTTTGCTTTTGGAAAAAAGAATTTCCAATTCCCTGACTTTCCAGAAATTCCCTGACCCGTATGAACCCTGGCCAGTGAATAACATGCTACAGGAGCAGAATAAAATCACAAAAAATATTCATTTCTAGTGCAGTAAATTATATCGTTTACAAATAAGATTGAATTGACTGTGGCTAATCATTACAATCTCTAAATTGGCAATGCACTGTGAAATATATGATAACTATTTTCATGTGCAAATTGGCAATTTTCTGGGCAATTTTGTAATTCTATTCACATTGGTCCATCTTACACACATTTTCATTTTTTTCAAGCTACATACATGTACATGCAGGAGTGGAAACCAAAAATGATTGTTGCTAATTTGAGGATGAAAAAGTGATCAGACCATGGGAAATACTAAAACTCTGAAATGCTATGGGTTAAAACATTCCTGTTCTCTGTGATGGGATGCAAATAGACAAAGATGAGTCACAATGTTGGTTCAACACAAAGCCAATTCCCTGCAATTCAGGAAGATCTCCCAGTTCCTAAAGATGATCTGATCTATAGCCTGTATTATCTTCTAATGCACAGCCATCCAGTGGAGAATCCCACATCTACAAACTAAACGTATCGTTTCCGGCAAGTTTTCCTTTCAGCTACCTACTACGTATCAAGGCAAATAGCAGGTCCCTGGATTAAAAAGTATGATCCATCTACCGCTAATAGCCTGTTCTGAATAGACAAAAATTATCCAAAGCTCATAGGTGCACCCTTTTCAATATCAGCTCGACCTTGAAGAATAGTCAGTTATTTTGGGATCTCCAGTATAAGCCTAAACTCAGCTGAAGTATGCGATCGCATCTACATCAGTTCAAACTGCATAAATTGCAATCTAACTTGAGCTATAGCTTGATGTTGGCACACATGCATGGTGGGATCAGCTTTTGTAGAGCTGATGAGGACGCATCAAAAATAGCGCGCTATTTTTGCAAATTAGTGGGCTATTCCGTAAACTCGCTCAAGATTTGGGTGGCTTACTTTTCAAGCGAAATGATGGCTAATTCTGTCTTCATCCAAGAATAGACTCATAATGGTTGTATGATACATGCTTGGTAACAATATCCCATTGACAGATTTCTTACACCAGCCAAATTCCTAACGTTGACTCATGAGTGGACACTGTACCTTACCTAAATGAGATGTTCATTTCTACAGATGCTTGGACTTGATTTATAGATGGCGCTTCATACAATGTTTGTAAAAATCCCACAATGCAGGGCCATGACGGTTGGACTGTTTGTGTATATGGACAAGTCTTGTTGCAAATCGTCGCTGAATTCATGAAGTGGCACAAACCCCCCAAATTGCGTCCACAGTCAAATTTGTTATTTTTAGTTTTATCATTCTCTAGCCACGGTCTTTCATTTCACAAAATTTTAGAACCCAATTCTCTCTAATTTAAGAGATAATTAAAGTGCAAAAATGACACGAGCCTGAAAATCTACATTAAAAAATATCCACGAACCGGCACAAGGGTGCACGCCGTTACAGGCCTTTGAGTTCTATACAGAAAAACTCAACGGCGCGCACGCTTGTGCCGGCTCGTGAATTTAGTGACATAACACAGCGCGACACAAGCGCTTGTGGGGCTTCGTGAAATGTTTTGGGTGCGCAAAATCGTACTTGCTCTCTACACGAAGTGCCACTTCGTGAATTCTTAAGCTAAAGCAACACTTCTACATAACGACACCTGCGTTTGAAGCTTTACTGTGTTAAGATTTGAACTTAGTTTGAGTACGATTCTACATGGAAGGCGAGGGTAGATACTTGGCTTTCTATCTGTGCTGGAATCATACAGCTTAACTTCGCAACAAATGGCAATGAGCAGTTGAAAAACAGATAAAATCTTTAATCGCGTTTTACTCGAAAAGCGATTTCGCGCATCTGCAGTTGCTCGTGCACCTCATGGATTCAACGACGAAATATGCATTAGCTATCCCCTTCCAAGTGCCATCTATAAATCAAGTCCGAGCGCCTTAAAATCCAAACGCAACCATAATTCTAAAGCCCAAATGCAACCCAAAATCTATATCTTTGATGAAATTGTGATCAAGAAAAGCTTGGAGCAAATATCAGGTCACTGTTCTTCGCCCTCAATCCAGGTATTAGCCAGGCTCATCATCAAGGGACAGTGCAAGGTTTAATCTTTAGCCAATGATGGGGTGAAGGTAACATGGCTCAAATCGCATCGGCTTTTCTGCATACTCATTCCCACATCAGAATCACTGGAGGGATTTATCAGCCTAAAGCTCACGCAAGAATCTACTTGATTCCTTTGACAAGGTGACTCAGATTACTACCTTCCCCTGACTCTCCATTCCTCCAAGATAAATGACTCTTCAAACTGGCTTTTGTTCCAACAACTTTTTTTTTGTTGCATTTTTGATGTCTGAGATGTGCATAATTCCCTGTAGAGGGACACTAGTTTCTTCCTGACACGCCTCTTGACGTGTAAATTAATCAGCATTTGCAATATACTTTTAGTCATAATTTAATCATAAGGTTTACTAAGGTCACTAAACGGGTCATCGAAATGGCTCAACATACAAGTATGAATGACACCATTGGGAAATGAATAGACCTGTTCATTTATGGGAAAATATTGAATGATTATGAGCGGTAATAAGTGGAATGTGTATTTCTTGTCCAACATAAAACTACGAATAACCCCGTTATGAAACTCTCAGTTCATACCTGTGTGACTATATCAGCATTTCTGCTCCTCGCCCTGTACAGGTCACAGTATTTCTGTGCTCTGACTTCTTCTCTTGCTTCCCGTTGTCTCAGTTTTTGGAGCTCAACCCTTCTCGTCTTGGTATGACCGCTTACTGCAGAAGAGAAAGACAGAACACAGAAAAACATGAAATTTGCTTTCAATAGGAAATGAACAGAAGAATGCTAGGGATAAGAAATGTTTCAGACTTCAGTAAACAAAGAAATATGATGACCAGTCAAAAGTATAAAGTTTTATACCTTGCAAGTTGCAGCCTTACTGAAATAAAAATCATCATTTGGGAAACTATGAAAATTGGTCTACATGTAAATACATTTATTTTCTTAAAGTGAACTTGTTAATATTTGTATAAAATATTCAAAAATAAACATGTTACAGATGTGAAGGGTATATTTACTCTTTCATAAACTTCTTTTCTCTGTTTTACTTTACAATATCAAAATTAATCAACAAATACAATAAAGAAATGTATATATTAAAATACCTATCCAACATCTATTTATCAAAAATGTCCTACTGCATGTACAGTGTATATTCATACCTATGATGAAAAACTTAAATGCAGACAAGAATTCAAATATAATAAAAGAGAAATAAGGAGCAAAAAAACACCTCAAAATCGAATGCTTGTGTACATCTCCGATTAGGTGTATTACTGTGGATGCCTGATTTAAAGCCAAATGAACCATTATATAATGCACGGGAATGGCTGAATGGACATATGTTCATGAATTAACCATTGTGCTGTGTACAGTGAATAGCTGAAACTGACAAAGAGGATACAAAGTGAGAAGGTGTGGAAATATCATAAAGGAAAGGAATAAACAACACAAACTACATGTACAACCAAATTTAAAGTCAAATGAACCATTATATAATGTTGTAAATGGCCAAATGGATATATTATGTTCATGAATTAACCATTGTGCTGCATACATTGAATAGCTGAAACTGACAAAGATGATACAAAGTGAGAAGGTGTGGCAGTATCATAATGCACAGGAATAAACAACAAAACACATACACTGTATGATGCTGGGGTATACATCAAACGGCCATATTTGACTACAGCACACATATTGACCGAAAAAAGAGAAAAAAGTCTAGACATAAAAATAGTTCGAATTATTGAAAGCACAACTATTTCACACACGGGCTGACTTAATTCAAAGAATGCCCCTTGAGTCATTAGTGCACTAGTCAAGTGCATCTGCTTCTAAATATATCACCAGAGCCCTGTAACATAAAAAAATCCCACGAATCCGATGACCGGGGTAATAATATTTCTGTCAAGCGCTTATACACGTCTCAGAGAGATGTATTAGACGCTATATAAATGCAGAAATATTATTAAATACAATCAATCTTATGATTGATTTGAATTGTATTCTATGGCAAACCATGCACTTACATGTAGATAGAGTTATAATTGATCGTAAGATCGATTATATCTCTCTAGGTTACAGGCCCCAGATCCAGGGAAGAAAATACACAAGGGCTTGGGGCAAATTCGCCCCCAAAATGCCAAAAAGAGCCCTGGAAAACTAAAAAAAAGCCCTTGAAATTCTCATAGGGTTCAATGTAAACTGTAATACAACCTGTAATGTGTAGAAAATTTGTACGGGTGGGCTCAAAAAGTAGCACCGGGAAAAAAATAATAAATTTTTTCCCTGCCCAGATCAAGACATGGCTAGTATGTCCTCATGAAAAATGATTTGTGTTTTCTCATTCTGGTTTAGTTTGGAAGTATATCATGGTAGTAAGGTCTCATGAGAAGGACTGCTCTTCAAATTAGGGTGGCCCTGAAGTACGCTCGACAACAGGTCACATGCGATGTGAATTTTGCATCCCAGGTTACGAATTTCGCATCCCGGGTCCTGAACTTTGCGTCACGGGTCATGAATTTCACGCCACAGGTCGCGAATTTCGTGACTGGGACACAAAGTTTGCGTCATGTGTCGCGAATTTCGTGACTGGAGCGCAAAGTTGGCCGCGAAATTCACATTGCACATGACCTGTTGTCGAGCGTACTTCAGGGCCACCATATCAAATGCTCTCATTTTCAAAAAAATGAAGGGTAATAGCAAGTCTGGAACAAAGTGTATAGTCTTATATACCCATTTCTGTGTGCAGGCATGTATTTCTCATTGAATTAATTTCTCATCATTTTGGCAATTCAGAATTTTACAGTATACACCAAGCCCCTAAACATCAGTCACTACGCCGGAACATCTGCAGACCCCCTGAAGACCCAAATTTTGTTAGATGCTCCCAAGGTGCATATGTGCTAGCACGCATCAAAAACAAGAAATCAGGATCAGTGTAACACATTCGCTTAACGAAAGGTCAAATTCGCTTATAATGCATGAACTGATATCGACATTGAATCGTATCGGGGCTTTGGGAGGCAATGAAATGTTATTGAAGGGACGAGGCCAAAATACGCTTGGACTTCGTGATGACACCGTATCTAATAAGGCAAATCTGCTACCTTTTCGTCTATACTACTTGATATGTCCAGGATATACACTACTGTAATACATTGCATAATCAACCCTTTCAAAGCAATTCAAAATTCTTTTACAAAGTAATCACATGGTCAGAACTAAACAATATCTTTAAAACTTCAACTGCAGGGCAATATACTACTTGACGATTCAATAATACATTGCATAAAGAGTAAAGCTAGAATTATAATCTCTCGACTCCTCTGGGAAGAAATCATTTCCTTGTTTTTCAACAATCAATGTCAAAGCTATTTTTTAGAGATTGCCCGTGTTCAGACACAAAAATACCGAAGCAGTATAGCTATACATTATAAGATGAATTTCAGTGTCTGTACACTCACTAACAGAACGACGTATAATACAAATCATATAACAAAGCTAGAGTCTGAGCATCGTCTTGAACTAGAACTCAATAAAGAATCTCGGTCAGTGTGTGTGTCTGATTATATGGCAACCACCAAACGGTCCAAATGGGCGGGGCTTAACATGAGTGTGGGCAAAAGGAAATATGACCTTGCCATGACATCATGCACAGTCGAAAACTGTGCATCCATGCGAAATTTCTTTATAGAGTTCGGGATGTGTGTCTGAACACTCTGTTTGCTGTGGGCAGAGCTGAGAATTCCAGTGAGTGGTGCAAATGTTATGTATTTTGATATGTCTTTTTTTGTATGAAATAGAAAATTGATTTGTATAATACCTCCATTAAAGAGAACTGCTGCTGGACTACCTTCATGAGCGTCCTTGGATGGTGCGTGTGCTATATAAGTTTTCACAATTATTATCATAATCATTATTCAATGATCCTTTATAAGACCTTTATAAGACATCTGAGTTTCATGATGAGCATTTTGTGTGTGAACAGGCTGTCAGTTGATTGATTTTATGGACATGCAAGGCAACAAAACAATACTCTATGAACTATTAAAGGAGCTCATCAAGGATGGGTTTCCATGACCTATCTATCTATCTATACTGTGTGTGAGTGTCCTGCTGAAAGTTAATCATTGGGATAAAGAGTTTAGAATTTGGGGGCCCATTATGTCGCTGACGCCAAATAGTGTCCAGACTTTCCTTAAAACGACAGTGATTTACTAAATAATGCTTCACTGTTTACCGATCCTCCATTTTCTTCATTAAAATCTGTCATGGATTTAAACAGCAAGCCATCCTGTGCTAAATAACAAAACTTTCCTTGTATGCCAAACTGAATTGTGTTCTGAGAACAAAAAAGCTTCCTCTGTTATCACTGTTGATATCAATTTCTTCTTTCATCCTTACCTGAAGACCTGATCTAATACCAGTACACCAGATTCATACTAATCCATGTCTGAAAGACACACTACATGCCACTCCAAATATGGAGTAAAATATGGAATATAATAAGGAAGGGGTCAATGCGCTTCCAGACTCGCAAGTCAAATTTTAGCTGGGCAAAAATAGCCCCAAGAATAAGAATTAGAGTGTGGAGATACACTGTGATGTGATTCACGCTACCAAATATATCCTTTAAATCCACTCCAAATTGTGGAATCATTTCCCTTGCCATAATCTTTGCAGACAGAGTGAGACTAGACTGCTCGAAGATATCTTACTGCAGGTCCATCCTCACTAGCCCAAGTTTTAAAGGTTTCAGTAAGCCTTCAAAAACTGTTCGTCAGATTTCTTTGTTTCTAACTGCTCAGTAGCAATAAAAGTGAAACCAAGGGCTCATTTCGAAGTGTAGAAACATGAACATTTATCATTTGCTCTAAAAGCTACAGGTACATGTAATTTCTTTAGCGACAGGCAATTACATGTACTTGAATCAAGACTGTAGGACCCCGTTCTCATTACAAAACTGGAAAGAGGATGGCGCCATCATGGGGCAATCCCATGGCATGTGCCAGGAAGGTCAACTGGCACGCTGTGGGTTCACACCTGCTGATGGTAGAGCGATCTATTTTGGCACTCTCTGTACAGCAATCTGCAAATTGGCACGCTCTGGATCGTGATATCCCCCCCTGGACCATCCCCCCAGAGGTGGTCCGGTTTGGGATCAATGTGGACCTCTCTAGATTGTGCCCAAACGACGATGTTGCGTTCTCATCTTAGAGGTGGCGCGATCTAGCACGCGCTGGATCGCTCTTTCCCTTGTAATAAGAACGAGGTCTAGGACTGGTCACGCAATTGTGATAACAAGATTTCTAATAACATCTTTAAACATGCATTTTGCAGCTATCCTCATGCCTACTACATGTACATGTATACACGTCAGCATACTCCCATATAAACAACATAGTGGGGTGCAACTTCATCTTGCTCTCTAGAGCTCAAAGAAGTTTGAGGAAAAGAAAGGATAACATAAGACCACAAAAATAGGGCATACACGGAAGTGAATGACTCTGCCATTGGGTAAATGCCCAACTACACGCCCACATCTGCGTGTATGTCAACTAGTCAACGGCATCAGTTCTTTTTGCAGTCACTGAAAGCATATTATGAACTTACAATATTTCTTTACAGAAGGAAATATTTCAAGCCCATATTTTGAATATAGTATAGTGTGACATTTAATCCCTAACATACTGAGCAAAATATATTTCAGTGATTGGAACACTGTAAATGAAAATCTCCTCATCACTATCGGTGAAATGTGATTGCCCTTTGGAGATAGGAAACCTCAAACTTGGAAGAAGTGTTGATCTGTCCAATATCTCAAGATGGTAGGCTAATGGAAACACACCCCCCAAATCTCAAAATGAAATCTGTCCGATTGCTACCATCACTGTCCTCCACAGCAGGTTTATTTATAGCCACATCCAATCTCCCTCAGAAAGAGGGATCAACTACTTTCCTCGACCCGGCCGAAAACTTGTCCAAATTAGCACCTATTTGTCGGAGACAAAGCAATTAGACATGCAATTTGCGTCTGATTACTTCGAAGCTTTCGACGGTACGGTCGAGGCGAGCTAATTGTTGATGGTGATCATTCAGAATTCCCATCAGACTTGAGCATGGAAATTGGAGTGGAAGTAGAAGAAGTGCACAATCATAGTGGGTCACTGGATTTCTCTCTCTCTTTTTAAAGTTGGGAGATGAGAAAAATCCCTGTGATTCAATTAAATCATATTGCTCTGTCTCAAAATAGAAGTACTGTATATATTTTTCACCTGACAAGGCCATCAGACAAACAAATTCCAAAAGTGAATCCTCCCAAATAGTCTTCTTACCAGACACTAACTAGAAATTCATGTCCAATGCATTTGAATTCAATATTACTCCAAACATCAGGGCCCCGTTTCAAGAAATTTGTTGGGTGGTTTCAACTTCCCTGTGGGTTTTCTAGGTGTTCCCAATTTCACTTCCCAAAGGCCGCAATGATTTGTTTTCTTTAAATGCACGCATCAGGGCACCGTTTCATAAAACTTGTTATCAATAACAAGTTACAATAAATATTATGAGCTACTAAAATCTTTGCAAATTTGTCATAGAAATGTGGCAGTTGTTTATACTGATAACAAGTTTTATGAAACTGGGCCCAGCAATACATGTATGCGTATATTCATACTTATTTCAGTATGCCTATGGAAGTTTAAACCTTACCCATGGTTTAAACCTCCTTTGTGAATCAGGTCAGAGTCTGGCAAGTACCTTCCAAAGAAGAAGCAAAATGAAAAGTTATCAAGCCCAGGGAGAGGGGGTGAATACATGTAGCTATCAATTTCTTACAAGTAACGGAAAAAGAATGGTGGGGGGGGGGGGGAGGAGGGGGTACATGTATGTATCCCTTGTAACCCTTATATCCATCCATGGCTACAACTGTCAGTATCCTAGAAAGCAAATCCAATTCAGGCATTGGTAGCAATCCTGTTTCCTGGATTAGAAACAGTGGTCAACCATACACCAAGAAGGTACCTCCTTGCCTATACTTTCCTCTCTTAAACCCACAAGAACAATAATATCCCTGCTAAAGGTCAAAGGAGGAGTATGTTTTACACAAATTAGTAACCACCCCCCCCCCCCCAAAAAAAAAAAAAAAAAAAAAAAAAAAATTGAATTTGACATGAATCACTGAAGTCTCCACTGTATGCCAAACTCGACTTCTTTGATATGTTTTGGGAATTTATACAGTATGACAACTCAACAATGTTATTTTTTCTTGAGGAAAACATTATCTATGCCTTTCTTTTCCACAGTACACAAACTGTTCCAAAAAAAAAAAAAAGAAATCCCAAGTGCTGTGGCTTCATGAGCGTGTGTTTGAATGGTGAAATTAGGCTGGAGTTTTTGGACAGATGGAAAACCTTTTCCATCAGGTTGAAAGGCAATCATCATCATCACAACATACAATAATCAAAATTTCCAAAAAAAAAAAAAAAGTTGTCATGAGTTCACATTGCATGTGCAGTTGTGTCTAGTGTGGGTTCCACAAGGGACAAATATTATACAGTCAAGTTCAAACTTCAGATTCCTCATTTAAAGACATTAGCTAACTTTGTGAGTAGCTGATTTAAAAAATTCTCAAACTAAGATGAAACATGTGTATGAGTACTTGTATTTGTACTCAAAAACCCTGAAACCAACCATAATTTGGAATGAAAAAGTGTAAGTTAGACGCAAACGGCGATTTTATTATCCTTCGTTTCACGAGACAATCACTAAGAGGACCACATTGCTTGAATTTGAAAATGTCGTTATGTGCCTCCCGCAGCGTGATACGCCAATGCACACAGTATGGTAAGGTGAGTCATACGCGCGTGCGCACTCCTTATGTCTATTCTGTGCAACCGACCCTCGTATATTTTTCAAACAATGGTTCACATTTCTGATATTTAAGAATACTTCCTGTGGATATCATACTTTGAAACTTTCAGACTGGTATTTTTACACTATAACCCTTATGTTTATCCCATTTTCAAGTAACAAAACAAGATTTTTTAAAATCATAACAATGTTAACCAATGTCTTTAATCTCTACCGAGCTGGGAAAATGATTCTTCAATTTGTGCATTTAACCTACATGTATGGAACAACACCTTGAATACATATTGCAAGCACCATGTGACCCATCCCTCAGTAAACATCCCAAAATGACCGAAAGCAAGAAGTGCAGGTACGCACATGTCATATCATGTCACTCTAGCACCTGTGACCATGCCAAGGGTTAATAAGAACAAGGGTTAATAAGAACACTGGCCTTACAAATTGGAGACTTCCAGAGATCAAACTGTGTTCAGACTACATCTATGCTTATCGCTTTAAGAAAAACGTATTGTTAATGTCATGCGATAAAAACATTAAATTGAATCATCTGGATGTGTTATGCTGATACAAAGCAAATGGTATTGGGTGACAATCCCCCCTCCCACACACACACACACACACACACACACACACACACACACACACACACACACACTTCTTCTTCTTCTTCCTCCTACATGTCAAATGCCCTAGGGCTCAGTGCAGGAGCCAACTAGGCAGGGGTGTGCACCTATGTTGAAGGCACAGAGAGAGAAATCTGGGCCCCATTTCATAAAAATTGTTATCAATAACAAGTTGCAATAACTGTTCTAAGCTAAAGGTATCCTTGCATCTGATTGGCTGAGAGTAAATTTGTCATAGAAATGTGACAGTTGTGATAACAAGTTTTATGAAACAGGGCCGTGAAGTTAGTTTTTTGCTTTGCTTTGGAAGATTTACAGAATTCCTCTGTTGAAGGTATCTGTATTTTCATGTTGATGGTTGGTAATGTTCTATTCCCCACTTCATCCTATCCCCACACCCCTCACTAAGCTCACAATAAGTACCTTTATTTTGTTTCCTCACACAAAACATTTTAGTGTGTTCACACCTTCGACAAACACTACTTTATATTAAAGATCAGTATAACCCTAAATTCCTGTAGTGTGAATAGGCTGAGAGTCTAATGTGTCTAATGTGCATTAGCTTAAAGTCACCAGTTTTCCGCAATACGGGAAACTGAAAGATTTCACGGAATTCGGGAAGAACGGAATTCACAGAATTTCACGGAAAACACGATTTTCAGGCCAAAAAAAATTGAATTACGGAAAATATAGGAAAAAATCATGAAAAACAAAGCAAAATCCACTAAATCAAAACCGTGCATCAGTGGCAAATCTGGATCAAACCTGTTCGCAGTTTTTAATGTGTGTCCACCAAGCTTTATCAGCATACTGCAGTACAGGTTATTATTAGGTTAACTTACATTTTTCTAAGATTTTTACAATTGCTTTATCATATGTTTTGTCCATGTCACCGAAGAACAGGGAATTCGAAGTTTAGAACAACGAAGAACACGGAATTAGCATTTTAGAAAACGGAAAACTGGGGACTTTACATTAGCTGGATCAATGTAGACAAGACCAGAGGTTTTTTCTGGAACTCTTTCATTGCCTTGGGACAGACCCTACTCATTGACAGATCCACTATCCTCAATCTGCTCCATAAATAGAGGAGACTAAAATGACAATTCATTGTTTGTCTGATGAGGTGGATGAGTTATGTCAACATATTTAATAGTAGCTGACAGGTTCACTTTCCCCATAGCTTGGTCTCCTCAAATATGGCTTCTCATGGTGCACTTGTGTATAAATTGTAGTGCTCTATTTCAGGATGAAACCAGAAATTCATATACATGTATTACATGTACAGTTATTATTTATTATTATCATCATCATCATCATCATCATCATTATTATTATTATTAATTATTATTATTATTATTATCATTATTATTATTATCATTATTATTATTATCATTATTATTATTATTATCATTATTATTATTATCATTATTATTATTATCATTATTATTATTATTATCATTATTATTATTATCATTATTATTATCATTATTATTATTATCATTATTATTATTATTATCATTATTATCATTATTATTATTATCATTATTATTATTATCATTATTATTATTATCATTATTATTATCATTATTATCATTATTAATTATTATTATTATTATTATTATTATCATTATTATCATTATTATTATCATTATTATTATCATTATTATTATTATTATTATTATTATTATTATCATTATTATCATTATTATTATCATTATTATTATCATTATTATTATTATCATTATCATTATTATTATTATTATCATTATTATTATCATTATTATCATTATTATTATTATTATCATCATTATTATTATTATTATTATTATTATTATTGGTTTGGCATCACCTGTGCCTGGGAGGGGAAAAGCGAATTGAATCACTGTAACCCTGAGGTCTCTCCTCCCGATATCACTGATTGGACAGTGAGTACGGCTACTTCATCGATTGTGGTATAGTCCTTGTCATAACAAGAAGAACACAGTCGTATCAACAACCACAGCAGTCTTAATTGTCAAAATGTTAATAATCATTATCTTCATTCAATGCCTCTTCTGCCTCTTGATGAAAATCTATCTATTTATTTATTTTTTACGCAAGCTAGACAATTATTTCCAAGCTGCAATGAGCACTGGTATGCATATTCCACACTTTAGTTATCTGCTTCATGAGGATTTCAACCCTCTTTCCCCACAAAAACACATGCACTGTGCAGTGACATACACTTAAAATGCGTATGTCTTGTAATACCAAGGGCCTTTCAAGATATTCAACAGTACAATAGAACTGTTAATAAAATCAATTGTTCATCTACTTTTGGTAAGTGATTGATATGCATCACAACAATCAGGGTATATTATTAAGTATTTGATGTCATCTGGGCCTGGGAGGGAAAAACAAACTTAATCACTGTGACCCTTGGATCTCTCCTCCTTGATATAACTTTTTGGGATGTGCAGGTTGTACCACTACACTGGGATTTCCCCCTACTCTTCTGCGAATAGTGCAGTGGTCAAATAGTGGTCGAATAGTCAATGTTCGGGTGGACTTCCCTTTTCAGGGCATACAACTAAGATAGCAAAGAAGTCTTGATAAAGCTGTCAAATTCTTTCTATCTGCCCACACTCACTACCACAAAGTTCTAGCTTTCAGGCACCCATAGCATTCACCATGCCCGGCCACGTCCAATCTTGCACCACCGTAGCCAAGATAACATCGCTTGTGGCTTCCTCTTCGCTACCACACGAGGGCGGTTTCACTCCTCCCCGTCCATCTTCTGCATCAAAATGACGTTGGCAGCTTGCGGTTTGTAAGAAGGAAGCCATAGTGGTTGAACTAAGGATCAGGGCCTTCTAGTCTCATGTCAGTAGAGATCTTACACCAGCTTCCTGCACACATTAAAGACATGTGTGCCTTGCAGAAGCCTTTGCGTGATGTTTTGTGGCAAAAGTCATTCACCCTAAATAAAACCAGACTAGAATCCATGCCATCCATGCCAAAACAGCAGTAATTCTTCATAAGGACATTTCTCCAGATATATCAAACTACCCTCTGCAGTCTAGGAAAGGATACATCAATGGTTTGTCACCGTTTGATACAAAGAGCCATAATTACATGCAGTTTTCAACAGCTCAAAAACAAGTTCAGGAAAGCACAGACACAGAAAGAGATTTTTTTTTTCTGAAAGAGGAATAAATGAGACTACTCAAGCAAAAAATTTGCTTTTTATAGAGAAGGAATCTAAAAAGAGCACTAGTAAGAAAATGAATTATTTTCCAAAGGTTGTTACCTACCCTGTTTATGATTGAATCCTTTAGCTGTGACCTTAAACTGGATGATAATGCCTACTAGTGATACAAACGGCCATAGTGCCAGTATAAGCCAGCTATACCAACACGGTTCCAACGAAACTTCCAACCTAAATCGATCATACACATAGTTCACCATACGAAACAGCTCAAGGTAATAGTCTGTGCACGTGGCGACAATAGCGCCACCGATTAGTGATGTTGCGAGGATCACAAAAGTTCTCTGGAATTTGAGGGTGATGAGGCCGAAGATGATGCCCAGGCCGAAGGTGATGCCGATCGGGACGAGAAGTTGATCGAGGTGGACGAACTGCTCGACGATGATGAGAACGATGATGGCCGAGAAGAGACCCATGTGGACGCCGGTCATGAAGAGGCCGACGATCTGGATGAGCATGGTGATGAGGCCACAAAGAAGACCGATGGCCAGGGCGATCCCGGCATTGGCTCCGGTCGCAAGAGAGCTCTGTTCTTGACAGATGAGGAAGGACACGACGGAAGCCAGGATGAAGCCGACCAGGAACATGACGGCCTTGAAACATCGGTAACCTGAAGAAAGATGGAGAATGAGATGTTATCAATAATCAAAAAATATTTTAATATGACTATCCCCTTCAATGCCATGCAGGCAAAGTTATCAATAATCAAGAAATATTCCAATATGACTATCCCCTGCAATGACATGCAGGCAAAGTTATCAATAATCAAGAAATATTCCAATATGACTATCCCCTTCAATGCCATGCAGGCAAAGTTATCAATAATCAAGAAATATTCCAATATGACTATCCCCTTCAATGCCATGCAGGCAAAGTTATCAATAATCAAGAAATATTCCAATATGACTATCCCCTTCATTGCTATGTATGGCAAAGTTATCAATAATCAAGAAATACTCCGATATCACTATCTTGTTCCATGCCATGCATGGCAAAGTTTCGCAAATGCAGTGGAGCGTTGAACAAATTCTCTGGACAAGGAAGGTCCACATTTTTTTCACAAATGATATAGCTCCCTCTACTAAAAAGTTTACATTCATGGAAGATCTTTTTGCACTACATTCATCCATAAAATAGAGAATTTGAAATCAACTTGTACTCCTGGAAGTTTGTTCTTATTAAACCTGCCAAAATGTATACCTTGGTTCAACAAGTACACAAAGGATTTGCAACAACTAGTGTGAAAAAATGCTCTCTACTCCAAAATTGATTATTCAGATATCAAAACTTTTTATCCAGCAACACTTCTACTACTAACAGCATTACATAAACCCACAAAGAAGGCAAGTACTAGTGGGCCATGGACTCTTTAATTCTGATCACATCATTTCTCCTCCAAGCACTTTCTCTTATTGCAGTCTTAAAACATTTGATCTCCATTACTGAGCTCCCAAGTATGCCTTACATATATCAACGAGCTGGCATTTCAGGACAACACTTGTGTCTTCGATTTCATCTGTCTATACACAACCCCTGGGGGAGATGGATGGGTGGCAGTCAGCAAACATTCCCTTTTTAAAACCACCCTAAACAAGTTTAATCCATCAAAATCACACCCTTTTGGAGTTTTCTTGGGGGAGGGGGAGGGGGGCCTTTATAAGAAAATTTACTCCTAATTTACTTTAACCTCCTTGAACTTCATGTATCCCTTCATTAAACAAAGTCTCTGACTTTTTCTTTTTGTTAAACTAGAGAAAACATTTCCTTCACCCTAATTTTTGGCTTATTTGACACCCAAATCTACATATTAGTTTTGTATACGAACTGAATCCTGAACTTAAACTCTGAACCATAGGCATAACCATAACCCTAAGCCGGAAGCAATTGTTGTCCGAGCAAACGTTGGGTCACCCCCTTCCCCCTTCCTCTACGCCATCCTATCATCACTGACATAGCACGCCTTGACTTGTCATGCAAGCTCCTGACTCTTGCTCATTGACCTGTCTTTCTCACTCTATCACCAATGAGATACAGTGGACAATGACAAGCCTGACACCATGCATGCCTGACATATCGATACAACCACATAAGGATGTAGCATGGATGGATGCCAACGATAATCGGAAAGGGAGAGGGGGTGTATTGTTTGTCATGTTACGGTGTAGAAGCATGGTGAATGCATGTAAATGAAGATATACAGGCCTACATAGCAAAAGTTAGATTAGCAACAGCAAGGAGGTGACATTTTTGGAGGGTAGGTGTATCAAAGCCATCAGACACAGTGCAGATTGACTTCCCTACAGAAGTGAACGACTATTTTTGGGAAGTAAGAGAGCCCTATGATAGATAAAGGAAAATTCCAAACCTGCTCTAGGATATCAGCAGCAGCATTTAGGACTTGCATGTACATGTAACTACCTACAATGTATATATCATTCTGGATAAATTTCATTTCATTCAGAATGTTTATCAAATGAGAAATATAACCTCTTAAAGGGTGTACCCAATGCTGAAACAATGTTCCTTCATTTAAAAGAGCGTATTTTTATTACCAAAAAATCATCTGCCTAAAGTTCCAAAATAGTTGTGTTGCCAAGCAATAACCCAATATATGGTAAGATTTCAGCCTATTTTCAGCAATTTCAACTGCTGTTGACCCCATGACATCATTGTGGGTACCTTGTCACGCAATTCTAGCAAAAATGCGCGCTAGGTATATTACATATTGTACAGTCTAGCGCGCATCATCTGCAGTGCACCTTATCTGGTTACCAACATTTACTTCACTGCCGGTTTATCGGATCTACTCAAATTCTAAGGTCAAGTTGGTCAACCATGACCAAGCCACGAATAATTTGCTAAAATGCGTTGATTTCGATTGAAAATCATCAAATTTTTTATTGTTATTGTTCTTAGAATTCTATTCTTGATAAAAAAAAAAATTTCAGCCATTGTGTAATCACTTCAAATGTAAGAAGGAGTTCATGTTCCTTTTCTCTCAAGATAAGAAGTCTGATATACATTCACCTAGATACCTTTCATTTCACACAGACTTCCAATCTGGTCTCTCAAGGAATCCTGAACTGACGTGAGCAGGCTTGAGGCATCCTTTTAGATGCCCATTACGCATCTAATGTGAAATAAAGGCATCCCTCAAGGGTGTTTTACCAGAATAGAACACTCCCACAAAGCAGAACAGGGTATCTTTTATTCAATTAGAGCCCTATGTAACATGAGAAAATTGCCATCACCCCGTAAATGGAGCAGTAACTCAATTTGCTCTCTGCAGAAGAATTTGCTAATAATCAGAACAAGGAGATAAAATCCTTGAGGGAGATTTCTGATTAAGGGTTAGTAGAATTGTGCTTATTGCTTTAAAATCAAGTAATGCAGAGTGTGATATAAACTTTACAGAATAAAAAAGAGTTTGGCAAATAATCAAGTAGATCTTACCCTGTTGAACCCTATGCACAAGATAACTTGGGCTGGGTTTATGGAAAGTGCTTTTTATACTGAAATCAAGTCATGTTCAAAACTGTAAGCAATTTAATTTAATGAAAATGACATGGGTCTCTATCTTTGTAGATATACTGTAGACTTATTTAACCCATTCAGTACCATTTGATTTCAGTGTATCATTCAAGACTCTTCAACCACCTTTTTAAAAAGTCATAGTATGCTGAAGACACGGTTAGTTAGTTTCAGAGAGTTTGGTTTAGAGAGAAGGGGCAAGGAATAGAGAGAAAGAGGAAGGGAGAGGGGGAGTGGGGATAGAGAGAGAAAGAGAGAGAGGGGGGAAAGGGGGAAGGGTAGGGACAGAGAGAGAGAAAGGGAGAGAGGGGGAGGGGTGGGGGGGGGGAAGGGGGAAGGGTGGAGACAGAGAGAGAAAGGGAGAGAGGGGGAGGGGTGGGGGACAGAGAGAGAGAAAAGGAGAAAGAGATAGAGAGTAAGAAAGAAAGAAAGAAAAGTTCCAAATCAAACTGTTTACACTGGAATTTAAGGAAAAAAGGGGGAAGCTCTCACAAAATAAGGTGACAGAAACAGATTTTGTACAAAGAGAGTCGGGTGAAGGTAATTACTGAACCCAACGTTTCCCCCTTGGTGTTGACTGTTGAAACATTGACAATCAATAAGAAAAAGGTTCCCTGGTAAAGTGTTTCTAGATTCTCCAATAAATATGCAAAATGGCTACACTTTTCAACACGTGGAACACTAAAGCACAAGATATCTTGGGCTAGGGTCTATGGAAAATCTGTGTTATTCTGAAATTCAATCGTACTCAATGGGTGAAAAAGGACTTTAATCATCTGAAACCCTACAAACCACCAAAACATCTTACAACACTGAAACTTACAAACAATGACATCAAAGGTAACCACCACTGTGGTCAATTTGAGTTGACCTATTCTTTAAAAGATATAACCACATCTCATTGTATACTGGGATAACTGATGTGATTCAATCAATATTACACGCTGCACTTTTATGCTCTGTTGAAATAAAATTTGATAGATTGGATACAATTCACTTGCACCACACCCCATCAACCAAATGAAGTTCAATGTCACCACAAAGTGGCATTCATGTATTCAATTACAAAAACCCATATGCAATGAAGTGGCTAATACATTGGAAATGTAGAAGGTAATTTCATTATGCTGGTATCACCATTTTAAGGTACACATTGGCAACTTATTGATGAGTCCTGTAATGGTAACTTTCACTAGTTCATGAAATATACATTTCTTTCATTTTTTTAAAACCACATATTATGAAGAGTGGAAGAAAAACAAATAATTGGTGTTAATTTGAAAAGACAAAGCTGATTCATTTATACCTTTATAAAAAGTCTAAACTTGTATGGGTACCGTTAAAGACATTGGTTAACACTGTTATAATTTTTAAAAATCTCATTTTGCCACTTAAAAATGGGATAAACATAGGGTTATAGTGTAAAAATACCAGTCTGAAAGTTTCAACATATAATGTCCACAGGAAGTATTTTAAATATTAGAAATGTGAACCAATGTTTGAAAAACATATAAGGGTCAGTTGCAGACTAGATGTAAGGAGTGCGCATGCGCCCATGGCTCACCGGACCGTACAGTGTGTATTGGCGTAACACGCAGAGGGAGGCAAATAACAGTATTTTTTAACTCAAGCAAAATGGTCCTCTTATTTATTGTCTCTGAGACCAAAAATAATAAAATCGCGGTTTGCATCTTACTAACAGTTTTTCATTCCAAATTATGGTTGGTTTCAGGGTTTTTGAGTACAAATACAAGTACTCATACACATGTTTCACCTTAGTTTGAGAATTTTTTAAATTGGCTGCTCACAAAGTTAACCAATGCCTTTAAACACTGTAGAGCTTTGGATGAGAAGAAGCGAACAAACAAAGTTCTATTGGGATTTCTTCCCCCATTGATAATGGATATGGGTCAAGCTATCTTTTGAAGTGTTTTTCACACCAGTGTCTTTCGATCTTAGGATGCGCCCCTCTACCTCTCCAGGGTCATCCCAGTGCATCCAGGGAGCATCCCCGATAAAGCTCTCTTCCTCGTCAAAGTTCAGTCTAATAAGACCGAAGGTTCGTAGTGGTGGCCTGCCCCGTGACTGTAGTTTTCTCTCTAACTCTCTCTCTCTCTCTCTCTCTCTCTCTCTTTTTTCCTGTACAAATTTATCTGAATATTGTATAATTTTCTATTGAATAGGAAATTTAGGAATGTTCCTGTTTTTGAATATTTCTTAATAATTTGTTCCTACTTCTTGCCTGTCAGAGTTGGCAGGTATGTTATGGTTTTGCTTGGATAATGTCATTATTTTTTTTTTCTGTCATGTATACAATATGCTCCAATCATGTCTTGCTTATGTACAATTTTGTTTTGATATAATCTGTCTTTGTTTTGTTATATTTTGTCATTATTATGTTTCCATAAATTTTTGGATTTGTTGTGTTTCGATTTTTGATGATAATCCTTAAATGTCAGAATTTTATTTCAATAAATTTGAATTTGAATTTGAATTTAAGATTTAGGTCTACCTCCCCCCCCCCCCCCCATTCTTTCTCTCTTACTAGGATCATGTCAGTGCACTCAAGGAGTATTCCCATTAGTCCAAACTAGCTCATGCTTGAGATATCAGACAAATTGGCACTTCTTAAAGGAACGGCGCAAGTCTGAAGTTTTCTGTCCGCATTAGCTTGAGACTCTGAATCAAACAATTCCTGTTCATTTAGGAAATTACATCGTGCATTGTAACACCAGATTTGGAGCATTTCATTGAGTGAGAGAACCTTCAATGACAAATTTTCTATAATGCAAGATGTTTTCGCATGCATGAAACTTTTGCCAGAGATGGAGACTTGCAAAAATATCATGTTGAAAAACCACAACTGGACAACATCAAATTCACTAACTTTGAAAAATGGCCATCACTAACAATTCATCACAGTTTAATGTGAAAGTTTCTGATTTTTCAGTACCAGCATATATTTTGAAAAACAGCCCCTAGTTTGTTCAGGATATTGTGCAAGATTTTTCAATACAGGCATGCAATACACTGTATCTATACAAGCTAGTAGTGATCAGATTAACCAGAATTAGAGGGCTACTCTAAAAACTCAGGATTATGAGAACAGGTCTTAATTCTCGCTTGGGAAGAATCCTAGTAAACATGTAATACACCCCCAAGGGTGATGTAATAAGGTGTATAGACTGAAAGGTTTGACTCAATTTGCATATCTTCTACACGGGATGAAATTAAATTTGACACAAATGTCAACGCACTCTGATCATGGGATGAACACAAGGGAAGGAAGAGAAGGGACATAGGAAGAGATATAAATCCAAGTTTTATCCAGTGGTCAAAATCAACCCCTTTTCGAGTTTTTCCAAGCCTTTTCACAAAAAAATTTACCCCCTACATGAATTTTACCTCCTTGAACAATGGACATATCCTTAAAAAATACAAGGCTATACAAAGTCAAGGGTGCCATTGCATAAAACTTGCTATTATGGTAACTTTGCCATCAATGGTAACTTTCATGGAATACTGCATTTTGATTGGCTGTTGAGCAACGTTACCATGGTAGTTACCCTTTATGGCAAAGTTATATAATAGCAAGTTTTTATGCAATGGCATCCAGATTAGAGATGTGGGAAAGGATGCCCTAAATGCATGCTAACAAACCAGAAAACATACCCTTTCCCCTGATTTTTGGCCTTTTTATCATCCTAAACATGTTGCTTGCGTACAACACGTAAAACCTACCCTTTTCACACGTTTTTCTAGTCGTGCATGTGAACAGCAGTGTACTTTGACTGCCCCTTCCCCCCCCCCCCCCCCCGCGATGCAAATTGTTGCCTGATTATGTATTGTACAACCCTGTGAACAAAAATACATGTAAGCTAACACTGTTGTGCATCACTACATGAAGTTTGATTGCTACATGTACTTTGTTAACCCATCTTGGCTACCTTTAAGGTGCTTTCACACATGATGCAACAGTGTGGTAACACACTGTGGCACCACACTGTTTCGTCTTCACACATGGTGGGACTTTTTGTCACTACATATGATAATGAAAGCGCATTAACGCGTCAACTCTCAATAAGAGAGCATATTGTCAAAACTTGCGCAAGCAATCTCATGGCAACAATTTTTGCGCTAACTTTTTAGAAATTTGATTGGTGCGCATTTTTTGTGTATCTAGGCAGCAAAAAAAAGTGTGTTCTGCCTCGATGACATTTTTTTGTCGCCCTATACCCCATAGGCTTGTACACAAAAAAGTGTGGTGACACAGCGTGTTACCACACTGTCGCATCATGTGTGAAAGCACCCTTATGTCTATTCTATCAGATAAACAGGAGGGTTTATACCTCATTAACTTGATTTCATCTTCTCTTTCAAAACAGCACACATGTACGCTATGTTTTCACAAGTGCCTTTTTTATATCCCTATAAACGGCTGTGACTGAATCAAGCGTTACGCTTTCAGAATTTCGAGCACCCTTCTCTTATCAGGGGGGCCCAGGGGGCCACTACAATTACGAGGTGGACACCATGTTCGTACACAAAAATGCATAAAAAGGGTTGTTTTTCACGGACGGGCGATGTACATGTACACCCGTACATGAAAAGGGTATCAAAATTGCAAAAATAAGGAAAAAAGGTATACTTTTACAAAAGCTTGGTTTGAAAATACTTGTTTAGGGTGGGAAAAACCTGACAAAATACTTATTTAGAGTATTCTGAGATCGAAGAATAATTACTTGTTTAGGGTCCATTTTGAAAGTCCATGTACGAGCATGGTGTCCACCTTGTAATAGTAGAACTTAGTTTTCTTGTATGAATTGTTTAATACAAGGCTAATCTGCCCTATAGATCCATAATACTGGTACACTATTTGAAGAAGATCCAGTCTTCATCCTGACATGTTTTTCTCCCCTTGTGCCCCCCTGCGTTGCCCGTTCTCTCCCGACAAATGCTCCCTGGTACTAGGGGCACCATGGAATCTGTAAGATTTGTCAAGTTGACGTCAACGCACACCTGTGTCACCCATCCCCCTCAAGACCTTCTCCTTCCTCCGTTCTCACACCATCCTAACACCAGGGTCTCCGCAGGAGAATGGAGGAGAATGCAATAAAGATGCAGCTTTAATACGTGTATACCCTTTCGGACTCAATAAGATCCACTGTATAGCTACACGTACATGAAATCCATATACACGTGGATATTGTTGATAATTCTACAAAATATTTCTAGTCCAAACATAAACCATGTACGAGGAAATGTCCCACAGTGAAATAGATGTTTCATGAGATGCGCATGGTTTCAAACAAAAACTTGACAGAGCATCAGAATCCTAGATCATATGAAGACTGCATAACTAGGCAGGGTTTATCCTGAACATGTGCTGATATGTTGCCAATCTCATCTCATATACCAATAATTCTAGCAATACAGCTGACATTGGAAATACTTGTATGGTACAAGCCGACAGCCACAAAACTACTTTCTTTATACTACAGGTACATTTTTTTCTACACGATAATTTTTTTCTTTCTACAAATGTATACCCCTTCCGCTAACTGGTACTACCTGATATATTTCTTTAAGTAAGAAGTCTACAGTATATATATATATATATATATATATATATATATATATATATATATATATAAGTAACTTTTCTAGTCTGAAGAGGCCATAAGCAGCAAAACCGGATGGGAGGTAGATGGATGCATGATCCCATAATAGAACATGATAGTATGATGCTATCTTTCCTGTAGGTCAACTACATTGCTGGGATGTTGTCCTTCTTATATCTTGTGTTACACTGCATCGCCATTTAGTCACAAAAGATTACGATGCACATACATGTTCGTGTACGTGTAAACATGGCGTTACATGTACATGTACATGCACAAATCTAGTAATGGCAGGCTAGACTACACCCAAGAGTTTCAAATGCATAATGTAGCTGTTACAGTAATCTTCTTTAACCATTTTAAAATTCTTTAACTGTTTTTTTTTCTCTCTCTCTCTCTCTCATCTCCTTTATTTCATACTGTAGTTTCATACCCCTTCAAAAGTTAATTTCATATGGGATTGTTTTTTCTTCATATATTAATAATATCAATAAAATCAATAACATTGTTAGTGAATTATAATTAATCAGTGTAGGAGTACGGTAGTTTAGTATACATGTAATATAAAGCTGTTGTAGTAGAAGAAGAAATAATACTGTATGGCAATTAAATTGTTTCAAATCTCTAGTCATCTGTCTTGAAAATTCAACTTGCTTCTTCTGCTTATATTATCAAACCAACATAAAATCTGGTAAACTTCTCCTTTTTTTTTTTTTCCAAATCTGACAAGACAACCAAGACCACATCATATACCTGTACATGTACATGTATGTCACAACAGTAATAATCAAATGTAATGGTTTCAGGGTCAGCATCTACTTTCTAATTTTCCATGATCTCCTTGATGTGATTGATAGTGTGCCTTTAGACAGACATCTATAATTGATTAGAGCAAGTGTTGTACAATGTCATGTGATAATAGACTGAAAACAGGGTACAAAGTAACTGGTATGGTGTATAGCAGAGTGGCTGATAACAACATTCTATAGCATGCATCAAAATGATATCGAGGGAATATTTGCCTAAAGACTCTGAGAGTAATATGTGCTACATATTTCATGACTAAATATTCCTCTTTAATGCTGTTTCTACGTTTTTATCCAGCTTATGTAAATCCATAATTGGTTAGAATTTAGAGCATGGACCCCGCTGGTACATCCATGATTCAAGCAAGTTTTCTAATGGGATGTGACCATGCAAAAACAAAGTAGCCAACTAGATGAATGTTGTTGTTGTTGTTCGTTCCGTTTTTTGGCGTTCGATTCGTGTACCGAATATTGACGCCATCTACGTGCGGGTTTCTTTATGTTGTTGTTGTTGTTTTGGTTTTTTTTTTTTATATAGATGAATGATATCACTTACACCATTTTATAGTAACATGCATCATTAGATCAATTTTTATTAGAGAATCAGTAAATTTGTCAGTATCAATTATTTGTTTAATTTCAGCTGGTAATATTATCTGCAATATATTCTTACTGTTATAGATATTAAACAGCATATTCATACATTTTGTTTTTCTTTTCTCTTGGTGCTCTGGTAGGAGCCTGGTAAATATATGATACTGGTGAGCCTCAAATTTGATGTGTCTGCTTTTATTTGAGCTAAAAATATGAAAGTTTTATCAACAAAAAATGTTAAAGGACTTTTGTTTTGATTTTTTAATCTTAATTCAGTATAAAAAGATAGGAGTAAAAATAGGACTTCTTGTGGTTGACATTTTTTCTGAAAAGTGAGATTTCGCCAAAAGCATGAGACAGGCATGCACATGAAACAACATGGATCGCATAGAGGAGAAAAATAACCCATAAATAACATTCACGTTCAGTTTTCAGACTACCACCTGTTGTTATTCTTACAATGTATGATTTTAGAATACTAAGTGACTTCACGCACATAAAGTAGCTGCTAAATAAAGCATACTGTTACGTGAAATCAACGGCAACTTTGGCTAAAAGGGTGAATGAACCACCTTGTTTATGAGACAAATATAGCTATGGCTACAAAGCTGCATAAATGTACCATGAAACATGAGTGTACAATGTATCACAACATTCACTTTAATACTGAACATCTTCAGAAATGTGGTGATACTTTTATCTGTTTCAAATTTTTATGGTTGCACTATCAAGTCACTACTATTTTTTTGAAAATGAGTTTCTGGTTCTTGTTTTTTTCTATAGTAGCTATATAACCATGAAAAAGCATATTCCACATGTAACTTACAAATTTTTAAAAGTTATGATAAAAATGATTCCATCCAATTATGTAGTCCCATATACCCATATTTGTGACTTTGTGTGCAGTGCTTTAACTTTATGTGCTTTTCCAGCAAGGGTGAGGAGCTTTGTCATCAATTTGATGTTTCCAAAGCCCCAACCCCAACAGCACACAATTTTTCTTATATGTGCATATAGTAGCAAGAATCAACCTTTTCCCAAAAGCATACAAAGAGTCTCTACTCAGGATTTACTTAACGAGAGCTGAAAATTTGCTTTAATTCTGTCCAGGGTCTGATACAGAGTAAGTGACTCATAATCTGATGTGCTTCATAAGTAGAACAGACAGGTAACATGGCAGGAAGGGAGAATAATTTCACCAGACAAGACGGATCTGTACAGTCCTGTATGAACTGGATCAAACTCAAACATCTACACTTACTTGTAGTTTGTTTCCTTTGGCTTAATAAACAGTTAGAATAAAACTTGACTGAAAATTTTATTAGTCTTATTAGGTAGGCCCACATTCATGAGAGCAATTACACTTTCATTGCTGTCCATTTTTCAATAATTTGATGAAAATATAGCTGTTTACATCTTTACTGTCAAGTTCCCTGGTATTTTTTATTGACTTGTAACCCTATCAGAAGTTACAGGAGCATTTTTTTCATAAGGAACATAAAAAAGTGCATTATGTTACCTTTTACTGAAAGGCATAACAAATTCCGCAAGGTATTTAAACCTGAACATAGGGCATAAAAGGAGTGGGGGGGGGGGGGGGGGGGGGGGGGCTTACTATGAACAATTTTGATAAAGGCTGAAAAAAGGCCAAAATGAAAGAAGGTATTTGGCGTAAATATTCAATATTGAATGACAAGCGCCGTTAAACCAAAACAACAACAACAACAAATTCGATCTACCATATTTTTTTTTTCCCCCTGATAATCAAGGTGAAAAGAAAAATTGCTATGTTTTTCTTGTATTTGTCTATGTCAGCTACCATACCTGGTTTTGGCAGCATATCGCAACTCAGTGGTTTAGACTGTGCTTGAGGTTTAAACCACTTCTGTTATTTTGGGTTACGTATCCAAGGCAACACATTGCTCAGTCACGCCTTCCAGAGGAAAATGCTTGTGTAACTTTTGATCTGGATATAAGTTGATCAGAAATATACCAGGGAAACTAGAAGTTTAGCATAAATTCTTGAAATAAATCCAAACAAAGATTCTTTCCTTACCAAAGAAATTGAACACAATCCCGAAGATGAAGCTGATACCACACACCACGGCAGTCGGGATGTTATACCGGTAGTTCATCACCCCACACTCCGGTGCCGGCACCGTGGGGTAGAAGGATGATGGGATGATGGGTCCAGAAGAGTTAATGAGATCTACCGGTCCCGTCTGGACATCTGAGCGGTCGTAATAGTCCTCCCAGAAGGCGGAGGAGGAGGAGGACTGGGTGACCATGGGGTCTATGGGATCCATCCTGGTTTAAGTTAGGGGGGTGTGATGAGGGGGGAGGGGTGATGGAGAAGGGGGGTGGCAGGCAAGGACCAGGGAACCAGGAGATGCCTTCCTTGGTGCAGCTGCGCCTACAGATCAGGTAGGTCTGTGTTGAACTGCTTCATTCTATAAGAACAAAAGTGGAAAAGAAAATAAAGACTAACACTTAACACTGTAATGAAAAATAAATTCGGATGGTAAGATACTAAAACTTGAATTTTCAAAGTGAAAATTTAATCATAAATGCCATACACCATGAAGAAAGAAAGAAAAATTCAATGACTTCTCACATGAAATACCTCCATAATCATTTCTATTCTTCTTTCTCCAGAAACTTATGACAAATTGGATGAAACAAACAAAAAAGCATATCTTAAGTTGATTTTAGAAAAAAAAAAAAAGCAAACAAACTTGAGTTGCATTGAGTTTCCCTGAACAATGCCTTAGTTAAAACTGAATGAAACAAACAAAAAAGCACTATCATATATACTAGACCGAGCCTTAAACTCATACAAATACATTGTATCCCCTTCATCAATACCACAAAATTACTGGAATTAACACACTAGTATGTATGTTAATACATTCTAGAAGCAACTATACTTTTATATGACAAGCCAAACTCGTGAAAGCACTCCATCAGAAAAAAGCAAGATTCCTGTAGTACCAGAGAATAAAGTTCCCTTTCTCTCAGTTCATGTCCTACACGCCAAAAAATGTAGACGTCAACATGACATGTGACGAGGCGAGAAGGATGCATGCATGTTATAAATAGAAATGCCTTCATGTACTTACAGGACATGTATGAAAGGATGTGTATATACAGTGTACAACAAGCAATACAATGCCTATCATTAGCCTATGAAATGAGGTGTTATTGATCTGTTTACATATGCTCCAAGAAAATCAATGTGATAACAAAAGGGAAGTAAGGATTAGGCTTGTATGTGTAGAATATGCCCTACATGTACAATAGTACATGCTGCATACAAACATTATAAACACTGATAGAGACTTCTAGATAGAAAAGGGTGCCTGAGAAAGTTGGTCATCATTAATTCACAATATCAAATCTCCCCCTCCTTTGGGTAAGTCCACCCTAGAAGTTTCACTGTTTCAATAAAAGGAGATAAATTTGAACGGCATTTTAAAAAAGAAATGAGCAAAATCGGTCAAAGAATGAGAAAATTACACTCATTTACATTTTCTAGTAAACTACTCTTGGCTCTGCAAATTGGCAACACTGATGACATCATATGCGAGCAGGTCTCCATTCACTTTGTACATGAAATTGAACTTTTTCTCAATTTTCTTGGAAGTTACAAATTTTCTAACCCCCATAGTTAATGTATGTTCAGAAGAATTGCTTTTTACATAACATACTTTGACTATGGGGTGAGAAAATGTGTAACTTTTAAAAAAAATTGAGAAAATGTGAAAATGTGAAAATGGACCCGACCTACTTAACTTAGCCAGACTTGACAACGCGTCGCTGAACACGCAGTAGCTACATGTACCTGCGCGTTATCATCAGTCATCATGATCATGATCACGACGCACTTGCACATCTGCAAACAGAAATGGATTTTATTTAACATCTTTTATCGCATCCTGGGGCCCGTTTCACGAAACCGTCATAAGTCAACTTCTCAGCTAAGATCGCCGCTAGTTGGCTAGTTGTCTGCTACTTGTTTCACGAAGCCGTGCTTGCCAAGATCAACGCCAACATCCCGACTAAGAACTTATGACGCCTCTGACCCTGTCATATCTTTTTTCGTTGATATGCAGCGCCATCACATGCCACTAATTTGGTAGATTATGGCTGGCCAAAATGGAAGCTACATAGATTTTTTAAAAAATAATTCAAATCTATCTTTTCTAAGGGTTCCTGCAATCAGTAATTCATCCTTTTTCATGTATGAATATTATATTTCATGTTTCATATGAAACGATCTGCAAAAAAGTTTTCCTAGGGGATTTCTCCCGTGATTGTAACATCTCACAAAAGAACGCAATTCTGCCACGTCAGGCAAGGCATACTCTAAGAGATAGTTTGTAGATTTCAGACCCATATTTATTCAAAGATAATTTATTTCGTAGATTTTTAAACAAATACTTTTATGAGACATATTTAGCTAGTAATTTACCAAAATTATGCATATCAACTTTTTGGTCAAGACATGACGCTGGATAAATATTTAATTTGCCTCCTTTTTCCGATCATGAACGTAAGGGTTTATTTTGCAAATCTAGTGTCCAGGGGGTACCCATCTTACGTTCAAAACGATAATTAACTTAATTACTAAAAACAGAATTTTATAAGTTTTTCTTTGGTGTAATCTGCCTTCTTTGAAAATATCTTGTATCTATAACCCCTTGCTACTATTTCTAATCTTTGCACTCATTAGTTCACTCAAATAATTGCAGTTTTGATAAAAATTCTTTTACAAAATATACGTGTTATTGTGATCAAGGCTATGTGTTGTCACATTTCAACATCGATTCACGAGATATTTAGCTAGCATGCTCTTCGTGAAACGGTTTAGCAAGATCAGAGTCATCTCCGTAGTTGGCGGACAAAGATATGACTAACTTGGCGTTGATTTCCAGAAACAGGCCCCTGGCTACTGACGACAAATGCGACGAATGCGACATACTAACCTGTCTATAGCCCTTTGCCTGCAAATTAAAGGGTTTTATGCCATTTTCGGTTTTGTTACATGGTCTCCAAGCATGAGACTAACTAATAAAAGACAGACATTTTGTGGTTTATGGTCTTCCAGTAGTACATCCACAATCAATTTAGCCAATGTTATTCCCTTCCGCACATACATGTACACATAATGGCCACAAAACAATGACCAACTATGTTATTATTCAAGAAAGCTTCATTTCTGATAATGTACAAATTGAAGATAGGTAAAGATATACAGACTTAATATTCTTTTAAAGAAATATGATTTCAAGCACACTGATGTAAAAAAAAAAAAAAAAAAAAAAAACATTACCTACATGTATATCAATAATCCTTTAAAGATTACTACAAACCTTAAATTCTTCATATGCATCTGTTACTCCATCTCAATATTAATCCAATGATACATGTACATGTAGATGAGAATTCTGATGCATTCACTAATTGTAGAAGCAGAACTGATATCCACCGAAAATAATCCCCAAAAGTCAGCCAAGACTTCTTCACACCTGAGATACACTTCAGGCAGACATATGAAAAGTTTCCTGGAGTAATCATCCAAATAACTGTTCAACTCCTTGGTTCAATCACAAAAATTAGAACATTCAGCTGTCAAAGGGAAATCAACACAGGGTTATTAAGAGCTTCAAAGCACTCCATACAAATATAGCAGTATCATACAAATCAATGGACATATATGACCTTATGAATCTCCTATAAAGAAGGTCATAAAGCTTCAAAGCATTATGATATTATAAAGCTCTCAAGAATTGGTTTGCAAAAGGAATCCAAATTGTTGCAATAAAAATCTCTTCTGCAGAGTCAAAAACTTCCACATATCTGTTACATGGACTTTTCTATAACACAATCCCTGGCAGTTCAAAGCAAGCAGAATACCAAAATCTATACTGCAGACATATATCACAAGAGACATGAATGTAGAAGCCAAGGTAATACTGTGAGCTCTCTCCACAGCTGCTGCATAAGCTCGTAATGACGAGATTCAATTTGGAAGCTTCCTCCCTGATGGCAGTCAATAGTCACACGCTGACAGACGCACGGATGGATGCACTCACACATGCACTCCTCCTTGTCGTTGATAGGAATGCGCACACGCATCGCATCGTCATAATGGGGCTATCCTAGCTGTCCCACTCCCAGACAATGTTTGTTCACTGCGTGATGGATTCCGGGAATATTGATCATTGAACTTGGTTTGGCTGTGACCTCACAATGGATTTATTAGGTAAACCATGAAATAAGCAAAGTGCTAGCTTGAGTCTGTATGTATAAAACAACATTAAGAAAGATGTTGAAAGGAGTGAGAATTTAAAAGAGAGAAAGAGAAAGAGAAAGAGGAGTTATATCAAAATGAAGTGAGAGTTAAGACAGGCATTGGGGGTAGAACTATGTTACTGATTATGTCTATTCTACAAATGAAGTATTCGTTTGTGCCCCATCTATTATTTCTTTGTATATCTATCTGACATTGTTATGGAATTTTATTCTTAACTATTCTGTATATACGTTATGCATTTTGGTGTAAATATGTTCATTCAGGGCCCCATGGAAGACCACTAATTATTGGTGAATGGGCTACCCTGACAAAAGATTAGAAATAAATAAATAAATAAATAAATAAAATGTAAAAGGATAGAGAGGGAATCAAGGAGAATGAAGATGTAATTTATAAGATGACATCATACATCAAGTATCTGATGACACAAGTTATTCCTCCTGCCCACAGCCTATCTGCCGAGGGGGGGGGGGGGGAGTCAAATATATTGTTGTACACATGCATGACCAGAAGAAAAAATGTGTGAAACGGGTAGTTTTTACCGGTTAAGGTGCATCAGGGTGCTAAAAAGGCCACAAATCAGGAAAAAAAGGGAACCAGTATGTTTCTTCAGTCTGTTAACAAGTATTTAGGGTACAAGTATCCTTTTCCCAATCCTTTAGCCTAGACATTGTGTAGTCTGTTGCTCAGTAGGAGGTGCTGTGGCTCAGTGGTACAGCTGTACCTGGGTTCAAAACCAAGTGGATGCACCGATGCCCTTTGGTAAGGTATTAATCCTCATTACCAAGTCCTTTGGAGGGGACTTAAAGCCATCGGTCCCCTGGTTGCTTACTTACAAGCATACTCATAGCAGTCAGGTAAAATAAGCAACCATTTAACCATAACCATTTATTTGTTTAGGGTATGCTCGCTTCGAGGTGGTAAAACTCCTTTAGGGGGTAAATTTTTTGAAAAGAGCCTAAAAAAATTTGAAAAGAAGGGTGATTTTGACCATTAGATCGAACTCGTTTAGGGTGGTTTTGGAAAACATGTGGTCACGTGTGTGTACAGAAATATATACTGGCTGGCCTCCCCTCCCAGGCCTACCTGACTGTCTGGTTTGTTATGAAAAAGAAAGAATTTTTCCGATTATGGATTCATAATACATTTGTAAACACTATTGTGGCTTGATTAAATATCACCCTCCCCCCTTTCCCCTCCCCCCTTTCCCCTCCCCCAAAATGAAACAACAAGGAAATAAAAAGAGACAAACTATGAATTCCCCTCCCCCCCCCCCCCCCCCCACCTCACTGCACATTTCTTTCACTCTTTTTTTTTTTTTTTTTGCTTGTAATCTTGAGAAATTACTTGTTCTTTAAAAGTTTCTGTATTTCCATCTTTTGAACAAAAAAAAAGAAAACCTAATAGCATGTAGTAAAATGAATCTATGTTTGATGTGCATGGATGCTGTGATTATGGACGTAAGACCATTGTAATTACAGTCATGGAATTTAATTTCAGGGCAGAAAACACCATCGTCCACATTAGATTCAGAGAAGAGGTATAGCTGACATAGAATTACAAACAACCTTTGCATTAGGTCTACAAGATAACATGCAAGTTGAAAGATTTGAGATGCTCTAAGCCTCCTGAAATGAATCTCTGTAATGTATCTCTGACTGGGGCTCCTGTCATGATCCAAGATATTCCATTCTAATGATGTTGGAAATCCTAAGATATCTCATGCTTATCAACGGATCTAAATAGCTTCACTGGGTCCCGACTTCCCAAGGCCCGAACGTGATTGGTGAAGGCACAAATAGTTGGCTACTTCATCACTGCACTTGGGATATTAGCTTGAAATATCAAACTGATCTTGGGCTTGTTTATGATATCTTAAATTTTAAAAATATTTATATGCTCACCAGCTCCAGTGCTGTTCTTCCTGAGGACCCTGCAAACTGAGCACTGTGTCCCAATTTACAAAATATACACTTGGGTTGAGCAGGGCATTTGTAGGTAAAATATCTTGCCCAAAGCACTATAAAGCACCCAGTTAGGATTGAACCCAGGACCTCATGCAGAGGAGTCTTGAAACTATATCACTATACCACTGTGTTTCAATTAGTCTGCTCTTTAGCCTATTTATATTAGTGGGTTAATGGTGGGAGATCCCTTCTGCAAAATCTTTGAAAATCCATACAGCTTGGCAGGAGTTTAGGATATGCCCTTCTGATACTGTTTATTTAATCTTACGGTCATACAAAAATGAAGATCTGGCCACCATCCTCGAATAAGCAAGTCGGATCAGCTCACCGGCAGAAGCGAAGCCAGCTAGCTAGCTAGCTCAGCCGCGCGCAGCTCGCGGCCACCACACGTACCGCATAATAGCAACACTGTACTGTATGTAACGTGAATCCTTTCGTTGTGCGCTATCTAAAAAAAAAAAATTCGCTAAAATTTTCAGTCCGAAACAAGTACAGAGTTATCAAAAATGTTAATTATTCAGTTAATTAGCCATGAACAATCCATTTTTCTTTCACAGAAGTTTTCAATAATCATTCTTCTATAATTGAACACATGTTCAAACATCTTAATATTTTAGAGCTGCAAATGGGATCGCCTACCTTTAAAGCTCACCTACAGTTTTGGTAGCAAAATGAAAACTGTCATAAAAATGAATTTAAAATTAGTCTCACGTTGTCCGCTTTCCATAAAAAGATAATGCTGCATGACTAAAAACCATAAATTGGATGGAACGACATCAGTCAAAGAAAATGTGACAGTTATTGAAATCAAGCAAGACAAAATGTGCAGATGTGGTATGTCAATAATTTTCATCGTAATACATCTTGACAGGAGAATATATTCAGGGATTACAACTTCATGTCAGTGCTTCTCCATTTAAAATAGTCTATCTGCATATGAAATTTTAAACACACTCAGAATATTACATATGTATGTGGACAATCGAGGTACAATATGAAAATCAAAGGTATATAAAAAGAAAGGTCACAGTTATGGGGGGGGGGGGGAGTAGGGACTTCTGTGGTAAACAAAGCACACATTTATTTCTTATATTAGCCACAGAATAAATGCTGTTTCTTTTACATTCTCAGATGGAAAAATTTCCAGTTCTACTTAAAATTTGCTTACAAACAAATTTTAATCCATAATGTAAGTTCATATGCTCTAATAATGTTGTAGCCCAAAGTAAGCATACATGTACATTAGGTCAATGGTTTAAGGTACATATGGGAGGCGCTCTCTCTCACTCTCTCATAGATTTAACATTCAACTTTCCTGCGGGTCATTCCAAAACAGGAAGGGTTTCATTAATAATCCAGGGCTTGCTTTAGAAATCAGATGTGCCAACTCAGTGCATCAAGAGCTTGTGATAAGAACACTTGCCAATTTTCATTTGCGTATTCCATCAAGAAATATGCCCGAAGATAATCCTCTTGACCCTCCATTATCTTGAAACATGTTATAATGAATCCATCAGTGCTAATAGACCACAGAGAGCAACATCGAGGAAAATCAAAAGAGACTGCACATCATAAAACTATAACCATTACCCAAGAGAAATGACAGTTCGTCCACGGTTAATTGAGTCACGCGACACCGATGGTCAAACGATTACAAACAAAAAACGACACCATATCCTAATTTGGCGGGGATATCCTTGGCAGAAAATGACTCGCGCCTGTTGTTGATTTACCCCGGACCGCACATGCAGGGGAGAATGCGTTAGCGATTTCCTGTCAGGCGGGATGGTGGCGATGGGGCGAGAAGGCAACGTAATTTGTTCGTCAAGCGCTCTCCTAATTCTGGAACAAATTAGGGCCTGGGATTAGGGTACTTCTCATCGGGACAAGCGGTATATCTTTGACAAACAGTTTACAGACCGTTGCTTTCAGCTTCAAGAACTCTATAGGAATTTGAAAGGAATTAAGAATGTCAACTTTCTGGGGTCCATATTAGTGTTATAATTTCATTATTCAAAGGGTAATGGCTTGAACTTTAAGATGTAATATGGTGGGCAGATGTGGTTAACATGCCAACATCATTAAGGATGAAAACAGATATACTGAAGATGTGTCTCCTTCAATGAAGATATCAGTTTTTTTTTCTGTCTTCTTCTAATAAGTGGGTATAATCTGCAAAACATGTTTCTCACATGTAACAGAGCCCACAGGTCTTATCATAACTTTCACACTCTCTTCTTGCCACTCTCAAGTTCTCAACCCAGGTGAAGTTATTGGATACCATGCATGTATGCGGCATTTGCAGCTATTAACCAAGTCACTATTAAGCTCTTTCAATTGGCAACGCAAAATCAGAATCAAATTACTACTGCTGGCTATCCTTTATATCTAACTGGTTTAAGATGACTGCATCTTCAATAATCAGTACAGATTCAGATTTCTCCGTCAATACTAAGCAATAATGCCCAGCTTTACTCACAGACTAACAAACAGTTATCAGATTATAGAGAAAAGGAAGATTTTGAAAGGATACTAAAATCGGTGCCTTCAAAATATGATTTATATTTCACACAGAGGAAAGGGGTGCTTGATCCTTTTTGGGTCAACCTTCCTCTTCAATTTTATAATGACAACATCATGCCAAAATGGTTTGAACAATTCTGACAGATAACTCCATCAATCTTAACTTTATAAACTCTGATTCCTGAATACTACATTTCCCTGCAATAATGCCACAGGTTGCAGTAAGCATGAAAACACTGGATATTCTAGATTTGACCCTGAACTTCGTTTAATGACTTACTCAGCTTCTCAAACGACTGTCAGAACACAACGGGGGGTAGATTTTAATATCTACTTGTACTTCCTACACCTGCACGTGTAAAGGTCTGAAGGTTTGATAGTTTTGTTTAAAGGGGGTACCAAATGCCGAAACAATGTTAGTTCACTTAAAAGAGCATGATTTTATTAGCAGAAAATCATCTGCGTAAAATTTTTTTAAAAGTCGTGTTGTCAAGGAAACCCCCAAATGTGGTAAGATTTCGGGATATTTTTTACCCCTCAGCTGTGACCCAGTTTCAACTGGGTACCCACTTTGACATAAAAAATGACGTCAAAGTTGGTACCTTGTTGCGCAGTTCTAGCAAAATGCGCGCAAGTTATAATACATATTGTACAGTCTAGCGCGCAGCACAACTGCAATGCGCGAAGCTGGGTACCCACTTTTATGTCATATCTCATACTCAAATTTTTTGGTCAACTCTTGACTTTTTATGAGAAAATTAGCCAATTAAATGCACTGATTTCGATTGGAAATCATCAATATTTAATGTTATTCTTCTTAGAATTCTATTCTCGATCATATATCAAAACTAGATGAATCTTCGACCACGCGTGGTCGAACTTTATGCCTCCGCCATTACCAAATCAGAAATAAATGGCACTTCATGTTGATTTATTTTCATTTATACAATGACATCTTTGACCATGTGACCCCCAAATCTAATGAGAGCATTGCCCTTTCCATATGCATACATGAGCCAAGTTTGTTGAACCATCAAATGGTTACTGAGTTATCACAAGAATGAACCATTTCTACATACATAATGACCTCTATGACCTTTGACCTTGAGACCCCAAAATCTAATCAGATCATTGTCCCTCCCATATGCATACCTGTGCCAAGTTTGAGGTTGATCGGTCAAATGGTTGTTGAGTTATGGTGAAAATGAACCATTTCTATGTACAGAATGACCTATATGACCTTTGAACTTTGACCTTGAGACCCCAAAATCTAACCAGATCATTGTCCCTCCCATATGCATACCTGTGCCAAGTTTGAGGTTGATCGGTCAAATGGTTGTTGAGTTATGGTGAAAACGAACCATTTCTATGTACATAATGACCTCTATGACCTTTGACCTTTGACCTTGTGACCCCAAAATCTAATCAGATCATTGTCCCTTCCATGTGCATACATGAGCCAAGTTTGAAGCCAATCTGTCTAATGGTTCTTAAGTTATCGCAAGAACGAGCCATTTTTATGTGTATTGTTACCGCTATGACCTTGACCTTTGACCTTTAGACTCCAAAATCTAATCAGATCATTGTCCCTCCCATATGCATACACGAGCCAAGTTTGAAGTTGATCTGTCAAACGGTTCTTAAGTTATCGCGAGAACGAAAACGGGACGGACGGACGGACGGACGACCCGAAAACATAATGCCTCCGGCAACCACCTACGGTGGGCGGAGGCATAAAAAAAATTTACCATTGTGTAATCACTTTAAGCTCATTGCTATTAAGGATGCAGGTGTATGCTTGTACTGAAGTAAGCAACCAGGAGACCTATGGCTCTAACTCCTATCCTAGAGTAAGTGAAGAGTGATTGTGTCAAAGCCCAACTGATGCACTCAATCTAGCAGCAAAGCACATGTACTTAGTTTTGAACCTGAGGCCTTCCATTTAGATCACTTACATATATCTAACACTAGGACACTACTTAAGCTGCTGAAAACATCTAATATCCCCTTCACAAATAATTTGATTGTAAAATTATTTTGAACATTAGCAGAGTAATCCGCAGCTTTTGTGGTGCTGCAAATATCCGCATACATGTACGCATCGGGAGCAGACTTTGGTTATTTGCATTTCCATGGTGTGGTCACAAAGTCAACATTTTCTCAGAACGCACATGTGAAGTGTTAACTCCTGCACTCCGGAAAGATTACATCATCGAAGGGGCGTGTGCAGTCACCATGACAATTATTCATCTTTTCAAAAAGAAATTTTGCTTATAAAAAGAATGGATTATTTTCTGAGTTTGTTAAAGCAATTTTCATTGAATTATCCATATCATTCTAATGTGGTTAACTACAAGGTGATTTTGTGAAAGGGGTACAGGTGCATGGTTTAATAAAGACCTACACACAAACATGTATTTGTGTCAAACCAAGGAGGTACCCTACCTCGCTTGGTCAAAATGTTATATGAACATCACATTGAAAGTTGTCCAGCAATTCGCCTCTTTAATATAGTTTTGCATTCAACCAAATATATTTTTAAAACGTGGAAAAACCCGTACATCAACACTATAAATATTCCTGGGTGCCATTGCATAAAGACATGCTATTATTATTGCCATCAATGGTAACTACTGTAGTAACATTGCTCACCAGCCAATCAAAATCCAGTATTCCATGAAGGTTACCATTGATGGCAAAGTTACTATAATAGCAAGTTTTATGCAACGGCACCCAAACCTTTTCAACTATTCCTTCTCTACTGCATACACTCTTTCTGGCTAGGCAGGAAACATTTATTTATAGACATTAAAATTCTTCTTGCTCTGAGGAGAGAATGTATGATTGATTAAATCCCATCTAATCTAAAAATTGGAAGAAAAAAATTGAATGATGCTTAAAAGCTTTCAATCAATTTAAAGTGCTTCAAGGGTCTGTAATATTGCCTTCTTTCTTATGTCAACTTCATATAGGTTGAAACTTTAATGAATTTTATGATCCACATGTACATGTACTATGCCACCCATGTCCCTAATATCACTGTTCAGTTATCACTATTGATCTTAAATATTTTTCAGCAGATAAATGTATCTGTAATGCTTAACAGTACATGGAGAGTCGTAATGTACACTGTACCTTAATTTCAAAGAGAGAAGTTGATCTGAACATGACGGACAAAGAAAGCGGACAAAATAAACAACCCCTCATTCTACCCTTCACAATGGTTCTGGTAGTCAAAAGAACATCCCTTCACTGCCATTGTCTAAAGTATGTGGAACAGGTGTCACATGCATATTCACCTGGAACTACATGATTAAACATAATAACTGTGATGGGATATTCTTTTGACTACCAGAACCATTGTGAAGGGTAGAATGAGAGGTTGTTTATTTTGTCCGCTTTTTTTGTCCTCCATGTTCATAGCATGAAGGTTTAAATCTCAGTCACACTTGTAACACCATCCTTTGAAAATACAATAAAACTTTGTCATTCTTAACTTCAGATTACCAGTAGTAAATAGATAGGCCACATGATGGAGAGAAAATTGGTCTATATTGTCATCATCCATACATTATGAGCTCATAATGTGCAAGGTGCAAAGCCACAAACAACTGCTCAACGTGATCAAACTGAAAGCCCTGCACTAGTACAAACATAGCGTGTAGACTGGAATGTTTAACTCTTCTATTCAAAAAAGATATTGCAACATGCTGTTATGTACTCATGCAGGAGTACTGAACAGTACCTAAAACAGAAGTGATTCGTATTTCTACATTTCCTAACGAGTCTGAAAGCTCTATTTTAGGCTGGGAACTTGGCACGCTGTGCCCTAGAACCTGCTTGCATGTCTTATCTCACCAATCAACATGTTCACACTTGGCAGACCTTTTAACGCTTTAATCATAGCTACGTTTCCTGCCTAGCCAAAAAAGAGTGTATACATAGAGAAGGAATAGTTGAAAAGGTCTGGAATACTCTATAGTGTTGATGTACAGATTCCTCCATGTTATAAAAATATGTTGAATTCAATGCAAAATTATAAGAGGCTAATTGCAGTACCACTTGAACAAAATGAAATATTGAAGATGAAATACTATGAATTATTATCTCTATAGGGCATTTTAGCGGCGCATTAAAAACACATATTTCATGTCTGCATGATGTGTCTGTGCAACATCAGAGCATATTGTATAAAACGCGAAATTCCCCATATGCTCATGTACAAATTTGCCGTGCAATATTATGCCATATTGCATGGTCTCTTCGCGTGCGCGCAATAAAACAAACATGCGCAATAAGGATTACAATGCGCGGATACGCAATACACGCAATGCACAAACGACACTTTGATGACGTCATAAAGAGGTAATTCAAACTTGTGTGATCAAAATAAATGTACGATGGGGGCCCTTTTTAGTTGCTGGAATGACATTTATTGAATTTTAAATCCCTTTCCTGTTGGGTATAGATAATAATAATTATATTGGATGGCTTTATTTCATGGAATACCAGGAATATTCCACTCGTTAGGGCCAATATTGCACTCATCTTCGATTCGTGCAATATTGGCCCTAATTCGTGGAATATTCTCTGGTATCCCATTCAGAGCCATCCAATATAATATAAATATGTATTCAATCTTCAATCTATTTCTCTGCAAAGAATATCAATCTAAGTTTTAATGTACTGGAAAATGATTTGTCTACCAGAGCCACAAGTCCAATAATTCAGATATTATATAACAGGAAATGCCCATCTGTCTCTGAGTGTGAAGTTAACAAAACACTGGCAAGTTGAAAACTACAAAGTACTGTCTCTGTCACTTCTATAAGCATACAATTGCACAATACAATCCATACAAAAATGCCATGAGAACTTATGATTTGGGCATGAATACTGACCTGAATACAAAATAGATATAGTTTTTTTAAATCATTTTTTTTTTAAAAGCAAATCACCTGATATGCCTATTTTTGCTTGCTTGGTTGCCCACAAGGCAATACCTTATCTTACCATCCCTTTAACTCCCCCCCCCCTTTGCCATCCTGTCTAAAAATAAATGTTGGAGTCAAAAGGAGGTACATGTACTGTCTTACTGCCCTACTTTGACAAAAGGAAGCTAGTGACAAAAGTGACATTTCCTGTAGAAGAGCAAAATGTATCTTCCATTTACACTGATTTCAATGGAAGACTGTGATGTCTTTTCTAACATATCTCTTTGCATGATGAGTGTTCATGCATAAAATTTGGCCCAGAGGAAGGGAACTCTACGTACAATATGAAAATATAAAAAACTCAAATTTGGTAATATGTCACTTGCTTCCTTTTGTCAAAGGAGGTACATGTACAGTCAATCCTGCTTTAGCAGCTACCTGTATGGAAAGGTTACAGTACGTTACTTTGAAGGTGCGTTATTCCGAAGGTTCGTTTATCCGAAGGTTCGTTTTTCCCGAAGGTTTGTTGGTCCAGAAATGAAATAAGGTCTGTTATTCCGAAGGTTCGTTATTCCGAAAATGTAAAAAGGTTCGTTAGTTAGTTATTTTCGGACTAACGAACCTTATTTCATTTTCGAACTATCGAACCTTCGAAATAACGCACCCATTTCATTCTCGGATTAACGAACCTTGAGAATAATGAACCTTATTTCATTCTTGGATTAACGAACCTTTGGAATAACGCCACAAATGTTCGGATTAACAGATCCCTTTTCATTTTCGGACTAAGGAACATCTAGGTATACGCAGTTTGCATGTTTTGGAATAACGAACCTTCGTAATAACAAACCTTCAGAATAACAAACCTTCGGAACAACAAACCTTCGGAATAACGAACATCACCCGTATGGAAAAATCACTTGTCTAGTCATACCATCATTTTTTTATCTCTTGAATAATCTTTCCTATTGAAACATGCATCATGAAAACCTGTACATAAAGACTACCTCCTCGACTATATAAAGACTGCTTTTCTTGTCTCCTTCGGGCAGTCTTATACAGGTTTTAATGTATTTTGATTGACTTAATGCCGATTAGTTGATGCTCTTCATGTTAAAATCTTCTTCTAGTCTTGACTGCATGTGGACTCAACCCTAAGTTCAGTTGAGGCAGGTCTCTAGGGGTGCGTTCAAGCGATTTTTTTGAAGCTAGAATCACAAACATGAATCACAAATCAAAACGCTGTTACAAAACACGATTTTTCATCAACGCTGATTCTCGCACATTTCAAGCCCACCCACTGCGCATCCCACTGCGCATCGAACTGCGCAGTTTGACCTCGGAAGTATAGGTCAACTTAGGCACACACTTTCTGAATTTGTTTTGCCCCTGAACCGGAAATAGACCATGATAATGACATCATAGAATAATGATTGAGATCTCCGTTGCATTAAATTGATTTTTAGCGACCGTGGTTCCGCAGAATCAGGATTCAAAACGTACCTTTTTCAGCGTTAAATGCTGAAAAACTTTCATGTTTGTGTTTTGAAAGACGTTTATTTTTACGACCTGTCAAAAATTGATTGAACGCAACCGTGGTTTAAACTAAACGTCTTTGAAAACCATGATTCTAGGGTGAAAAATGGTCGCTTGAACGCAACCTAGAAATCTTTGCTGAATGCAGGTTGCTGCTGAGAATACTCCTCATATAGTTCCAGGATCAAGACTTAACCCTTTTCTATCCTCGATATGAAAGGGGTAGATTACGTTAATATAGACAGTCAACAGTTAGCTATGACAGGAAGAGAGGCGTCCATAGTCTGATAAGGATCTGACGCTTCCATTCTTTCTCCTAACATCCCGTATCAAAGATGAAGCATCATGGGAATAATGGTGAGGACAGGTCTTAATGAGCTGCAAGGGTGCATTCATGTTTTAGATTGGCTAACATCGGCTCTGTTCACATTTGGCTAAAATTGTCTTCATGCAACTGAAACTAAATGTTAATGTTATTTGATTAATGATAACATAGCAAAATGTAAATCAAAGTTATATATTCTGGTATAACTATGATAATGTATTTTGTCTTTATTGTGAAAAGCAAATAGAGATGCCATCACTTATGATGCACTATACATGTATAAGCAATATTACGATCATTATTATCATCACCATTATTGTTCTAGAATGGCTATGATTAGCTTTGCTTATATGTGAAGACAGGGCATTTTTGATAAATAGTTTGTTTGTATAACCTATACAAATTGCACTAAGTCTTCTTGTGCACTTTTTGTGAAACTATTTGCCATGCAGTCCATCTAACAATAATCAACTTTTCATACATACACTTCACATATAACATAATCTCTTATTATAGTCTTATGTGTGAACTGAATAAAATCTTATTTTCACCTAATTAATACAGTCAAACCTACTCCCGAGACGACCTATTCTGAAGAAGCAGCTATCCTTAAAGGCAATGTTTAACTTTGTGAGCAGCTGATTTAAAAAATTCTCAAACTATAAGATGAAACATGTGTATGAGTACTTGTATTTGTACTAAAAAACCCTGAAACCAACCATAATTTGGAATGAAAAACTGTAAGTTAGACGCAAACCGTGATTTTATTAGTTTTCGTCTCGAGACAATAAACTATAAAGAGGACCGTTTTGCCCAAATAAAAAAAATACCATTATCTGATACGCCAATACACACAGTACGGCCGGTTAAGCCATGCAAGCATGCGCACTCCTTACATCTGGTCTGAGCAACCGACCCTTGCATATTTTTCAAACATTGGTTCACATTTCTAATATTTGAAAATACTTCCTGTGGATATTATACTCTAAAACTTTCAGACCGGTATTTTTACACTATAACCCTTATGTTCATCCCGTTTTCAAGGAACAAAATGAGATGTTTACAATGTTAACCAATGTCCTTAAATGTTTCCCTGTACTACAGGGCCCCATTTCATAAAACTTGTTATCAGTAACAACCGCCACACTTCTATGACAAATTTGCTCTCAGCCAATCAGATGCCAGGATTTCAGTAGGTTATAACAGTTATTGCAACTTGTTATTGATAACAAGTTTGTATGTATGAAACAGGGCCCAGGAATGTAAAGACCACCAGCCACTGAAGTTGAAGATTGCTCTTCTTGTCTCCCTGAGTGGCAATGACAGGTTTCACTGTCCTAACCTAATCCTTACAAAAACTTACATACATGTATGAACAGGGTCATGGTTTGAAGTATGCTTGACAGTGGCGACCAAAGAAGCTGTGTGAGTCAGGCGAAGGGTATGTCTTTGAGCCGGAATCGATGGACAGCGTGACAGTAGCTAGGGGGCCAAGCAGGGATTTCTCTTTAACTATCCTACATCTGAGCGCTACTAACATGCAGGAAATATGAGAATAGCTACGCAAAGACCACCTACTGAACAAAGTAGTGAACTTTTCAACCCTACATTATATTCATATGTCATGATTACATATATATGTTTCATATGTTTCTCTTGCTTCCTTTCAATCTATTCTAAGTTTCTTTTCATCTGCATGATCTCCATGAGTAGGTGTGTTCATATCAGGCAATCGATACAAATAAAATTCAGTGTTCCTCCTCCAGATTTCATCAAGAAAGAAATTTGCGAATGATGTTTAATATCATCTGATACTACTGCTGAGAGTCCAGTACTATTTAAGTCTATGAAATATGTATGTTATTAGTAAATGTCTTTTTGGCTTTATAAAAAAGATTTTGTTCTTTTTTAATTTCTTTTCTTTTAAGACACAAAATTTATGCTGGGGAGACACATATGTAAATTAGAATTGGAGAGTTGGAACAGATAGAATCATCTACAGACTATAGAATTTCAAAACAAGTTTACACTGTGGGGGGGGGGGGGGGAGGGGGAGGTTGTTATGGCCTAGTTTTGTTAAAGGGGGTACCCAATGCTGAAACAATGTTAGTTCATTTAAAAGAGCATGATTTTATTAGCAGAAAAACATCTGCCTAAAGTTTTTTTAAAAGTCATGTTGCCAAGGAAACCCCCAAATGTGGTAAGATTTCAGGATATTTTTGACCCCTCAGCTGTGACCCAGTTTCACCTGGGTACCCACTTTGACGTCAAAATGACGTCAAAGTGGGTACCATGTCGCGCAATTCTAGCAAAATGCGCGCAAGGTATAATACATATTGTACAGTCTAGCGCGCAGCACAACTGCAATGCGCGAAGCTGGGTACCCACTTTGACGTCATACCTCTTACTCAAATTTTTTGGTCAACTCTTGACTTTTTATGAGAAAATTAGCCAAAATGCATTGATTTCGATTGAAAATCATAAATTTTTTAATGTTATTCTTCTTAGAATTCCATTCTTGATCATATATCAAAATATTTTTTACCATTGTGTAATCACTTTAAGATTCTACCTAAATTCAAGTCAAATGATGAAACAAGGTCATAGGCCAGAGTGAAGGAGTCGTGGTGTATTGGCTCATTCACCCGCCTCGATTGATCGAAGCATAGGGAGTTTGAATCCCAGCCCAGCACTAACATCTTCTAGCAAGACATTCATCCACATTTGCCACTCTCCACCCAGGTGATGAATGGGTATCCTGTAGGATGCGAACATCAATGTAATTCTTGCGTTTCGCAATCCTTGCGCCCTCATTTGGTTCAATTGCGACAGTCAATCTAGCGGAAGATGGGTCAACAAGGTCGACAACAGTATCATTAACACAATGCACAAGTCGCTTTTTCTGCTCCTGTTCTAATTGATTACAGACTTCTAACACTTCATATTTTCCCTGGGCTCTTACTGCTAATTCTACTAAACTCATTCTTCTTCTTCCCTGCACTTGGGATCCCTTGGTGAGTTAAATATTTCTAAAATTGGTCAACTCTCACTCGTGGCATCTGCTATCTTGAAAACAGTTGTCGACTCACGAATTGGAAAATGGCCTGTCGTGATATGGACATTGGTGGCGCATATATTGTACTGTGAAACGCAAGAATTAGATTGGCATGTGTGCACCTGAAAAAATGGCATCTTCCCAGAATGCTCCTTAGAGAGTGGAGATGCTGCACTTTATGTGTGGAACAGCCATTGAATGCAATGACCGAGGAAATAATAATTACATGTAAAGACATGTCATAATAAGCGTTATATAAATGTAACTATTATTTATCATCACGAAGAAAGAGCGGTTCAGTTTAATATACACTAGTATGTATAGAGGGAACATGGACCATGATGGCTGAATCTTTGTTTATCCCATAATTCAAGCTTATCTAGAAAGAAAAGCCTTCATGATTGATAGTCACAACCTCACAAAAGCTGAGACACAAAGCAATAACTCTCTCTTACAATACCCTGCTCTAGCCAATCTAGAAAAGTATTACCACTCGTGGATGGATAAATCACAGGAGTGCTCCAGCTCCGCGCTTTTCATTACCATCATGAGCCATAAATATGAAGGGTTTTTACGCCCAGGCCGAGACGGAGACAAATCAAACTAACACCTCGCAGCCAAACGACCAATCAACGGGATGGGCCGTATAACCGTCTTGGCTTGTTACTATCCTTTCAACCAGTCAAGCATGAAATACAATCCATACACTTCAATCAGTCTACAGTCGCAGCCGAGCTGGGTTTTAAATGCAATTAGTTTTTGTCTTTCCCCTCAAGATATTACCAAGCATATAGGTCAATGCAATAACCTACAAACATGTGTACTTCTTTCCATGCATAATGGCTTTGGCTCAGGGAATAAAATACACGGGGGCTCAAGGTGAATTCGCCCCCGAAACGCCAAAAAAAGCCCTGGAAAACTAAAAAAGAGCCCCTGAAATTCTCATAGGGTCCAATGTTAACTGTAATACAATGTAGAAAATTGGGGCCGGTGGGCTCAAAAAGTAGCCCCGGAAAAAAATTAATGATTTTTTTCCCTGCCTTTGCTGTCCTTCAGTTGTCCTGACAATGTTTAAAGGAAACCAACAACCTCAAGTCAAGTCCTTTCTAAATCAAAGCTAAGACAGAATAACACAATTCAAAGTAAATTTAAACAAAATTGGGCACAGAATAAGAAAGTTACATAGGCATACATGTCATGTATGCCTATGTGAAATTTTCTGTTTTTGACACTACCATACCCCCTGTAGCTATTGGTGATATAACTTGTGGAACGACTCTCAATATTTTTAACAGCAAAATTCAGAAATATTCTTTATTATCTTGAAAAAACACATGTTTTCATTGTCCTTATCCCAAATATGTAGTGGAGAAAACATTCCTATATTATATATTTTGAGTCTGGCTTAAGAAAATGTGCAAACCTTGATTAAAATGAAAATGTTTAATTATGTGGGTATACAAAACATACTGAGAGCTGTCCACAAAATGATGTCATCAATCTATGGTAGTGTCAAAAACAGAAATAGTAGAAAAATAAACAAAAATTTCATAAAACCATAACTTACTTTAATATTCCATGTCTGATTTCATTCAAATAATCTCTGATCCTTTTTATTCCATCTATTAATAGCTTTGATTTAAAAACTACTTGACTTGAGGGTGGTGGTATCCTTTATTAACCCATAGCCTACTGGAATTGGGTGACACCTGTATTAAGCCTATGGGAAGGAGAGAATGCAGAAGTCAATGGGTTAATACACCATGGATGAATAGGTAAACCATGCAGAAAAAAAATCTATGTTGATTAACTTGCACAAACTAAAACAAATATTTCTTTTTCTTTAAATGACAGAAGCAGACATTAAAAAGGAAGAGTTAAAGAACCTGAAATCATTAATATCAAATGCATACATGTATACAGGTTCAAGATAATTTTAAAAGGCATTCCTTTCCATGTGTTTTGTCTATGAACATCAATACTTTGGTCTTCCTTTGGGCAGTTGGTACAGTGTAGCTATCCCAATTTATAAATCACAGCATCAACATCTAAACATTATGAAACATTCTTCTATTTTTAATTTTTTTTTTTATATTTTTTTTTTGGTGAAGTTCAACTCAGTGGTCAATGACATTCCTCTCATTCATAACATGATTGATGTATGAAGTCTCTCATATTTCATTTGCAAGCCTTGCTATTAATCTATTCGGCACATATTGCACTGAAACAACTAATGCAGACAGGTCTAAAATACAACTAGAATTTTATACAGGCTGAAAGCATTTCAAAATCTGAGCAATTTAGTCAATTTACATAGTTCTTTATAAGCCAGCAATTCATGAATAATGCATGATGATCATAAAAATGCATAGGACTATACTATTCCCAGCGATAATCAGGTGTGCTGTTTGTTCCAGTGCAAACTGACATGAAACAGAAAACCTGGGATGGATAGCTTTTCTCGAGGCCTGCGTGCCTCGCTAGAGTACTCCTCTGAAAGTCTGAATCATCAAAGTTTTTAATTCATACAGTGGAAACTCACTATCCCCGTGTTCAGACACAAAAATTTTGTAGTATGGCTATACCAAACTGTATAGCTATACTGAAACGGTATAGCTATATGATGGATTTGTGTGTCTGAACGCTGACCAACGACATAAAGAAATGTCATATAACGAAACCAGGGTCTGAATATATGGCGACCATATAGGACGGTATAACTGGGCGGGGCTTAACCCATTCGTGACAGAGGTCCACATTTTGTGGTTTGGCCTAATATCTTTTGATGCAAAGCCCTATAAATCATACCAAATACATGAGCAGAAAGAGCAAAAAATTCTACACAAACTATGCCCAATTCGGTTGCATCAATATTCATTGTTTGATGCTGAAAATTTTTTACAGGAAAATAAGCATTAAAATCCTTAAATTGGCAATGTGATAGAAAGTTTAAAATCACCATTTTCCCCTGCAAATTGGCAACTTTTTGACTTATCATCATAATTTCTGTCAATTTATATTCATTCCAGATACATGAAGTTTTATGAGAAAATGTATCGTAAAATAAGAATGGTGGTGTTGCCAATTTGAAGAATAAAAGCTGATCAAATTAGGCTTTAAATAATTCCTGTCAGAATGCGTGTTATATTGGAATCCATATAAGCACTATCTACTTGGACTGTATTTTGATGATTTGATAAAATAAATTATTGTCAAAAACAATAATACTGCTACTACTGCTACTACTACTACTGCTACTACTACTACTACAACTACTACTACTGCTACTACTGCTACTACTGCTACTACTGCTACTACTGCTACTACTGCTACTACTGCTACTACTGCTACTACTGCTACTACTGCTACTACTGCTACTACTGCTGCGACTACTCCTTCTACTACTACTACTGCTACTGCTACTACTACTGTTTATTTATTAATCAAATTGTAGATAAAATCATAACGGTATATTTTTGTCATCCTACTGCAGACAAATGAATATGCGTCCAGGGGAGAGCATTATAGACAAGTTAGATTCTATAGAAGACACAAAGGGAAACAATGGAGACAGAGGTACATATAACTTGATTTATTTTGGTATTATCTAGCTTCTTCTTTCTCTCACTATGAACAAGGCGGACAAAGAAAGCGGACAAAATAAACAACCTCTCATTCTACCCTTCACAATTGTTCTGGTAGTCAAAAGAACATCCCTTCACAGCTATTATGTTTAATCATGTAGTTCCAGGTGAATATGCATGTGACACCTGTTCCACATATTTTAGATAATAGCAGTGAAGGGATGTTCTTTTGACTACCAAAACCATTGTGAAGGGTAGAATGAGGGGTTGTTTATTTTGTCCGCTTTCTTTGTCCGTCATGTTCATAGTGTCTCCCTTTATCGTTTCTCTAGAGAGAGTATATGAATGAGAGTTAGATTATTGTTATTATTATTATTTGGTTTGGCGTCACCTGTGCCTGGGAGGGTAAAAGCGAACTGAATCACTGTAACCCTCAGGTCTCTCCTCCAGATATCACTGACTGGGGGTGTGCATGTGGACCACATACACCGGGGTTTCCCCCTACTCTCTTACGAATAGTGCAGTGGGATCTTTAATGTGCAAGGTGGTTACTCTCCTCTGCACAGGACCTCCATTTATCATCCTATCCGAGGGACGGAGTGTTTTCTGCTGTTACATAGCCTGTGTCTATGAAAGAGGGGAGGGGCATGATAACATGCAATGTAGGCTTCAGTCATCTGCCTGGGTTGGACTCGAACCCAGGATCTTCGGTTCGACAGGCAGACGCTTTACCGACTGAGCCAACTTGCTTCCTTTTGAATTTTGAATGGGTATACTTTCAGGATAGAAATGCTGCACACAAAAAAAATCCCTGTGGACCTTTGAGATCATTTCACTTTTAGTACCTGAACTTGTTGCACTGTACATTCTATCAACAACAACAAACAGAAACGTGAAAGAGAAACGTGGTATAAAAACCTTACAGTTACACTAACTACAGTGTTCACAATCTTCTGCTTTGCAAATGATTTATTTGTATGATCTCTTCTATGCATTAACCCATTCATGACAGAGGTCCACATTTTGTAGTTTGGCCTAATATCTTTTGATGCAAAGCCCTAAAAATCATACCAATTACATGAGCAGAAAGAGCAAAAAATTCTACACAAACTGTGCCCATTTTGGTTCCGTCAATATTCGTTGTCTGATGCTGAAAATTTTGTAAAGGAAAACAAGCATTAAAATCCTTAAATTGGCAATGTGATAGAAAGTTTAAAATCACCATTTTTCCCTGCAAATTGGCAACTTTTTGACTTCTCATCACAATTTCTGTCAATTTATATTCATTTCAGATACATGACGTTTTATAAGAAAAATGTAGCAATAAAATAAAAATGTTGGTGTTGCCAATTTGAAGAATAAAAGCTGATCAAATTAGGCTTTAAATAATTCCTGTCAGCTAGCTTCATGATATTAGCAAGACCACAAAAATGCATCCATAGAGAAAGATATACAGGTGGATGACAGAGAGGGAAGGAAGGGAGAGAGATGGACAGACTTAGAGAGGAGAATTGCAAAGAAATACATGTACATGGTGTGTACCTGTCTGCTTTGGAAAACTCTAAATTTTATAATAAAAGAAAACTGGAAAAGGATGTAAACAAATACGAGTACATGTACATGTATTGAGGACTATGGGATGTACATAGCAATCAAGGAAGAGATGAAGAGAGAGAAAAGGGAAAAGACACCCCCCCCCCCCCCCGAATCAGATAGAGAGGAACAGAGAAATTTAAAAAAAAAAAAAAGATGATGGGAGAGAAGATTATTAAAGAAAAAAAAACACCATAGGACAGAAATTGGGGGAGAGAGAAAAATAACAGACCTCCACCACAAAAAAGAGAGAAAAGAAAAAAATAAGATGGAGAGACAGGCTTTACAGTGATGTTTGGCCCATAAGTAAAAGAGGGAGAAAGAAAAAAAAGAGAAAGGGTGAAATACAGAGGAAGAGAAAAAGATAGAGAAACAGAGGGAAAGAGAGAAAGAGAGAGATGGGTAGAGAAGAAAGAACAGAAAAGAACAAATTTAACCCTGCTTTCAGATTTACCAACTTATCGTATATTCATACGACGTATGGATATATACGACATATTCATATGAGACCTTTCAGACGCAACGCCCCGTTATCTGATAATCGTACAGGAGCATTCAGACCTCGCTCTCAGTCGAACTTTCGTGGGAAGCTCATGAATATGAACTAGTCTCTCCCTTGCGCAGTATGAACTTCATGCGGGCTTTACGCTTCGTGTTTACACGTATGTTGCGCTGTGCTGGACTCATCTATAGTAGAGTAGAGGTCGGCCCTAAGTGCACGTTGCGAATAAGTCCCGCCTACTTATACGACGTACAGATATGAGAACATTCAGACATGAATTTACATCGTATGGATATAGGATAATCGTACGAAACGATCGTTTCGATATACTTCGTATATTGAAACGACGTATCAATATAAGAGCATTCAGAAGCGAAAAAACGTCCTTTATCCATCCGTCGTATATCGATACAAGAACACTCTCGTCTGAAAGCGGGGTAGAACTTGCAAAAAAGACTGAATAGAAGAGAGAAAGAGAGGGGGTAATTAAAAAAAAAAATGGGGAGTAGTACATGTACATGCACAGAAAGATCTGTGAAGGATAAAAAAAGAAGAAACACGAGAGACAGATATATTGGATGGAGGAGGGCAGATCTTTACACTGAAAGAAAGGAAAAATAAGATTAAGAGGGAAAGATGCAGTGATGTACAAGTAGACCTTCCACTAAAAGAGAGAGAGAGAGAGAGAGAGAGAGAGAATAGAGGGAGAGAAAGGGAGAGGAAGAACAGGGAAGAACAAAACATAAATAGACAATGAACAGACAAGGGCTGTCAAAAATCAGGAAGGGAGTAAACTATATGATTCGTTTTATGCTCAAGCCAAATACACACTCACTGGTCAGAGCTACGGAAGTACCTTGAACAGGAAATCTGAGTTCAGAATGACATCATTCCAAGATGAGGCAAGCCAATTTCTGACAATCGCACAAACAGATTTACCCAATCAGTGGCATTTGATAGGATCAATGAATGTAAAGTGGGACGGAATGATGTGGCTACATTCTAAATGTAATCTAATATACTAGCGCTGTCGATCGTAGAGAAAAGAGGAATGCTTTATGAAATTTACAAAAAGTGGCAAGCATGAGTCACTATTTTCTTAAAAGAGTGAAGGAATTTCCTGATGGACAGTAGTGATGCATGCAACAGAAAGCCATAGATCTACAGATTTTCAGATGTAGGCTTGAATATACAGTACGAATAAAATATGTACCACACACTTCATGTACAAAACACATGCGTGAGAATGACTAATTTTTTTTTTAATATGAACATTCATGAGCCATTCGAAAAAATCAATATGATATTCATGAGAACTTAAATGTTTTGAGAATTCAAAGTCTCCTTACACTGAACCAAGAAGCTCTCTAAAAATTTCTTAGAATCAGAGCTATTATTACCTTCGAAATTGTTGAAAATAATTTTAACATACGTATAATACCCCAAAATGGAAGTAATGAATTAGAAATCCCACGAAATCATAGAAAATGTATAAAATGGAGTTGGCTGAAAAATGCATTCACACTGGTAAATCTTACCATGAGCAGAAAAATCATTAACAAAACAACATCACATGCAGTTTGTTGAGGTTCATCTAGATTTACTTTCAGTTTCTCCAGTACAGGAAGCACACTGGTTTGAGTACTCCAAACATGCCTAGTGCTCAATAAAAACATCGCAATGTGGAGTCAGCGGGTGTGTTTATCAGGGCGACTCGTTTTCTAGAAATCAGAAATGGGTACTTGAGTCACAAACGCAAATCGCACTCACAACAGGCGGTCTCTCTAGATGTCGTGTTTATCGTCCCAATTTAAGTTCCCGAAACCTGGTCTGAGCCTATTGCCTCGATCCTGCACAGCAGCATAGAGCAGGATACATGTAACTATGGTCACACACAAATCAAATTGCACTGCGTTTATCGCTGCAACTCGAGTCGCAGATCTGGTCAACCAATAATCAAATCCCCCTATTTTGTGGACCCAAGTCTGTGACGCTAATCCGGTAATCAAGTCGCCATCGTGTTTATTGAGGGTAATGGGTAAAGCTAGTCGGGTACTTGGATAGGTTATAAGAACCTTAATCGCCCCAATAAACAACACCAAAGGCGAATATGGTTGGAGAGGCTTTTCTGCATCATGGACATGATCACATGGATTTATATTTACTTCCTTTTTTTTTCCGTCCAAACCTTGCCTGAAAAGGTTCTCATTTTGCTGCAGTACAATTTCTACAGACAGTTTCAGGAGTACCTATGTGTGAACGAGCCCAAATTGGTTTCCTGAAGGCTTTCTCGAGGTATCCTTTTGTTGTATGAGATGCCAGCGAGCATAAGTGATTGATCTTCCTTCCTTCCTGAGCTGTCATTTTGATCAAATGATGCCTTCCAGCCACCCATCAGCATCATCATCATCATCCTCTTCCTCATGATGAAGGAAAAACGTAATGACGACAAAGAAGAGGTGAAACAAGAACAACATCCATACTCACTTGGTGTGGTAAAGTGAAGTACACAAAAGGGCAGAGCTACATGTACATACTGCTGTCCAATGAAAAAAAAAAAAACTTTTTCTCTTTTAACCGACTTTTTCTTAACTTGGGAACATTTCTTTTTATGCTCTACATGATGATGAAGAAATTGAGGCCATGTGAAGCCTCATTTCTGAAACACAGGCATAAAGAAGAAGCAAATCCATAGACTTCCACCTAAAACAATAACCTATTTTCTTTATTTACTAAGAAACTCATTCTACAGAGTTGCTTCCTTTTGTCATTCATACAGGCCTATAGGCCCTACACATACATGTACATGCACAAGTATCTATGGCAAACTCTACAGAGGTGTGAAAGAATGGGAATTATTGGATGATCCATGTAAACATTATACACTGGGGGTCTTGGTGATCTTTCTCTCTCTGCAATGTTTGTGAATTCTGCCAATCACAGCCGGTCGGTAGGGCATACAGGCAAATTGCCGATGGCCGTGGGTATTTCGAGCCCTGTGAGTTTGAATAATTCCTACTACTACTATCGTAAGTTTGTACATTACCAAGTTTAAAGAATTTGTTTCTATCGTGCGTTCATTTTCTAGACATCACAGGGTTAAAATAATTTTTGCTTCTATCATACGTTCATTTTTAAACATAACAGATTTAAAATACTTTTCTATTGTGCGTTTATTTTCTAGCCATGAAGAAGTCTCAATAATTTTTGTTTCTATCGTACGTTCATTTTGAAACATTACAGAGTTTAAATAATTTCTGCTTCTATCGTGCGTTCATTTTTAAACATAACAGAGTTTTGATAATTTCTACTACTATTGTAAGTTTGTTTTTAGACATCACGGAGGAGAAAACTGTAAAAAGACAAAAAAAAAAACAAAAAAAACTGTTGCCTGCATCAGTTCAGTGTCAGCACACCCATCAAAATATCTACCGATTCCAATGTTTTGCTGATGCGGCCAAGAATCGGCACTCACCGATCTCCAATGCAGATATCAGTTAAGCCCTAAACTTTACCCCCCACCCCCCCCCCCCCCCCCCCCCCCCCCTAAAAAAACCAAATAGCCTCAGTTCATATGGCTAAAATCTAAAATTTACACTTCTAAAATCAAATATTAAACCTCAACAATACAAAAACATAAAATACAACAGAAATGATGGAGAGTCCTCCACCTTCCTTTCACCTGCTTCACCCTACATTAAAGAAAACAGAAAACTGGGGACTTTACCCTACATGTATCACACAAAATGGTAATCTTTAAAGACATTGGTTAATATTGTTATGATTTTAAAAAAATCTTGTTTTGTTACTTGAAAATGGGATAAACATAAGGATTATAGTGAAAAAATACCAGTCTGAAAATTTCAAAGTATAATATCCACTGGAAATAATTTTAAATATCAAAAATGTGAACCAATGTTTGAAAAATATACGAGGGTCGGTTGCACAGAATAGACATAAGGAGTGCGCATGCGCGTATGACTCACCTTACCGTACTGTGTGCATTGGCGTATCACGCGGCGGGAGGCACATAACGGCATTTTCAAATTCAAGCAAAGTGGTCCTCTTAGTGATTGTCTCGTGAGACGAAGGATAATGAAATCACCGTTTGCGTCTAACTTACACTTTTTCATTCCAAATTATGGTTGGTTTCAGAGTTTTTTAGTACAAATACAAGTACTCATACACATGTTTCATCTTAGTTTGAGAATTTTTTAAATCAGCTACTCACAAAGTTAGCCAATGCCTTTAAAGAAAACCAATCAAAAAAAAAGGATTTTCCCCATTATGTTCAATAGTTTGATGACTCACATTTTTTCTCTCTTTCTCCCCCTCAAGATTCCTAAGGGTTGACCTCACCTCCAATTCTAGAAGACCTTGCCGCCAACCAAAACTTTTCCTTTCCCTTCCCCAATCTGACACCCCTTTTCCTCTCAGAAAAGGCATAACTTGATGGACCAATTATCATGATTGATAGTACAGATCAAGATTGAATTTCTATCCTTAAAAAACCTGAAATATCCCTAAGAAATGGGAATGAATCATAAATTGGTCAGGGTTATTGTCCTTCTGCACTCATATGAGATGCAGTCACACGACAAAAAAAATTCTAAGTTTGGGAAAATACTCACATAGTATGTGAGGACTCCCCCCCTCTCCCCCCCCCCCCAAAAAAGACTTTAAAAAGAAGGTAAGGTTCTTTTACATTAGAAATTGAATTTCATGTACGAAAGCCTACAATACATTGAGAAATTCGAAGAAATACATGTCCAACAGTCTACAACAGAAAATACAATAAACTATCATTCTCGAATAAAATTAAAAAGTTTAGAAAGCCCAAGGAATGGTTTAAAGTTGTAATGTATGTAGAGCACGGCTGAAAGGAAGATCCATATCATCAAGAAGTTCAGAATAGTTTGAGAAGATAAAAGATAATCGTAAACAATGTTAAGGGAGGAGAGGGAATGGGGAATAAAAAAAAGGTATGAAAAAATAGAATTAAGGAGGCAACAAGGAAAAAAAGCCAAAGAAACATATTGATTTTCCTGTTTTACCCTGACTCCATGGTTGTCAGTGTCTGCTGACCTCCTTCTTGGGCAGTGAACTTTGTCTTATCTCATAATGTTAAATGTCAAATTCTTGAAGAAGTCATCAATATCACCAAAAAAATAAGGTGAATACCCTGCTACAGGCCTACCCCAAGAAGATCTTGGGGTTGTTTCACAAAGACTAAGACTGACTCAAATCACATTTAACTATAGCCGGCCATTCATGCCACAGTTTGTTTTCACTATTGGACTCTCAAGGGATGTGAAAATCATGGGCACAGATTTGCAGAATTCACCTTCTTGTTTTCTTCAATGAACTATAACAAATGTTAATTTTGCAGATTTGTGACCACAATTTTTAAAGCCTATGAGAGACCCGTGGTGAAAAAAAAAAATGTAGCATGAATGGCCAGCCATGGTTAAGTGTGATTTCAGTCAATCTTTAGTGTTTGTGAAACACCCCCCCCTATTTTGCCACCATCATGGCCTACTTCAAAGGCAGCCCCTAGACTAAATATCAACAGGAGTCACTCCTCCTACATACAGGTTTCTGAAATGACATGTGGAATATCTTAGAAAGTGCTCTCGGCAGTAATTCAATATCACCATGATTCTATAAATAGAGATGTTAGCATATGGCTTTGTTTTAGGATTGCATTCTTCTTTTCTGAATATGAATTACTTCATTTCAATCCAACATGAAAGCCTAGAGGTAAACAGGCTTATTCATTTCTGTCTCATAGAACAGCTACATGTAGTGAGCTGACAGATAAATTGATACAATGAAAAACAAAGGATAATTTGGAGAAAAAAAAAGAAGAAGAAAATCTAGAGGCTTGCTCAGATATGATGCGACAAACCCCATCACAGATGCTGGCAAAGTTGCCAACTCAAGGATCCCTATAATATGGATTTACTGAAACTTTCAAAATTCATAACTCTTGAACAGATTGTCCGATTTTGCTCAAACTTTCACTGTTTACTCTCCTTGGTCATCTTAATTCACTCAGAGCACACTGATGCTGGAGTTGCACTCTCCTTTAAGAAAAAAAAAATTGCTAGTGTAATAATTGCTAATGTGTTAACTATTATGTATATAAGCAATCGCAACCAGGAGAGCATCGGCTCTAAGTCCTTTCTAATGGACATGTCATGAAGATTACATGTACATGTACTTATCAAAGTTCACTAGCATATCCACTGGGTTTCAAACCAAAATACACACTACATTGTACCACTGCTCTACCAGTACCACTGAGCCATCAAATCTCCTCAATCAAGCACTGGTTTTATTTCTTTTTTGGCACCTTCATGTACAATGTATATGCACACTGACTTCACACTGTATACTGTGCACTGCAACAAGCCATTCTTGACATATAGCCTAGGAGAGTCTGTTTACATAAAATATTTGACTATTTAGTGGGCGTATTCCTTTCACTAGACACAAAGATGAATGTGGTTACATATAATCATGACTAGACATACAACTTAATGCCCTGCCCTTCTGTGCATGTTTGTAAAAGGTGCATCATATTAGTTCAGGATTAACCCAATAGTGTATACATGTAGATGTACAATATTTAAAAACTTAAGCATTTTGTTGTTGTTGTTGATATTAGGCAACTCATAAGAATGTACCTTATACACATGAATTCCAATCAAAGTTTAACTCTGGAGCCCCCAAAGTTCTTTTTTTTTTTTTTTTGACACGAGGTCCCACCATACAGACCATAGATATTTCAATGCAGATTCCCTGAGGAAAAAAAAGGTGTTGGCACAAGGGACTCCTTTGAAGATAATAGCCAGATAACAGGCCCCAGAATTCTAGAGTGACCCCCCCCCCCCCATCCCCCCCCCCAAAAAAAAAGAAAAAAAAATGAACAAAGTGCCATGCCATACAGACAGACACTAAGAATTTCAATCCTGAACTCGTATGCAAAAAAGTGGTATGCAGCCATAAAATAGCACCCAGGACACTTGGGTATCCAAAATTTAGATCCAGACCCCCAATTCAAAAAAATGTCAGCAGCAGAGTACCTGGGTTGCTGTGGTCTAGTTGATACCCCACCAGACTGTGGGTCACATGGTTCATGATTCAAATCTGTCACGTCACCAATGTCTTAGCTTTTGGCAAGACATTTATCTACAGTACATGTGCATATGCTACTCTCCACCCAGGTGTAGTAAATTAATAGGTACATGTACATGTATGAATACGTGGGCTGTGACTTGTCTGTGAACCCTGTCATACTAGACAAGATTCAATTACATTTGTCACAGTCTTCTTCTCCTCCTTCTTCTTCTTCTCCTTCTTCTTCTTCTTCTGCTTCTTCTTCTTCTTCTCCTTCTTAGCTTTTGGCAAGACATTTATCTACAGTACATGTGCATTTGCTACTCTCCACCCAGGTGTAGTAAATTAATAGGTACATGTAACTTGTAGGAAGATATTCCTTAAAATGCTTGGGCACAGCAATGGCAGCAGTGCTAAAGTCGGGGTAATAACAGTAGAGCACCTGGGCCCCGTTTCATTAAACTTGTAATCAATAACAAGTTGCAATAAAACTGTTACAAGCTACTGAAATCCTTGCATCTGATTGGCTGAGAGCAAATTTGTCATAGAGATGTGGCAGTTGTTACTGATATAAACAAGTTTTATGAAGTGGGGCCCAGGAGTGTCAGGACTGTTCATCAGTGCTACATGTATGAGAATCCACTAAATTTTATAATCATAAACTTTTCTTCTGAAGCTCCTACACTCTAATTTCTGTGGAGTCAAATTTGACTTGGAATGGCGTCAGCTGGGAGTCAACTCTATTCCGAGTTAAAGTGACTCAGATTTCGAATTACTTTGACTCGGAATGGCGTGGCATCAACAGAGAGTCAAAGTTACTCCATTCCGAGTCAAATCAATTTAGAAATCCAAGTCACCTTTCACTCTCCCAGCTAACTCCATTACGAGTCAAATGTGACTCCACAGAAATAAGAGTGTGGGAACAACAAAAAGTAGAGCCCTCCAGACAAACTTATATGTAGTACATGTACTGTATATTTTCTTTGCAGATTGCAGTGAAAGACTTACTCATACATGTAGCTTGAAATTCCTGGAATATTAATCATACAGAAACCACAGTTTCGCTTTGATCTTGAATTCATCTTGACTCCAAACTCTTTTCTGAAATCCATCCCTCTCTCAAGAGAGATCAAACTCGACGGCAGGGGTAAGGAGGCCAAAGGGTAGACGGAACAACTCTTCTGATGAATTTGCGGTTAGTTGAATTCTACTTCACATTAGGACAACACTGCATGACCACACTGCATGACCACATCAGATTGTAAGTTACAGACATGTGTTTACTCATTGCTTTGGTAATACCCCCATCTCACTAGAAAGCGATTCCGTTGCGATCCTAAAAAATTGACAAAGCGTGGTGAATCGTGGCTTGAGCTTTGTCAATCTTCTTCGTCGTTATCTGGGGCCTTTCTTAAGTGCCAATGATCACCACCATCGCCCTTGTCGCCACCAAATTTTGAACATGTTCAAAACTTCCGCAGCGAGAGCGCCGAGGTCGCCAAGAGCGCCACAATCGTCTTAAGAGCATATTAAACACAACATGCTCGTAGCTCTAACGCATCAGTAACGCCCAAAGCGTACTTCAACCACATTGAAAGCGGCTATCGCCCCTGCTTTCAGGCCCGTTCCAAGACGATATTTCCTCAGTTATGTATTTGTGCATCTCATCCGACATCCGCGCATCCTGGCTAGTATTGTTACGTCATCACAACAACACTGCAATCGCCGCGCAGGTGAAAAATGGAGTTGGAGGGCGATTCTGCCACGCTTTGCAAAATTTGCACAGATCGCCATGGATCGCCATGGTCACCATGATCACCTTTCTAGTGAGATGGGGGGCCTAAGAAAGATCTGTAAGGCAGACTTCCAAAGTAATTTGCTTAAATCTACTAGGAGGCTGTCTGGAGTTAAGGGAAAACACTTACATGTACAATGTAGTCAAAAGATTCACCTGAATACATAAGGTTTTACTTCATTTCATTCATTTTCTGAATTCATTATTTCATTTTAGCTGAATACTGAGCAAAATATTCAAAATTCAGAATGAAATATGAAATAGAATATCTGCCCCGGACATGGCTCAATTGTCCTCCTTCATACTGAAAATATTTAACATTTTATCAAAAAGCAAATTTACAGAGTAAATAAACCTTGATTTGACCTCAGTCATAGACATGTAGACATATCAAGTAATAAACTTACCAGTGTTTATCATGTCCTTTGGCTCTAGAGCATATTTACTACTGATCAGTGAAAGATTCAATTGATTATAGAGCCCTTTAGACTCACATCTTATATTGTCTGTTTGATTCTTGGATAGTAGCCCTATAAACAGTGATCCCGTGTTCAGACACAAAATATTCCTTGTATGGCTATACCAAAACAGTACATGTATACTGTAGCTATACTGAAACAGTATACGATGGATTTGTGTGTCTGAACTAACAAAACAAGGGTCTGAGCATCATTTCGAACAAGAACTTGATAAAGAATCACAGTCCATGTGAATGTATGGTGACCATGGAACGGCATAACAGTATAACTGGGTGGGGCTTAATGTGAGCATGGTCTATAAAGCTAAGGAGACATGATCTTGCCATGACAACATGTGCAGTAGAAAAATGCGCATCAACGATGTTTCTTCTGAAAGGTCGAGATGTGTGTCTGAACAGTCCGTAGGCTATACGATGACAATTTTATATGATGTTTCTTTAACGCGTTTCAGTATCAAGTTTTTTGTCTAAACAGGGGATGAGATTGTGATAAAATATAGTTGTTTTGAATCGTTAACAAAATCACTATCAATAACAAACAGAACAGACAAGTTTTATGGCCATTTCGGGTCAATTCACTAAACCAAGTACACATCTATATGGTGCCCGCTCGACAACAGGTTATGTGCGACATGAATTTCGCATCCCAGGGGAGCATTTCATGAAGAGTCTTGTCGGTGATTTTCACTAATTTTTCACTACTTTGCTCTCAGCCAATCAGATGCGAGGATTTTCAGTAGCTTATAACAGTTGTCAGTGAAAATCACTGACAAAACTCTTCATGAAACGCTCCCCAGGTCCTGAATTTCGCATCCCGGGTTATGAATTTCGTGTCATGGGTTGCGAATTTCGCAAATGGGACGCAAAGTTCGTGTCAAGAGTCGTGAATTTCACGACTTGGGCACAAAGTTGGCTGCGAAATTCATGTCGCACATGACCTGTTGTCGAGCATACTTCAGGGCCACCATATATCCATGTAATGTACTGTTATAAATCATGAGGCAAGTGAGTGGGATACTGCTGACAGTCTCCAGGCCAGTGTGTACATGTATTCAGTGACGATCATATGGTGGATGCCTTTGCCTTTTTACTGACCAGCTGAAACAAGAAAATCTGACAAACAGTTTTTGAGGGCCTACCATTACTGGAATAAACTAGGAAGAAGTTTGGAATCAATTTGAAAATTAGAAAAATTCAAAATAAATACTACCGCATAACCGTTAAGTTAGGTCTAGTGCTTAGTCCTACAATGTAGGATGAAGCTTAAAATCAGAGTAAAAAGTGAAGCAGAACAATAATTTGGCTGGGGCTTATGTTGTAAAACCAGGAACAGATCTATTAAGATGATAATAGAATACAAATTGGTACATTCTCTGTTCCTTTTCAATTAGTCTGAGGATGAATACGTGGGCTGTGACTTGTCTGTGAACTCTGTCATACTAGACAAGATTCAATTACATTTGTCACAGTCTTCTTCTTCTTCTCCTCCTTCTTCTTCTTCTCCTCCTCCTCCTCCTCCTCCTCCTCCTTCTTCTTCTTCTTCTTCTTCTCCTTCTTCTTCTTCTTATTCTTCTCCTTCTTCTCCTTCTTCTTCTTCTTCTTCTTCTTCTTCTTCTTCTTCTTCTTCTTCTTCTCCTTCTCTCTTCTTCTTCTTCTTCTTCTTCTTCTTCTCCTTCTCCTTCTTCTCCTTCTTCTTCTTCTTCTTTTTTTCCTCTCCTTCTTCTTCTTCTCCTTCCTCTCCTCCTCCTTCTTCTTCTTCTAGGCGGTACTTTAGGCCCACAAGGATTTTGTCATGATAACATATGCATCACACCATTAAAGTGAAATATTACCATTTATTGTGTTTCAGACCACAGCCTAAAACCTAACTGTGTTGCAGATTATGGATCTGCGCAAGCCTACATGTTTAGGTAGTTCTACGTATACATGTACATGTAGGCTCTGGATGTACATGTATGATGCAAATGTACATTCATGTACATGATACATCAGAGGGCCAGTAAAGGAACTGGGCTACTAGCTGACTAACACTAACTGACATGCTCCACAACAAGTACAGAACTTAGAAACAATGAAAACGGATATTGCATTGAAGGATGGCATTCAAGGCATCATTCTGCAAAGTATGGGAAATTAAAAGACCTTTATTTGACCTTATGAAATTATGAATGTCACTGCTAGGTCTGTATTGTATGAAACAATTTTTCATAATCCAGTTAATCAATCTGCCTGATCCTGCAAAATTACATCCACATGGTAACAGCAATAAAATGCCCACACTATTTTACACCTGCTATGTACAATGTACATGTATGCTGCAAACTCCTGTTGCTGTCCTTTTCCTGACCAGTTCCACACTAACCTTTTAAAAATTACAGGGGCTCCTCATTTCAATTCTAGAGGCTGGCTGCATAGAGCTCTATGTTGAAATTTCCCATGGGGGGGGGGGGGGAGGGGGGTCTGAATAAAATTTATGGCACCTGTTACTTTAGTATAGAAGGGTAATCCATCTCTATGTACATGTATACTAAATTGTAGATAAATCTTTGCTTGTTCCACACATACATGTAGATGACTATCACTGTACCATAAGTTTTGTCACCCTTTCGTCCTGCAAACGCATCCTGCAATCACAACAGCCTGAGCTCAAGTTTAACCCATCAAATAAATCTCACTTACAGCTGCTCACACACTCCAAGTAGGTAAGCTAGGAGGAGAAACATTCCCTTTTCAATTTCCTGGAATCCGTGGAATGCATCGCTGAATTTTATTTATGCCGCTGCTAGAGTACACTCTACTACATGTATACCTGTAGTAGACTGAAAAGTTTGTTGACTTCTCACTGAACTCTTCTATTCAAAAGACAAACCCATATTCCATAGCAGTGTACTGTAAGAGTGGAAATCTTTCATGCCATTTTAAAGGCATTGGCTAACTTTGTGAGCAGCCGATTTAAAAAATTCTCAAACTAAGATGAAAATGTGTATACATGCGTACTTGTACTCAAAAACCCTGAAACCAACCATAATTTGGAATAAAAAATTGTAAGACTCAAACCATGATTTTATTATTTTCGGTCTCAGAGACAATAAATAAGAGGACCGTTATGCTCCCTCCCAGTGATACGCCAATACATGTACACACAGTATGGTCCAGTGAGCAATGCGCGCATGCGCACTCTTTACATCTAGTCTGTGCAACTGACCCTTATATATTTTTCAAACACTGGTTCACATTTCTAATATTTAAAAATACTTCCAGTAGATATTATACTCTGAAACTTTGAGACTGGCATTTTTACACTGTAACCCTTATGTTTATGCCATTTTCCATGTTAACCAATGCCTTTAATGTTTTGCGCTCTACCAAGTTGAAAACGATGGCATATTTTGGAGGGAACAGTTTAGAATAAATGTATTCACAAACAAAATAAACAAAATATTTCACACCATTTTATGTTCGTGGAGTGTCGCGCCGCGCAAAATGCGTGAAATTTTCCACACCATGAAATATTCCACGTTTACAGTACACTATAATTTCACCATCTAACAGTAATGCCTCAACTTTATTTTTTGATCTTGAATGCAACATATTATATGTATACTACTGTACATGAGAAGAAAGAGCAGTATACTATGCCAAACCCATTTGTCTCAAATTCACAAAGTCAAGAGATTCAAACCTCCATGAGCATAAAAAAAGGCATGTCAGGCAGTAATGCGCTTTTATATGTTCACTTATGCTTATCTACGCATATTTACTCTTATTTTACGCTTATTTTATTCACATAAACCACAGTCTAAAAATAAACCTCCTTTGTAAATTCGGGCCATTCATTATGAAATGATTTCAGTATGCATGTACTAAAACACATATTTTCCATTGTTCTAACCTAGCTTGAGTTATCTCAACCTGAGTACTCAATGGGTGTAAGAAAGGAAGCATTCTGGTATTCAAATTGGTTATGTGGAGTCAAATGTATTGGCAATTTTGGCAATTTTAGGGTAAATTCCAATTTTTATGCATATAGTTTCATTTTGCAATGTAATGCAATTGCTTTACAGAATGTAAGAGTGATGTAAATTAAAAGAATTGGTGCCAATTTCTGGATGCAAAGATGAATACAGACATACTAAAAATTTTGATTTGATTTGATTTGAAACGGTTTATTAAGATAAAAATCAATCACGGCTCAAAAGCCAACTTACAGATTTTGTACAATTAAAAATAAGGAATCAGTATTAATGAAACAATGAACCAATCTACAGCAGTATACATGAATTATGGATATGGACATTATCAAACATCATTGGAAATTGATAACAATGACAAGTGTAATCACTGCTATTACTATTATCATTATCAAATTTCGTACCTCTGTGTGGTAGCAGTAAAATAACGGCCAAACTCTCAAGAAGCAGTTGTCTTCAGGTAAGTCTCAGAGGAGTTCGGGACGGAGATGCTCGTCAGAGAGAGATAATGGTGGTCTGTGAAGCCATAAATCTAGAGAATAAGAAGGGTTTAGAAACACTAATTAGCAATAGGCCTACTGGGAGCAATTAGGATGACTGTGGTGAATTAGAAATTACTTATCTGCATTCTGTACTTCAACAATATACATCAACGGACAGTACTGTAAATTTATTTATGGGGTTGGATCCCCTAAAGAACAATTTTCTTATGGTGCTTCATACAGGTACAAGTACCTGTAATCAATCACTAATAACCTTGCAGAAAATTCAGTCTGGTTTCAAAAGAACTGGCTTTTAGCAATTCAAATCTCACCATACAGTGAGGGCACAGATGCAAAAGAACCATCCCATATGAAGTGCCATAATATAATCTTCAGAAATGATTATGATCACTTTTATTTATTTCTGTGATTCAATAATATTTCCATTTCTAAATGTTTTCTATGTGAGCCCTGCTCGGAGTACAATGTATGTACATGTAAATATTAGATTTAATCTCAAATCTTGAGGCTAATTGCTTTCTTGGGAGTTTATCGAAAACCTAGTTTGCAAAATTGCAATATTATGAAAGTTTCATTAAAATCAGAAGTTAACCTTTTGAATTTAATAAATTTGAAAGGTAAACTTGTGAATATTTTGTATTTCAAACCAGAATGTATTGAGCAACATACATGTATATTTTGGTGATTGCTACCCGTTACAGACCTACTTTATATAGCATTTGGAAAGTACCCGGTGATTTCGGATAAAGAGATGCGCATTCATGGGCACTGAAGGGGATAGAGACATTATCATCACGATCCTGTCACTGAATGAATGGCAAGGACAGATCATATGACAAGTTGGCCATGATATGTACACCTGAATTATGCAGTAGCGGTCAGCCAAGCAGGCACCTAGTCCAGCAGCAATCAAGGCAGTAGGACAGCCAGCAGGCAAGGCAGGGCAGGGCAGCAAGTGTTGCCCTCCAATCAGTCCTTTTGGAAGGCATCCATGGAGCAAATCAAAATCAATATTACAGTTTAAAGGCCAAGAACAGGTATGCTGTACAATCACTGGAAAGTTTGAAAAATGGGCTCATCATTCAAACTTTGATAACTTCCAAACATTTGCTAATCTAATTAAATTCCATCGCACAAATCTTTGGCAGGAATTACCCCTCCTAAAAAACAAAACAAACAAAAAAACAAACAAACAAACAAACAAAAAACCTGGAGTACTAATCGACAATTCTACACTTACATGTACATGTACATGTTCACCGTACAAAACTCTCTTGACAGCATAAATTTTGGTTAATCAAATACAAGAAACATGTGCTTCTTGAATCTCTACATTTATGCATGACAATTTTTCTGATCTCTCTCATCTGAAATTGAATTACTACCAGCTTATGATGAAGTTAATGAAAGTCAGAGGCATCAGAGCAAGATTTGTAAGATAAATTTTGAACATTTCTGTTAAATTTCTGAAAGATTAATCTGCATTTGTTCAATAAGTCAGGGAATTATTAACTGTTTCATAAGCTAACCAAATTCACCATGAAACAAAAAGTTCATGCAACAGCAAAATATCAGATTCCCTGAATCATGATTGTTATTGAATGAGGATTATAATCACTGGTGAACCAGCCAGTACACTGCAACCACAACTTATTGTAACTAAAAGGGGGAGCAAAGGCCCCTGTGGGAAAATTAGTCGATGTTTACCTTCATGAAAACATGACTGAAAGTCATCCAAAGGTTATCATATTAACTCAGCATTGAATGTGACATATTGATTAGTGACGGGGCATGGATTCCCCATAACGGCATTCATCGTTTCACTGGTTTGGCAAGAACAATCTCAACAGTTCATCACTGAATATAATTAGTCGATCATGCAACACCTACATGAACATTTACAATTACATGTATGTACCATTACAAAGACATACATGTACAGGTGTATGTAATGTGATTCTAGGACAACTCCCCCGGGAGGACAACTCCCCTGATACGATTCCCACCTGACAACTCCCCCTGGAGCACAGCTCCCCTGGAAGACAGCTCTCCCGAGGGCAACCCTCCCCGGAGGACACTTCCCCCCCCCCCCCCCCCCCGGCTGACAACTCCCCAAGGACAGCTCCCCCAGTCCCCAGGGGAGTTGTCCTGATACGATGTAATGTACATATGCACATCCACATGACTCAAACATTATACATGTACAGAAATTTCAAAGGCCTTGATCTATACATACATGTACAGCCAATCTCCACCGAAAGCAAATGAGAGACTGATGCTCACAATCAGGCCGGTATAAATCTAAATCGATGTTGTTCAGTGTTCACTATGAAAAAAAAAAACACACATTGGATTCAAAATTTTAAAGAAGGTTTTTGCAATGTCTGTAGTGAAGAGGGAAGCAAGCAATTTTTGATCACTTCCATTTATTCACTTTTAAGCATGCCATGCTTGCTGGACAAGCACAACACTTCTTAAGCAAAATGAAATTTGTAATACTAAGAGTTGTCCAAAATGATGTCATCAATATGTGTAGCTACATGTATGGTAGTGTCAAGAAAAAAATGTCATATAGAAAATAGCCATAACTTTCTCATTTGGTGTCCAATTTTTTTTTTCTTCAAATTTTCACCAATGTGTCTTCTTCCATCTCAGCTTTGATTAAAAAACTACTTGCTTTAACCCATTTGTGACAGAGGTCCACATTTTGTGGTTTGGCCTAATATCTTTTGATGCAAAGCCCTAAAATCATACCAAATACATGAGCAGAAAGAGCAAAAAATTCTACACAAACTGTGCCCATTTTGGTTGCGTCAATATTCGTTGTTTGATGCTGAAAATTTTTCAAAGGAATATAAGCATTAAAATCCTTAAATTGGCAATGTGATAGAAAGTTTAAAACTACCATTTTCCCCTGCAAATTGGCAACTTTTTGACTTCTCATCATAATTTCTGTTAATTTATCTTCATTTCAGATACATGACGTTTTATAAGAAAAATGTAGCAATAAAATAAAAATGTTTGGTGTTGCCAATTTGAAGAATAAAAGATGATCAAATTAGGCTTTAAATAATTTCTGTCACGAATGGGATAAGGGTATTTGTTTCCATTAAGTATTGCTACATTTAAGCATAGGTCTAGATTTTTTAAAAATTAAAAGAAAAAACCCATCTCTGTTGTTATTTGAAAAAAAAAAAACATGAAAGACCTACTGGTACAGTCTTCATGTAATAGTTCAAGTGTGTGGATGACTGAGCCAGTAAAAATGTTATCTTCCATATAATTAATGAGTTTAATGAGGGAACCTTCCATGAAATCTTACCTGCAAATATTAGTTCAGGATGTGGTTACATTAATCCCTACAATGTATGTATGGTAAGCATTGCAGCCTTACCACATGTACTATGAAATTTTCATCAGTCCAGTCTTAAACATTTTGGAATTTTTTTCTTCCCGCAGACTCGGTGCCTACTTCTGATAAAATTTTATTCTTCAAATATTTAACAAGAGATGCTTGGACTATAAGGGACCCAACTGAATTAGGGAAAAGTAATTCTCACATGAAGTCTTTTATTCCCAGATACATGTACCGTACATGTAAAAATGTGTACAAATAATTCTCAATCCAGGGAGGTAAGACACCTCCCTGCTCAATCCCAGAGTAATAACCCCAAGAATCCACTCCCCCCCCCCCCCCACCACCACGTACTGGTAAATAAGGATAATACTGGTACAGGAGAAGGTTCTGCGCCCAGAGGTTTGTTTTTTTTTGGGGGGGGGGGGTACTGTCCTACATGTAAATGTAGAGTATACATAAGAATATACACTGCACGTCCACCAAATACTCTGGAGCTTTTAACCCATTTGTGAAAGAGGGTCCATATCATGTAGTTTTGTCTAATAACTTTTGATGCAGAGCCCTCAATATCATACCAAATACATGAGCAGAAAAAGCAAAAAATTCTACACATATTGTGCCCATTTTCGTTGCATCAATATGATGCTGAATTTGTTTAAAGGAAAATAGGCATTAAAATCCTTAAAATTGGCAATGCAATGACAATGTTAAAATTACCGTTTTTCCCTGCAAACTGGCAACTTTATGACTTCTCATCATATATTCAGTCAATTTATATTTATTTCAGATACATGATGTTTTATAAGAAAAATGTAGCAATAAAAGAAATATGTTCGTGTTGCCAATTTGAAGAATAAAAGCTGATCAAATTAGGCTTTAAATAATTCCTGTCACAAATGGCTTAAACAAAGAGCAAACAAAATTGAAGATATGTACATGTAGACTATCTGAACAGGGGGGTGCACAGGAAGCCAAAAATGCCTATATCATAATGTTCATCCACCCACAACATATACGAACATGTACACATCTTTTCCAAAGTTATCTTTATTCTGCAAATGGGCAATAGATTAAAGATCAACTCTGTACTTCGTTCAGATCTACAGGAGAACTTAGGGACTGCAGAAGAAATTCAGCGATCATTTTGCAGTGACAGTGAAGAAATCGCAAACTTGTTATGGCACGCAATCTCAACACGAAGCGGAAGGAGGTCTGTGAAGAAATGTCACTAATCGTTGCACCATTTGCTTGAACATTACCACAGAGACAGATGTTTACCTACTTTAAGTTGTAACCTCCAGTCTGATCACTTTTAAAGATGCTACAGGCCATCTGATTTTATGATTAGAACTAGGGTAACTGATAACATGTATGCATTTTACATATATACACATGGGTAATTTTCTTGTTGTAAATCTGCAAAAGGTAAATGGCAAGAAGGATTTGGGGGGCAGAGGGCATTCTATGAACACACACGGGAATTGAAATTGTGTCATAAATACTACAGCACATAGTCCTACATGTATACAGGGAAAAGATAATGAAATTATTTACATACATCAGTCACTATGTACCCACATGTACAGTAGATGAAACACTAACCCCCCCCCCCCAAAAAAAAAAAAAAAAAAAAAAAAAACTCCAGTGCTAAAAGAACTTGCTTTACCACATTTACAGGTGAGGGCCTACATGGATACATGTATGTATGTTTAAAGTATGACAAAACTGATATCATTTTTCAGGTTCTAGGACTACTCCCCCGGAGGACAACTCCCCCGGGGACAACTCCCACCTGACAACTCCCCCGGAGGACAGCTCCCCCGGAGGGCAACTCCCCCGGAGGACGACTCCCCCACAGGACGGGTCCCCCGGAGGACATCTCCCCCGGAGGACAACTCCCCCGGAGGACTACTCCCCCGAAGACAACTCCCCCGGTGGACAACTCCCCCGGAGGACAACTCCCCCGGAGGACAACTCCCCCGCGGACGACTCCCCCGGAGGACGACTCCCCCCGAGGACGACTCCCCCGGAGGACAACTTCCCCGGAGGACAACTCCCCCGCAGCACAACTCCCCGGGGGATGACTTCCATCACACAACTCCCCCGGAGGACTCCCCCCCCCCTTTAAGGACAAAATTACCCATGAAATTTGTTTTTATGACAACGTCTTGCTCGTGAGGAACTGTAAAATAAATCTTTCCTTTTTATAAATCAAACTTAAGTAATTAATCCAGTATTTTTTTTGTTTTTATTACAAGTCTCCCGGAGGAGAACATCTCCTCGGGGATGACAAACGGGGATGGGCGAGGGGTAGAGGGTTGCTATTCGTTTAATAAGGTATTAGGTCATTTGTCGCTCTAATTGCTAACTTTAAAAAAAAAATACCCACCCTTTTGCTCCCATTTTTGCGCCAAAGTACACATTCAAGAAAATAAAAACTCTAGTAATGGGTACGCTTTTCCGCCCAAGGGTGTTGGGTTTGACAGCTTCAGCGGCACACTCCCATCGGAACCAAATCTGATCATGAGAAGAGAGAACAGAGAGGAATAAAAGTAAGAAAGGAAAGTGACGAACCTAAGTAGGAAGCTACAAAAGTAGAGAATGGTGTATCTAGTCGTAGTCTTCAGGAAAAGGGGGAGATGGCCCACAATCAAGCTTAAGAATAGAAGTCACTTCGCTCGATCAGCAGTCGTGATTGGGTCCCGTTCCTTTTTTTAAAAATCAAAATGCATAATTTTCAGGCAAGATCATATAAAAATCTTACTTTTTAGGGAAGCGGTCGACCCCTCCCCCCCCCCCCCCCCCCCCCCCGAGATCCGGTATCCGCCCCTTTGTTAAACTCACTGACTATAAATGAAAAGAAAACCTTAACGGAATTTTACATTGAATGCATGTTAATTTCATTTTTGTTAAAGGACTTGTGCTTCTACGTATTTAGCGTCCAGCGAGCATGTGCGAGTATCATTCTTTGCGCTGAAACCACATGAAAACATTAATAATAAAGTACCTCATTCAAGAGAAGAAGATAAACAAAAAGGAAAAGTCATCGTTAGATTCTTATGATTTGACAAATTTGGACACATATTGAGCTTTGATATCTAAATTCGCTGATGAAATTAATCATTTTTCTTACTTAGAATATCTGCATTCAGCTGACCTGAAACCTAAATGTTTTATGTATTTGTTCTTCTTATTTTTTCTTTGTTATATAGAGCCTAACAGTGCCTAAAGAAATCTATAAGTCATAAAGCTTGGAGAAAACATTAGTTTACTCATTAAAAATTACACTAATCCAATCTATGTTTGTCAGATAACATTTGATTCCATAATGTTTGCGTACAAAAATAAACAATCATCAAACATGATATGACCATTGCAACGGCTTTTACTAAACACTCGGGTCGCGTCGCGACGAGGGAGAATGGAACGAGTACAAAGATGAACTGTGGGAAATTAATAAGAGAGGAATACAAAACAATGAAAGAAAGGAATTTTATCGAATGATAGGAGTAAAAGTGTAAAATTGAAAGAATTTATTGGCCAGGTTTAATAGTGATAAAATTTTTTTCTAAATCACATGACAGAAAAACAGAAGGTAAATAAAGGGATAGAATAAAATGTAGAATCTTGTTGTTAAAGACTGACATATGAAAATAAATTTAATAAAACTGCATAGGATAGAAATTACAAGGATGGATGGAAATAGAAAAAAAAAAGAAGATGAATTGTGGGAAACAAAGAACACATATATAAGGGTAAAAAAGGAAAAGAAATATTTTGTATTTTCCTGTCTTATTAATTTCCCACAGTTCATCTTTGTACTCGTTCCAATCTTCCTCGTTTCCATTCTGTCATACTCCCTTCCTTGCAGTCTTACACTTTCTTTAAAGTTCAGTTTATCTACCTAGTATTCTTTCTTTCGTATTGTCAATCCTAATTCTTGTCTTCTTATTTTTCTATCAGTTTAATGAAGAGCAACTTTCATCTTTTCTTTTTTTATAGTAGATTTTCCCCTCGAACCCGACTTGAAGACAACAATGAAAAAGGGTTGAAAAGACATCGAGAATTTTCAACAAAATTTTCCCATCGTGTAGGCCGATTTGAAGACACCATTAAAAAAAAAAATTGGCTCAGCGAGCCGCGACCCGAGTGTTTTCCAGCGCGCCGCGCCGCGACGCGACCCGAGTGTTTAGTAAAAGCCATATGTTTCAATTGGTGAAACTTTGGCTTACTAATAAAACATATTAACAAATGTGTTTTATACAATATCAGTTTTATTAGTTTGAGAATGGAAAACAACAATCACACAAACAAACATACATTAACAAAACAAACATACATACGAGTGGGTGTAAAAGTTTGAAAAAAATCCCTAAGAGACACAATTTCATTTTTAAGTATTTATTTTCTTGAAAAAAAAACCAGTTAACAAAACAAGTGAAATCATTTCAAACATTATGTCAGAGATACCAGTATTGAATGTAACATCATATAGAAGAATTGTTTTATACTTATCAAAAAACAAATAGACATTCCACACCTGGACGATATTTTTGGGTGGGTGTGTGTGTGTGTGTTGTGTGTGTGGAGGCCTTAATTCAACCTTTCTTATCCTCTATTTTTTTTCTAAATACAATATATCTTTTAGTTTCAACTTTTCTACAGTTTTCTACTCTGACACGTCCTTCAAAGAATGTATTGTATACCAAAGAAAATTGTGTTTTTCTTCTGATTGTTAACTAGTGCATTGTATTTGAGCGGCCCTAGCCAGGCACTATATTTTACCTACAGCCGAGATATGGGTGAAAAGCTTATTAGAAGGATGGAAAGGATGAAACAGGGTAGAAGAAATCTGAAGAAATGGAATGGGTGAGAATTCAAAGTGTAATTCTGTTCTTACTGATTGGCACAAAATGATAAGATGACCGACTTGAGATTTTTCCCCCCTACTTACCAGTTATCACCATGATCACTGCAGTCATCATTTTCCCATCCGCGTTTCCATCCTAGGTCAGAGTGCTTATTTTCTTTGATTTTTGCAGCAGCTCTCTCTCCTGATCATCTTCGTTGTCATGTAATTCTCCTCCTCATCATCAGCTCATCACAGTCAGTTTCAAACAATAGCCGCAATTATATTTGAATTGTAGCTGTTTAAATTACTAAAGGCACACACCCCCTCAATAATATTTTGCAATTTTTTTCAGATTTTATCAAAATAAATTAACATTTGAAATTATTCTTCATATAGCTTTTCTCTAACACATATAACTAACAAAAACAAATATCAACGAAATTATGAAATTAGTTATTAAGATAGTTACAAGACAACAAACAATACAGGAGGCGTTCACAAAGTGCCCATGCAGTGTAGTCTTTAGTGGTGTAGATACAGGGCTTCAGTATCGTGCGGGCTGTGTGTGTGTTGTGTGTGTGTGTGGGGGAAGGGGGGGGGGGATAGGTGATGACCCCGCCACATTTCGAAGTTTGGAAGTTGGTGTAGTATAAACGCGTATACAAAAATACATCTATGGGGCAATCCCCCCAAATGAGAACCTTTAAGATTATGGCATAATGTTCGGAGGGTTGGGCCTGGATGATTACATTAGAAGACGAAGTGATGGATCGAAACGACAATATATAAAAAAATGAGAAGAAGAACAAATACATAAAACCTCTTGGTTTCAGGTCAGCTGAATGTAGATATTCTAAGTAAGAAAAAATGATTAATTTCATCAGCAAATTTAGATACCAGAGCTCAATATGTGTCCAAATTTGTCAAATCATAAGAATCTAACGATAACTTTTCCTTTTTGTTTATCTTTTACTCTTGAATGAGGTACTTTATAATTAAATGCTTTCATGTGGTTTCAGCGCAAAGAATGATACTCGCACATGCTCCCTAGACGCTAAATACGTAGAAGCCAAGTCCTTTAACAAAAATGAAATTAACATGCATTCAATATAAAATTCCATTAAGTTTTTCTTTTCATTTATAGTCAGTGAGTTTAACAAAGGGGCGGATACCGGATCTCGGGGGGGGGGGGGGGGGGGGGGAGGGGTCGACCGCTTCCCTAAAAAGTAAGATTTTTATATGATCTTGCCTGAAAATTATGCATTTTGATTTTTAAAAAAAGGAACGGGACCCAATCACGGCTGCTGATCGAGCGAAGTGACTTCTATTCTTAAGCTTGATTGTGGGCCATCTCCCTCTTTTCCTGAAGACTACGACTAGATACACCATTCTCTACTTTTGTAGCTTCCTACTTAGTTTCCTCACTTTCCTTTCTTCATTTCATTCCTTTCTTTTCTCTCTTCTCATGATCAGATTTGGTTCCGATGGGAGTGTGCCGCTGACGCTGTCAATCCCAACACCCTTGGGCGGAAAAGCGTACCCATTACTAGAGTTTTTATTTCTTGAATGTGTACTTTGGCGCAAAAATGGGAGCAAAAGAGTGGATATTTTTCAAAAAAGTTAGCAATTAGAGCGACAAATTACCTAATACCTTATTAAACGAATAGCAACCCTCTACCCCTCGCCCATCCCCGTTTGTCATCCCCGAGGAGCTGTTCTCCTCCGGGAGAGTTGTAATAAAACAAAAAATACTGGATTAATTACTTAAGTTTGATTTATAAAAAGGAAAGATTTATTTTACAGTTCCTCACGAGCAAGGCGTTGTCACAAAAACAAAATTTCATGCGTAATTTTGTCCATAAAGGGGGGGGGGGTGTCCTCCGGGGGAGTTGGGTGATGGGAGTCATCCCCCGGGGAGTTGTGCTCCGGGGGAGTTGTCCTTGGGGGAGTTGTCCTCCGGGGGAGTTGTCCTCCGGGGGAGTTGTCCTTGGGGGGAGTTGTCCTTGGGGGGAGTTGTCCTCGGGGGAGTTGTCCTCCGGGGGAGTTGTCCTGCGGGGGAGTTGTCCTGCGGGGGAGTTGTCCTCAGGGGGAGTTGTCCTCCGGGGGAGATGTCCTCCGGGGGACCCGTCCTGCGGGGGAGTTGTCCTGCGGGGGAGCTGTCCTCCGGGGGAGTTGTCCTCCGGGGGAGTTGTCCTGATACGCATTTTTCAACTTGATATTGATTAATGATTCACAGGATTAAGCACATCAAAAGGATGGAATTTTAGGAGAAAAACCTGTCACTGTTTAACGTAAGCAACAGAGACTCGGCTTCATCAGCTACATGTACAGTATGATTCACCATTCATCTCCTCCAGACTGGAATCCTATAGGACTGGAAAAAATTTTGCTCCAGGCTATAGAGGGCTTCATGACGTAAATGCAGTGAATGTGAAGTGAAGTGGAAAATTGAATCGTGAATTCCATAGAAAATAGACTATAGCGTGTCATATTCCTCACATGACTACATTCATAAAGGACAGGAATAAACTACATGTAAATCAACGGTATTTGACAAACATCAAGATTTCCATGCGTAGATGCCATTTATTTGCTTCTGGAAAGGTTGCTCCTTAAACCCATAGCAGTACAGAGCTTTCTTGAGGTCTATTGAATTAATCATCTTCATTCCTCAAATTAGCAACAACTATTATTTTTCCCACTCTTACATACATGTACATAACTTACAAAATAAATATGAACATACATGTAACATGAACCAAAATTAAACACTAAAATTTCATCGGAAATTGCCACTTTGAACACGGAAATGGTGATTATTCACTGCATTGCTAATTTACAGAGTGTGATGATTAGTTACGATCAAATTTCTCTAATTCGAGAACGCCACACATACTCCATTGGAAATGGACTCAAATTTTTCAGTGAATTTTTCTCTTTCTGCTCATGTACATATATAACATGTAATGTCCAGCTCTGGACCAACAGATACTACAAAAGTGTCCCCTAAAGCCAAGGAGACATTGTACTTCTAAGGGTTAATGCATGGAGCTCCATGGTTAATGTACTGCAGTGGTCCAGAATGTGCTTTCAACCATGGAGCTCCATGTTTCAACTGCCCTCTTTGACCCTCAAGCCATGTTGGAAGCCTTGCACTGATCACAATATGATATTGCCTGTTTGAAGCCAGAAGGCCGTTAAGGATGTATAAAATAATACAAGTTAATGCCCTTCTGGCTCTGAACAGACGATATGAAAATTGTTAATTGTCAAGTTGAGAACAAGACAAAAGAATCAGTACAGGGTGTACATTTATGTCTCATTCTGCAACTATTCATTTATCATCTCCTATGCAGTGACAGCTAGGATTTTGTAAAAGAATGGGCACAATATTCAGAAATCTTTATGACAGGCGAAAAAGAAAGGAGAAAGAAGAAATGTGAAGGTTAGTAAGGCCATGTACTTCAGAAATGGGAGGGAGGCAGCACCAGCCTGCAGGGTGCAGGTTTGTACTTTAGGTATGCCATTCGGGTTGCAAATGGGGTGGGTGCATAGGCTGGATGCCCCCCCCCCCCCCCCCATTCTTCTGCCACTGTTCAAACCTCTAGGTCATACATGTGTAGCGAACATGGCTAGATTCCCAAGGTTTTTGTTGTTGTTTTTGTTTTGGTTAAAGCTTTGGAGACCTGGCTGTGAAGCATTTCCTTTGGAAGGAAAAGAGATATTATGCAACGGCTTATCACCTGGAAGCCACTACTTGGACACTCCCTTCAACCTTACCAAACATTTATGACTATTGGCATCATGTCTCCATGAACAAACTTCCACATCTTTGTTCCCTTCACGACCAAAGAAGAAAAAGGACAAATAGGGCTACAAGAGCACCAGAAAACTGAGAAGACTTCTTAATGTTGTAAAGAACGGAAGAATTTACATTAAACATCACAGCAACAGAACCTGTTGTCTGTACTACGTTTACTTAAAGGCATTGGTTAACATTGTTACAATTTTTTTAAAAATCATTTTGCTACTCGAAAAAGGGATAAACTTAAGAGTTATAGTGTAAAAATACCAGTCTGAAAGTTTCAAAGCATAATATTCACAGGAAGCATTTTTAAATATTAGAAATGCGAACCAATGTTTGAAAGATGTATTATGGTCCGTTGCACAGACTAAACGTAAGGAGTGCCCATGCACGCATGGCTCGCCAGACCGTACTGTGTGTATTGGCGTATCACGCAGAGGGAGGCAGATAATGTTTTTTTTAAACTTGTGCAAGGTGGTCCTCTAATTTATTGTCTCTGAGACCAAAAATAATAAAATTGTGGTTTGCGTCTTGCTAACAGTTTTTCATTCCAAATTAGGGTTGGTTTCAGGGTTTTTGAGTACAAATACAAGTATTCATACACATGTTTCATCTTAGTTTGAGAATTTTTTAAATTGGCTGCACACAAAGTTAGCCAATGCCTTTGATAGCAACTACGAAAGGAAAATTTAGTGTGGTTTTCCTACACATGTACATGTACGTGTACAATGCAGGCCTACATACATGTATACGGTATGTAATAAACAAATGTTTTTTTTACTTGAAATCAGTACATACTTGTATCAAGTTTTCATGAAGATAAAAGTGTTAGCAAGAGCATGAAGAGATTATGAAGATTTTCTAAAAATAGAACTATTTTACCAGAACTACATGTACATGTAAGCCATGAATAATGCACTGCTACTGTGGTTACTCCAAGTGGATATCAGAACCCCATTCACATCTGATGTTGGCAGATTATTTATCAGAACATTTGACAGATGTTGCCAAGTTGTAATAAATAAAGGAATGACAATGAGTAATCAGGATTTACAGAGTAACCAGCTGAACATATTCAATGTTTAATAATATAACAGGCAATTACATAGTGACCCCAGCCTACATGTAGGATTTAGTATACAACAGGTTAACCGTTAAAATCCAAGCTTGCCTACTTCCCATCCCTGACCAGGCACTGCCAAGGTACTGGTATTGCTGCAGCGTGAAAAGACTCTATAGTACATGTACATCTACATCATCTGTGAATTTAAGTTTTGCAAAGCAACCGAGGTGTCATCTTTTTAAGAAAATAACATACTGTTTTATAATACACACTACACAGTGTACACAAACACAGTGTACACAAACACAGTGTATAAACTATACCTTCCAGGCTTTATATAAACAAGGTCATATTTGTGTATTCAGGACTGTGTGTGAATTGCCCTACACACTTTTATTTCAAGGTGTTGATGAGAAAATATAAGATACCAACTGCAAACACCTATCCTTTTACAGTTTTCATTCACACAATAAAAAAAAAACAATAAATAGAGGCTTGAAAGTTGAATGTAAGGATGTTACCAAGTAATACCAACTGCAATATTAGAAACACTGACATAAACACTTATCCTTTAACAGTTTTTCATGCACACAAGAAAAAACATTAAATAGGGGCACGAAAGTAGAACTAAGGTTGTTTGAAAGAGAGAAATGAATTCAGTTCCTACGACAAAGACAAACATGTATTTGCCTAAGAAATTACCGGTACACAACCAGTAGTCTTTATACTGCGGTTTCACAGAAGGTGGAAAATTAAAGCTTGATTGTTTGGGTGTTTTTATTGATGGTGAACCAGGGTTCTCACTAGAAAAAAATCCACACACGGTTCCCACTCTGCGCAAAGCGTGGAAGTTTCGTAAGTTTTACAGAATAACACCTACAGTTAAGTGTGGCGGCAATATATGATATAGTAAAAGGATGAAAAATGCTTCTTGGTAAGCAGGAGTTGTCTACTAATGGCATAGAAGTAAAAATACATTGCCAAAAAGCAAAACAATCTGTGACATTTATCATTATTGTTAGGAATATATACTCCAATATTTTTTTACCCTTATTGCCACACATGGTGCAGCAATTTCACACATGGTTCTTCCTTGTCTGAAACCCTTTACGCATGGTACTGGAACCATGGGTGTTATGTACTGGCGAGAACCATGGATGGGTCCATCTTCTTCGTTGGAACAGTAATGGTTTGTTACTGCCCCAGAGACTCAGTTCCATTCTACATGTAGCCCACACCCACAGCATGAATGCATCTATCTGTCGTCCGATGACAAAATAAAGCAACTCTGTGTTTTTTTGTTTGTTTTTTTTTTCCAAAATTGACTTTTTCTTGATTTGGGTACTTTTCTTGCATGCTCTAAGTGATGATGAAGAAATGGTAAGGTCACATGACCCACAATTTCCAAAATAAAAAGAAAGCAACACAGTAGATTTCCTCATAAAAAAGTGGCATGTTTTCTTCATTTCCCAAGAAACTTAATTCTACAGAGAACTTGTTTCCTTTTGTCATTGCATACATTTACAGTGTAATCATCATCATGTAAGCAGGCTCTGTACTCTACCAATTAAAGGGAAAGTCCACCCTAGAAGTTTCACTGTTTCAATAAAAGGAGATAAATTTGAACAGCATTTAAAAAAAGAAATGAGCAAAATTGGTCAAAGAATAAGAAAATTACACTCATTTACATTTTCTAGTAAATTACCTTTGGCTTTGCAAATTGGCAACACTGATGACATCATATGCGAGCAGGTCTCCATTCACTTTGTACATGAAATTTCACATTTTCTCAATTTTCTTGGAAGTTACACATTTTCTTACCCCATAGTCAAAGTATGTTACGTAAAAAGGAATTCTTCTGAACATACATTGACTATGGGGTTAGAAAATGTGTAACTTCCAAGAAAATTGAGAAAATGTGAAATTTCATTGTACAAAGTGAATGGAGACCTGCTCGCATATGATGTCATCAGTGCTGCCAATTTGCAGAGCCGAGAGTAGATTACTAGAAAATGTAAATAAGTGTAATTTTCTTATTCTTTGACCGATTTTGCTCATTTCTTTTTTAAAATGCTGTTCAAATTTATCTCCTTTTATTGAAACAGTGAAACTTCTAGGGTGGACTTACCCTTTAACTCTCCTATCACCCCAACAATAAAGTAAGCTGAAAAGACATACAGTGCACAATTCTACAAGATGCGTGGGTGCAATGCATGGCTGCGGTTAGTCAGCATACATTGTACAAAGCACTATAACCTGCAGACACTATGTTGAAAATAGAATGAAAACAAAGGTATTACTTCTGAGAACACCAACTGTGTGAATAAAAAGCGGGAGACAGCACAATAGTGTTATTGGATCAGTGCACAATACTAATGCCTATTATCACAGAACTATTGATTGGTGTCTCTCACGAGTATGGCATGAGGTGTTGTGTATAACAGTATACACACATGTAGCTCATGACGGAAACAGTTTGGGAAAGAATGAATGAGTGAAATGGGATTCCATGTATACCATCTGTTCCAACTTTTCTTCTACCTCAAAAGTAATGTTTAATCATAATGTACATTCTACTTCTACCTACATGTACATGTATAAAAGTACAATGTCTTTTCACACATGTAGGTTGTTTGTAGGCTTATTTGAAACTTCCCTGATCCATGTACACAGATTGTCTAAATCGGTACATTACGCAAACCAAGCAGTTCAAAGATAAACAAGATCAAACAATATTGAAAAATAACTCACTCATCCATTCATTTACTATCTACACATATCTAATTTCCACCTATGACATGGGGTGGATTACCTTTTCGAGAAAAGTTGGTTTTGAAAGTGCCAAAGGTTCACTCTCCACACATTACCTGGCTATCACACAATTAAAAAAAAAAAAAAATCGAAAACAAAACAAAATCCAAAAATAAATGTTACAATACAGCTTACAAGACAAAACCAAAGAAAAAATGGATCTATACAATACAATAAAAAATGAAGTATAGATCTACATGTACTTAGAAAACTAATTTCCAAAATCCAAGGGCAATGAATAAAGTTTTAAACCCCAAAAAGAAAAAAAAAATGAATGTTATAATTTTGTCTTCTTTATGCCTCATGATCATCATACATTTCAATTCAAAACTGCACGTGTAAAATAATGCTCTAAAAGTTTCACATTTAATTTGTATCGGCATTATTGTGAAAAATATGAAAACACCATGAAAGTCACACTTCCATGGATCACTGAGCCTGGCCCTTGGCTTGGGCATTGGCATAGTATTGGGTTATTGGCCATACATGTATATTGCAGCGCCAGATCCAGAATTTTTCAAGAGGGGAAGGGGCAATCAGCTTTTTGTTTTACCAGAAAAAATTTGCCAACAAGCAAAAATGGGGGAAAGGACCTCTGCATTTTAAAATCTATTTTACCCTCAAAATTCGCTGATAAGCCAAAACCCAAAAAGGTCCCCTGCTTCAAAAGCAGGGGGAGCATTGCCTGGCCCTTGGGCATTGGCATAGTATTGGGCCACTGGCCATATGATATTGCAGCACCAGATCCAGAATTTTTTAGGGGGGGGGGCAATCAACTTTCTGTTTTACCAGAAAAATTTGCCAAAAAGCAAAATAAGGGGGAAAGGTCCTTTGCACTTTAACCCATTCATGACAGGAATTATTTAAAGCCAAATTTGATCAGCTTTTATTTTTCAAATTGGCAACACCAACATTTTTATTTTATTGCTACATTTTTCTTATAAAACGTGATGTATCTAAAATGAATATAAATTGACAGAAATTATGAGTAGTCAAAACGTTGCCAATTTGCGGGGGAAAATAGTGATTTTAAACTTTCTATCACATTGCCAATTTAAGGATTTTAATGCTTATTTTCCTTTAAAAAATTTTCAGCATCAAACAACGAATATTAACGCAACCAAAATGGGCAGTTTGTGTAGAATTTTTTGCTCTTTCTGCTCATGTATTTGGTATGATTTTTAGGGCTTTGCATCAAAAGATATTAGGCCAAACCACAAAATGTGGACCTCTGTCATGAATGGGTTAAAATATCTATTTACCATCAAAATTCGCTGATAAGCCAATAAAACCAACAAAGGTCCTCTGCTTCAAAACAGGGGGAGGGAACAGCCGTTTTGCCCCCCCCCCCCCCACTCCAGCCTGGAGGCTCCTAGACTAGAGAGTAAAAAAAAACCCACAAATGCTACTTACTCTCTGTGGCTACTTACTCTCCAGGCATAGTATGGGGCTATTGGCCATATTTATTGCAGCACCAGATCCAGAATTTTTTTTGGGGGGGGGGGAGGGGCGGGGGGCAATCAGCTTTCTGTTTACTTTTCCCAGAAAAATTTGCTAACAAGCAAAAAAGGGGGGGAAATGTCCTCTGCATTTTAAAATATCAATTTTTTTAGGCAGTGTATACAGCCACACGCGTGTGTCTTTACCTTACGGCTACACGCGTGTGGTTGTATCCACAGCATCGATATGAGGATACAGCCACACTTGTCTGAATTCCCACTTGAAGTCTGTGCCGCGACAGCTATCGCTAGTGCTAGTGTGCACTGCACTGCACAAGCGATGTGTATTCATGCGATGGTATGTGTTGCGACTTGCAAAACTTGGATCGTCACGAAGGTTTTATCTCTCGATTTCACTTATTATACAAACAATATTTTCACTTCATTCTCACCTGGTCAGCAAGCAGGTGACAATATACTACAATATTGTTTGTATTTCAGTGAATTTCAAGAGATAAAACCTTCGTGACGATCCAAGTTTTGGGGTTTGGCAACACAGACACATCGCTTGTGCAGTGCATACATACACACTAGCGATAGCTGTAGCGGCGCAGAGTATAAGTGGGAATTCAGTTGAGTGTGGCTGTATCCTCATGTCGATGCTGTGGATAAACCACACGCGTGTGGCTGTATGCACTGCCATTTTTTTACCCTCAAAATTCACTGATAAGCCAAAAAACCCCCCCCCCCCCCCCCCCCCCCCCGCCTGGAGGCTCCTAGAGAGTAAAAAACGCTAATGCTACTTACTCTCCGCGGCTACTTAGACCTACTTACTCTCCAGGTCCAGGACCAGGCTACCCCCCCCCCCTTCACCCGACCCGTGCCCCTCCTGTAATTGTGTGTACTGCCAGGTCTCCTCTTTTCCTCTCATTTTTTGCACACAAGAATGAATGAGAGGTTTCCTACAACACAGAGTCAGAGGGAGGAATCTTGACAGGACAAATTGAGCGCTAGGCCCTAGGCCTGGCCCAAGCCCAATATAGCGGTAAGCGGTAGACGGGCCCTACTACTCCTAGGCCGGCCCTAACGGCGTGGATTTCATCGGGCTCGTTGGCAAGCAGGCGCTCCTGCAGTCCTGACTCCTGGTGATGAAGAACACTGCCAGTGCCACTCACAACATCCAGCACCAGTCACCAAAAATGAATTTTGCCACTTCAATGTTTCTACAATGAATGAAAATCACAACGCATAAGGGAGTAATAAATCGTGTCAATCATATTTACCTTTGTAAAATATAATCTTGAAGGCTTTTGATGATGGAAACGGGAATTCCTTTGTTGATTCAGCAGGAGATGGTATCCCACTTCGATCCACAGCAGCAGACATGCCAATTTACGGAAGTGCAAACTCCAAACGGTACTGCATTTTTATCGCGGAGCCGTTAACAAAAATATGAGCGATAACAATTAGCGGTGCAACCGTATCTGCAGCTAGCTCAGCGCTGACCTGCATGTGACCATATAGTCTTACCGGTGTGCAGTCCGCCTTGATTTCAATATGGAAATTATTTCGTCTCTTGATAATAGGATGTTTGAAAAGAAAATTTTGAGTAATATTATTAATTATTGATATCTGTTTCCTCAAAATGAATACCATTAGAATAATCCGCAGTAGGTTCCAAAATCTCGTAATTTCGCACCCCAGGCCTGTAAGGTGCTTGGTATAGAGTTCAAAATGAAAATGTGAAAAATCTAACTCCCGTATAGTCAGGGAGCATGTCCCGTAAATAGTCACCCCATTTCAAATAAATCTGGAATCCTTAAAGTTGCGGAAATCATCCATCTCAAAGCTTGTCACCCCCCCCCCCCCCCAAAAAAAAGGTACCTAATTAAAGTCGGGTTGATTTCACCCAATCTAATGTACATCAAAATATTTTTCTCAAAAAGAAGTTGTATATTATTAACAAAACACACAAAAATGACAACATCTTCCGTTGGGATAAGTTGCTCCTAAGATTGGAGTCACTTCCCATGAACCAGATTTTGTCAGAGAAGAGAAGTATGGCTGTACACATGTATAAAATTCATAAAAAGAATGACCAAAATTCCTTTGGAAAGGAAAAAATACCCAAGTTCCCACTGATGAGGCTTGGCCCCCCCCCCCCATGTTCTAAATGCAAACTACTTTATTACCTCTTCAGTCATTGCAGATCTACAAGAAAAATACAAGTAGGCCTACATGTTCTTCCTTTGTGAGATTCAATGCCGACATTTCGCTGAAAGTTGGTAAGCGCCACCATTTGACACGATGTTTATAGCTTATGATGCAGGATGTCTCTGTTTTATGAGTTTAAAGGGGGTACCCAATGCTGAAACAATGTTAGTTCATATAAAAGAGCATGATTTTATTAGCAGAAAATCATCTGCCTAAAATTTTTTAAAAGTCGTGTTGTCAAGGAAACCCCCAAATGTGGTAAGATTTCAGGATATTTTTGACCCCTCAGCTGTGACCCAGTTTCAACTGGGTACCCACTTTGACGTCAAAATGACGTCAAAGTGGGTACCTTGTCGCGCAATTCTAGCAAAATGCGCGCAAGGTATAATACATATTGTACAGTCTAGCGCGCAGCACAACTGCAATGCGCGAAGCTGGGTACCCATTAAGATGCAATTACTATCATCATCATAAGGTTAATAAATCTCATATTCCGAAAAGTTCTTAAAATCAGTAATTCCAGAAATGAAATGGAGTTCATTATCATAAGGTACGTAATTCCTAAAAATGGATGAGGGTTCATTTTTTGAAGGTTCGTAATCGCAAAATAAAGCCGGCTTTGTAAATGATGTTCATAATTTCGAATATTATGAGTCTATAGAGTTAATATTTCTGAAAAATTAAATAGGTTTGGTGATCCCAAAAGTGAAAGAGGAACCGCAACTAAAGCTATCTGCTTCCTGGTAACCTCGCCTCCTTTCCTTTTTTTTCCACTGACTCAATGTAAATTTCATTTTGTGCTTGATTGATTGAGAGAAGGAAATAAATGTGTTTTTCAACAAATAGCAAACGAGGTTAAGTTGATTACACGAATCATTATTAGTAAATTGATTGAAATGTGTATTTCTAATATCTTCTTCTTCTTCTGTAAAAGAGCATCCTTCATAGTTGAAGATCAACACAGTACACACTGCAGCGATTTAAAGACCTTTATTCATTCATTCATTCATTCATCTGAATCAGAATCTGAATCTGAAATGAAAAAAAAGTGTGTGTGTGTGTGGGGGGGGGGGAGTATTATACCGATGGATAAAATCATAAGTCCGGATTCCGAATTAAGAAAAAAAGAAGAAAAGTAAGTGGGAAGTCGGATCTATTTGGGGGGGGGGGTCGAAAAGACGGATACCCACACTGTTTAAAAGAGAGAGAGAGAGAGAGAGAGAGAAAAGAGATGGGGAAATTGAAGATGGGAATAAATAAAAAGTTATGTGAGGAAGGAATAAAAGGTGAAAAAAAATTATAGAGGTAAAAGTAAAAAGATGTGAAGCGATTGAAGGGGTGCTAGAAAGTCATCAAGAAGCGATAATACATGTACTATGGCTAGGGAGGAAAACAGAGTCATGAACCTCCGGAATAATGAATCTTTCAAATGTTTAGATTAACCCATTCGTGACAGGAATTATTTAAAGCCTAATTTGATCAGCTTTTATTCTTCAAATTGGCAAACCAACATTTTTATTTTATTGCTACATTTTCTTATAAAACGTCATGTATCTGAAATGAATATAAATTGGCGGAAATTATGATGAAAAGTATGAGAAGTCAAAAAGTTGCTAATTTGCAGGGGAAAACGGTGATTTTAAACTTTCTATCACATTGCCAATTTAAGGATTTTAATGCTTATTTTCCTTTAAAAATTTTTCAGCATCAAACAACGAATATTAACGCAACCAAAATGGGCCCAGTTTGTTTAGAATTTTTTGCTCTTTCTACTCATGTATTTGGTATGATTTTTAGGGCTTTGCTTCAAAAGATATTAGGCCAAACCAAAAAATGTGGACCTCTGTCATGAATGGGTTAATGCATGATCCATAAGGCTAGAAAACTCATCAATCTGAACCCCCCTTTGTATGGTTAATCTGTGTAATTATGAACCTCCTGAATTAAGAACCTTTGGGAAAAGAGTGCCCCACCCCCATGCATTTATTGGAGGGGCGATTTGTTCCTTATGACATTCAAAAGTTGCTAATATTATTTCATGTTCTTAACGTGCCCATATATTTCTTATACGCATTTATTCTGCTCAAGGCGCTCCAACACCACCCAGTCTCTCACACATTCTTTTTCCAGCTTTCAAACTTGTTCCCCGTACGCCTTATTATTGTCATGCTGTGCATCACTCCTTTTCTTTCCATTCTCTATCGTCCGCTACATGTAGTGTTTCCCCCTTGCTCTAACTTCCATTCGAGCTGGACAATTCTTATTACATTTCAATCTCTCTCCGTCTTTCTCGTCTCTCCTAGCTCTCTCGCAGCCCCCTTCTCTCTCGTTATTTTTTTTTTTGCCTCCCCTCATCATTTTTCTCCACAATGATGCTCTTTGTTTTTAATTCGAGAGTTTGTGTGAAACAAGTGTGGAGAGTAATTTTGTGTGTGTGTGCGGTATGTATATTAATATGAATTAAAATTTATTAGTTGTTCAAAATTCCCAGGGATTTTTTTGCCTCAACTGTCCGCCCCCCCCCCCCCCCTGCCGCCACCGCACCTCATGAAATAAAGAAAACCTATGTGCATGTGAATGTGAATAATTTGTGAAATCAGCAGAAAAAATGAAGCAAGCACAGGCCTAGCGTGGTAGACGACGTTTTCTTAATTTATTTGTACATGTATCTAAAATGATGAAGCGGTAGACATGGTAGAGGTTAAAATTAGATGAGAAGCGTCATCTGCTTGTTCGTCAAAAAATATCAGTCTTTCAGGAGACACTGATTCGAATAAAATACATTAACACCTCTTCAACGGGTTCATTAATTAAGTTTTGAAGTTCATAGAACGTATATACAAAGCCATTACCTCGGGGAAAGAAAAATAAATATGTATTTCACAAACATTATAAAAGTCAACATATTTCGGCGTTTCAGTTCAGAATCTGGAACTATCACTGCGAACAATAAATAAATTGAGTTTGATAAAGTATATTTCATAGACGTGACATTTTTTTGACAAGAAAATTAATATCAGTTCTATGTCTAGTAAGCACGCAAATTTTACACGCATAATATCATTTCGTGTATTCAAAACTGCACCTTTTTAAACCTTCTTTATAGCTCAATGATGCACATAGACGCTAATAAAACAAGATGAATACTACTGCGTCTCCTATATACCTCTGCCTACTGCATGGTTCAAACTGTTCTTGAGGGATACCAGAATTAAAGACATTTTTAACACGAAAATTAACATAAAGTCTTTACCTAGTAAGCAAGCAAATTTTAAACGCATAATATCAATTCTAATAAAACAGGATGATTACGACCGTGTCGTCTCCAAGATACCTCTGCCTACTGCATGGCTCAGACTGTTATTGGGGGATAAGCAGAATTAAGACAGTTACATGTTAATTGACCTCACTGACCTTTGACCTAACAACCCTAAAGTCTGATCACCTTGTCTCTTTTGTAGTCAGGGATACAATTTACAAATAGTTAAATGCTAGAAATAGTGCTAACAAAACTAACAAATCGTCATGCATATCGATATAACCTTTGATCTTGGACTAACGTACACCCAAATCTAATCGGTTCGTCTTACTATACATGTAGTGATGCATTCTATAGCACCAAGTTAGAAAGTTCATTCTATAAATTTTTCTTGAGATACCACATTAGAAGGCTGAGACATGAAAATTCGGAGTTGACCTCTGTGACCTAGGACCAATGTACCCCGAAATCTAATCAGATCGCCTTCCGGTGGTGATACATACTAGAATCAAGTTTGAAGTTCATACCTTAAACGGTCCTTGAGATATCGCGTCAAGAAAGAGCGGGAGGGATGGAAGGAGGGACGGACGGACAACTCGAAAACATAATGCCTCGGGCACCACCTTCGGTGGGTGGAGGCATGAAGAATATCTAAATATAAAATCTAAAATGATTAAGGAATAATAAAAATACACCAAGAAAAATGGAATTATCTGACCCCGCCATCAATTCTTGATACAAGATATAAAATGTTATAAATGGATTACCAAACTCACAATTTTTTTTATGGAAACTTTTAAAAAGTTTACACAGCTAGTGCTTTGGTTCTGGCCAACATATTATGTTAAACCATTTAATATGTAGTGGTATTATGTAACAAATAATCCACGAGCACATTACAATATCACACTTCATTCACTGCATCTGAAATATTCATTCTAGAGCATTTCATATGATGGTATAAAAAGGCATAACAGATGATGTAAAATCATTATTAAAAAAAAACAACACCACATACACACAAAGAAAACGAAAGTTAGTCAAAAAAAAAAAAAAAAAAAAAAAAAAAAAAAAGCATCCGCAATCCATAGGAAAATGGAATCGAATCTTAGAATGATTACGACGGTCTGTATAAGGATACTGAATATCACAATATGAGGTACAACATACGTACCAAGAATGACACGTAATTTAGGTTGAAAAGAGAATATTTGATATAATAAACATTTTCATGAGAAATGCATCCTGCAGACACATCTTTTAATGCAAAATGAAATAATTATGCTTACCTATTTAGTTTTTTTTTTTTTAAATCACCAGGCGGCTGACGGCACGATTCTTAAAATGAAAGAGATGTCATACCAACGAAAATTCGATCAGTTTCACAGCATAGTATATAAAATACAGCTATGAAGCTATAACTAAAAATTGAAAAGGAGTTTGTTCTTTAAAAAGAGTCCATTCCGCTTTTGGAAAATCCCTCTTTATATACTAATTCACAAAGTCCTAACTCTTGCAAATAGCAGTTCGGCTCTGCGCTTTTCCTTACGAACCTCGGCCATGAACTGATTTAGCTTCCCCCGAATTCTCTCGTCGATAGTTTTGGGAGAAGAATCTAGCGCTTCCTGTAAGCCATCGAAAGACCACTCTTCAATAAGATTCTGCAAAACTTCTTTCAGACTCGTGTCATCTTCGCTGGCAGAACGCGAACAGAAACTAGTGAAGGAAAGGCGTCATCAATGAAACAATCGTCATCCAGGTCGGCAAGCATTTCATCAAAAGCTGCAATGCTTCCCTTTCTTCGACTTTCTGTCCTTTGGGGTACTCGAAGACGTGCCTTCCGATTTCTTCTTGCTTCTTCTTACACCCAGATTACGCAAAACGTTGCTGAGCAGAGATGCCGCCGAGCTGGATCTCGGGGTGTGTGAAGAATCTGAACTGCAGCCTGGAGATCCTGAGTCGCCGTCGCTTTCCGTTACCGACGAGTCAGATAATACACGAGGGCTGTGATCGGGCATTTTATCTCCGTTTCTTCGCTTATTCTGCCTTGAGTGGAACAGTTTCTAAAGCTACCCATCTTTCCCATCGTGTGTGTTCTGCCTGAATCATCATGAGCTGAGGTGTCCAGAGAGAGGTTATCTGCAACATCATCTAACATGCTCAGAACAGCTTTCGTTCTTTCCGATCTAGAAATGACTGGTGCAGCAAGTAAGTCCTCTGGGTGATCCGACTTTTCAGCACAGAAATGGCAAGAATAATCTTGAGGTTTGGTTTCTCTGTTTTTTTCTCTTCGGCGAAGGCTGTCTTCTGTTAAGAAACTGGTGCTTTTCTGATACGGCTCCATCAAATAAACACTCGCGCATCAAATGATCCTGATTAACAGTCCATGAACTTTTGCTTACTGCCTTTTCACACTCCTCTGAACACTGGGAGTCGGAACTACTCTTTTTCCTTGACGTAAGTTTGTTCCATAATTGCATTGATCCATGCTTGTGTTCTTCTGAAATTGCATATATAGATGAAGACCGATTTGATCTACGGATAACCTCTTCATGAACATGTGAGGATATTTTGTTCTCGGTCATTTCCTGGGATTTCTTCTCCAAAGATTTTTCATGAAGGATGGCAAGTGCTCTTTGATTTTCCTCTGGTGCTGGTTGCAATTGCGTATCTATAACCCCCAATCTCACACGATGCAAATGATGTTTCTTCCGATTTCTCGGAGATATCTGTACATTGATCATTATCTTGTTTTTTACGCTTTTTGCATCCGACCTTCCACTATCAGCCGCCATGGTTGTGTTGCCAGGATGATCGTCATCAATAACATTGACGAAGGCTTGTGTTTACCCATACACCTCGATCTGAAATTCGGCAAGAAACATCAGTCGTTCCTCTGCCTTGACTTTCTGATTCGATAGGTCACCCTCTTGCTTCCTGAAGACACAGATCCATCTGAAAAAGATGAACTGGGTCGTGATACAATGGATAAACTATGGTCGGTACTGCAAGTCGATTCTCCCGAATATTTCCCGTTAGAATATTTGGCTTCCTTCTTCCTTGGTATGACATGTCGACGAATGGGAGAGTTCCGACGGAAGGTTGCAATTGCCTCGTTTGCTGAGTCTCTGTCATTTGCAAACTTCTAGTTTGATCGTCTAGACCAGTGGCCTGACGTGACTCACGAACAGTTCTTTTGTCGCTTTTGCTCCTGGATATGTTTGCTTCTCGCTAACCGAACCTGCTCGCCGCTTCGAAGTTTCATTCATGTACCCCTCTTCTTAGTATTTTCACACTTCAAATTCTATTTGTTCTTGGCATAATCTTCTGCACCACGGCCATCTTTGCGTTGTCTTTGCATTGCCGTTTTTGTTTGGCCATCCTAATGGCCCATTCATCTGTGAAACTACATGTGCCTTTCGTTTCCCGACCAATCTGTTATCTTCCTTACTGTCTTGATCTAATTCAAGTGTATCCTCTCTGTCAGATTTAAACTGCTTGAGCTTCCTGAAGACTTGTTATCAGGGTGCGAGCAGAATCGCATGAACTTTGACTTTCCTACCAATACTCCACCGCAGGTCAGCTGGCTGCTCCTTTTTGCTAACAGGGACCTCTCTTCCGCATAGGAATCGAAATCATCCATAATGGAATTGGCTAATGTCTTGAGGTTCGCTAGCTGTTCTCGAATAAACACTTATTGCCTGAAGAGGAATTATCAGAGATATCTAAGGACGATAAGCTGGTTGAATTTGAATCACCTTCTTCAGTGCGTCGGTTTCTTCTCCGTGCAGCCGAGATCGAGGCAGGTACAGAAGAGGTTCATTAATCTTATTTTGCACTTTACTTGTTCGTCGAGTATGTCGGTGTCCCCTTTGTCTAGTCTCCAGTGCTAATGTCTTGACGTTCGCTAGCTGTTCTCGATAAAACTTATGCCTGAAGAGGAATTATCAGAGATATCGAAGGACGATAAGCTGGTTGAATTTGAATCACCTTCTCGTGCGTCGGTTTCTTCTCCGTGCAGCCGAGATCGAGGCAGGTACAGAAGAGGTTCATTAATCTATTTGCACTTTACTTGTTTCGTCGAGTATGTCGGTGTCCCCCTTGTCTAGTCTCCAGTGCAGAGACGACAGTTGTAGAATTCAAACACGTTGGCCTTTTTGCATGACCAGTTCAATACCGATATTTTTGCTTGAAGATAGGTCTAAGTCTTTGACAACTTGCTCAACATTCATGTTCGGTATTAGCAATCAGCACTACTGGCTGTTAGCGGATTTGTTCTAATTTAGCGAAATGGCTTACTAACTTTTCTGATTGTCCACAATAGCACAGAGCGCATTAGGAGGCCTAAGTGTTGAGAATGCATTTGCCTCGACCTCGCTGATATGTGTTTGAAAAATATCTCTCATTTCTGCGAGTTGTTGTCTCATGAATGTGATGCTTGACAGGTGAATATCACTCAAACTACAAGCAGATATACCAGTAGAATCACTGTCGACTTTGCTATCAGTTTCAGAACACAGTGATATATCTTCACTGTCTCCTACGATAGTCGAGGATGATAGTCTCAGACTGTAGTCTTCATCGGACTTGTGGTGTAACAAGGATCTGCCGTTGGAGGGGTCGTGGATAGGGCATCGCCCCTTGGTTGTGAATTCTTATGCCGTCCGTAAGATGATGACAACATGGCACACACTTTCCCCAAACTGCTCCTTACAGCAGAAGCTATACGATTCTCGATGCCATGATGTTTAAGCTCAATTCATCACTCTTTTCCATCTGGACAACAGTGGATAACTTGTGGACGACTTCGAACATCTGAGATACCATTCACCACTCCACCTTGAGACCTGCAAGTGGCAAGATCCTCATCCTACTGTGTACTCTGATCCTTTTTTTTCACTTTACTCACTTTACAGTTATCACGGATGTTAATCC
>CM057167.1:798224-1057715 GCA_029962745.1 Echinometra lucunter | reverse complement strand
AATTATGATGAGAAGTCAAAAAGTTGCCAATTTGCAGGGGAAAACGGTGATTTTAAACCTATCACATTGCCATTTAAGGATTTTAATGCTTATTTTCCTTTAAAAATTTTCAGCATCAACCAACGAATATTGACACAACCAAAATAGGCACAGTTTGTGTACAATTTTTTTGCTCTTTCTGCTCATGTATTTGGTATGATTTTTTTAGGGCTTTGCATCAAGATATTAGGCCAAACCACAAATGTGGACCTCTGTCACGAATGGGTTAAAATCCAAGCTTGCCTACTTCCATCCCTGACCAGGCACTGCCAAGGTACTGGTATTGCTGCAGCGTGAAAAGACTCTATAGTACATGTACATCTACATCATCTGTGATTTAAGTTTTGCAAAGCAACTGAGGTGTCATCTTTTTAAGAAATAACATACTGTTTTATACACACTACACAGTGTAACAAACACAGTGTAATACACAATATCTTCCGGCTTTATATAAACAAGGTCATATTTGTGTATATTCAGGACTTGTGTGAATTGCCCTACACACTTTTATTTCAAGGTATTGATGAAAAAACATAGATACCAACTGCAAACACCTATCCTTTTACAGTTTTCATTCACACAATAAAAAAAACAATAAATAGAGGCTTGAAAGTGAATGTAAGGATGCTACCAAGTAATACCCAAATGCAATATTAGAAACATTGACATAAACATTTATCCTTTAACAGTTTTTCATACACACAATATAAACATCAATAGGGGCATGAAAGTAGAACTACAATGTAAGGTTGTTTTAAAGAGAGAAATGAATTCAGTTCCTACGACAAGACCATATGTATTTGCCTAAAAATTACCGGTACACAACCAGTAGTCATTTATACTGCGGTTTCACAGAAGGTGGAAAATTAAAGCTTAATTGTTTGGGTGTTTTTTTGATGGGTCCATCTTCTTCGTTGGAAGAGTAATGGTTTGTTACTAACTGCCCCAAAGACTCAGTTCCATCTACATGTAGCCCACAGCATGAATGCATATCTGTCGTCCAATGACAAATGAAGCAACTCTGATTTTTTCCCCCAAATACTTTTTTCTTGATTTGCGTACTTTTCTTCTTGCATGCTCTAAGTGATGATGAAGAAATGGTAAGGTCACATGACCCACAATTTCCAAAATAAAAAGAAAGCAACACAGTAGATTTCCTCATAAAACAGTGGCATGTTTCTTCATTTCCCAAAAAACTTAATTCTACGGAGAACTTGCTTCCTTTTGTCATTGCTACATGTACAGTGTAATCATCATCATGTAAGCAGGCTTACTCTACCAATTAAAGGGAAAGTCCACCCTAGAAGTTTCACTGTTTCAATAAAAGGAGATAAATTTGAACAGCATTTTAAAAAGAAATGAGCAAAATCGGTCAAAGAATAAGAAAATTACACTCATTTACATTTTCTAGTAATTACCTTCGGCTCTGCAAATTGGCAAACACTGATGACATCATGTGCGAGCAGGTCTCCATTCACTTTGTACATGAAATTTCACATTTCTCTCAATTTTCTTGGAAGTTACACATTTCTTACCCCCATAGTGAAAGTATGTTAATAAAAAGGAATTCTTCTGAAATACATTGACTATGGGGTTAGAAAATGTGTAACTTCCAGGAAATTGAGAAAATGTGAAATTTCATGTACAAGTGAATGGAGACCTGCTCGCATATGATTCATCAGTGCTGCCATTTGCAGAGCCAAGAGTAGATTGCTAGAAATGTAAATAAGTGTAATTTTCTTATTCTTTGACCGATTTTGCTCATTTCTTTTTTAAAATGCTGTTCAAATTTATCTCCTTTTATTGAAACAGTGAAACCCTATCACCCCAACAATAAAGTAAGCTGAAAAGACATACAGTGCACAATTCTACAAGATGTGTGGGTGCAATGCATGGCTGCGGTTAGTCAGCATACATTGTACAAACACTATAACCTGCAGACACTATGTTGAAAATAGAATGAAAACAAAGGTATTACTTCTGAGAACACCAACTGTGTGAATATAAAGCGGGAGACAGCACAATAGTGTTATTGGATCAGTGCACAATACTAATGCCTATTATCACAGAACTATTGATTGGTGTCTCTCACGGCATGGCATGAGGTGTTGTGTATAACAGTATACACACATGTAGCTCATGACAGAAACAGTTTGGAAAAGAATGAATGAGTGAAATGGGATTCCATGTATACCATCTGTTCCCCTTTTCTTTTCTTCTACCTCAAAAGGTTTAATCATAATGTACATTCTACTTCTACCTACATGTACATGTATAAAAGCACAATGTCTTTTCACACATGTAGGTTGTTTGTAGGCTTATTTAAACTTCCCTGATCCATGTACACAGATTGCCTAAATCGTTACATTACACAAACCAAATCAATAATTAAAATTGTTTTCAATATCAGAAAATTATACTTAAAAAGACAATATAAAGATCAGCCTAGAGAAGTAATATATTTCATATGCTTTATAAAGTACATGTACATTATCATCATGATTATTATAAAAACAATTACTACTATCATTACATGTATAATTATCTTTATATCTTTAATCTCATGTTGATTTCTGCACTTTATATAACATCAATATTAATATTACCATTATTATTATTATTACTATTATTATCATGATTATTACTATTACGATTATGATTATTATTTTCATTATTATTATTATTATTATCATGATTATTTATTATTATCATTATTATTATCATTATTATTATTATCATTATTATTATCATTATTATTATTATTATTATTATTATATTATTATTATTATCATTATTATCATTATTATTATTATTAGATTTCGTCACAATAGGGCGGGAGAGTGTTAAGGGGAAAAAGTGTGTGTTAAGGGAATCGAAACAATAGCCGAGAACAAAAGAATTTGCCCTAAGGTTGCAATTAGAGTTATTATTTATCATTATCATCATCATCATCATCATCATTATAATTATTATCATCATTACTAATATCATTATTATTATCATTAATATCATTTTATTATTGTTATTATCATTATTACTATTACCACTGTATCAAAATGTACAGCTACTGGATATGTGCATCATTCATCATGCTACATGTATATCTAAATCTAAATGAGATCGTAAGTTTGTAGCACATACAAGATAACCCACCCGGTGCCCCCGACATGACAAGTTGGATCATTTTTTTTTAAACTTAAATTTCCCTTCACATTCTCTCTCTCTCTCTCTCTCTCTCTCAGAAACTTGGTCTGGAGTCTATGGTAAAAAATAGGTGACTGATTTTCAGTGTCATCTGAACAGTTTGCTTTAAACAAGTCTTATTTTTTTTTCAGTTGACAACCATGACATGAGGTTTAGCAGTTCAAAGATAAACAAGATCAAACAATATTGAAAAATAATTCACTCATCCATTCATTTACTATCTACACATATCTAATTTCCACCTATGCCATGGGGTGGATTACCTTTTCAAGAAAAGTTGGTTTTGAAAGTGCCAAAGGTTCATCTCCACACATTACCTGGCTATCACACAATAAAAAAAAAAAAAAAACAATCCAAAACAAAACAAAATCCAAAAATAAATGTTACAATACAGCTTACAAGACAAAACCAAAGAAAACTAGATGAATCTTCGACCACGCGTGGTTGAACTTTATGCCTCCGCCATTACCAAATCAGAAATAATGGCACTTCATGTTGATTTATTTTCATTTATACAATGACATCTTTGACCTTGACCTTTGACCTTGTGACCCCCCAAATCTAATAGAGCATTGCCCTTTCCATATGCATACATGAGCCAAGTATGTTGAACCGTCAAATGGTTACTGAGTTATCACAAGAACGAACCATTTCTATGTACATAATGACCTCTATGACCTTTGACCTTTGACCTTGAGACCCAAAATCAATCAGATCATTGTCCCTCCCATATGCATACCTGTCCCAAGTTTGAGGTTGAACGGTCAAATGGTTGTTGAGTTATGGTGAAAACGAACCATTGCTATGTACATAATGACCTCTATGACCTTTGACCTTTGACCTTGAGACCCCAAAATCTACTCAGATCATTATCCCTCCCATATGCATACCTGTGCCATTTGAGGTTGATCGGTCAAATGGTTGTTGAGTTATGGTGAAAACGAACCATTTCTATGTACATAATGACCTCTATGACCTTTGACCTTTGACCTGTGACCCCAAAATCTAATCAGATCATTGTACCTTCCATGTGCATACATGAGCCAAGTTTGAAGCCAATCTGTCAAATGGTTCTTAAGTTATCGCGAGAACGAAAACGGGACGGATGGACGGACGGACGGACGACCCGAAAACATAATGCCTCCGGCAACCACCTACGGTGGGCGGAGGCATAAAATGGATCTATACAATACAATAAAAATGAAGTATAGATCTACATGTACTTAGAAAACTATTTCCAAAATCCAAGGGCAATGAATAAAGTTTTAAACCCCAAAAAGGAGAAAAAATGAATGTTATAATTTGTCTTCTTTATGCCTCATGATCATCATACATTTCAATTCAAAACTGCACATGTAAAATTATGCTCTAAAAGTTTCACATTTAATTTGTATCGGCATTATTGTGAAAAATATGAAAACACCATGAAAGTCACACTTCCATGGATCACTGAGCCTGGCCCTTGGCTTGGGCATTGGCATAGTATTGGGTTATTGGCCATACATGTATATTGCAGTGCCAGATCCAGAGTTTTTTAAGGGGGGGGGGGCAATCAGCTTTCTGTTTCACATCACCAAAAAAAATTGCCAACAAGCAAAAAAGGGGGAAAGGACCTCTGCACTTTAAAATCTATTTTACCCTCAAAATTCGCTGATAAGCCAAACCAAAAAAAGGTCCCCTGCTTCAAAAGCAGGGGAGCATTGCCTGGCCCTTGGGCATTGGCATAGTATTGGGCTATTGGCATATGATATTGCAGCACACAGATCCAGAATGTTTTAGGGGGGGGGGGGCAATCAACTTTCTGTTTTACCAGAAAAATTTGCCAAAAAGCAAAATAAGGGGGAAAGGTCCTTTGCACTTTAACCCATTCGTGACAGAAATTATTTAAAGCCAAATTTAATCAGCTTTGTTCTTCAAATTGGCAACACCAACATTTTTATTTTATTGCTACATTTTTCTTATAAAACGTCATGTATCTAAAATGAATATAATTGACAGAAATTATGATGAGTAGTCAAAAAGTTGCCAATTTGCGGGGGAAAATGGTGATTTTAAACTTTCTATCACAATGCCATTTAAGGATTTTAATGCTTATTTTCATTTAAAAAATTTTCAGCATCAAACAACGATACTGACGCACCCAAAATGGGCAGTTTGTGTAGAATTTTTTGCTCTTTCTGCTCATGTATTTGGTATGATTTTTAAGGCTTTGCATCAAAAGATATTAGGCTAAACCACAAAATGTGGACCTCTGTCATGAATGGGTTAAATATTCTATTTTACCATCAAAATTCGCTGATAAGCCAATAAAACCAACAAAGGTCCTCTGCTTCAAAACAGGGGGAGGGAACGGCCGTTTGCCCCCCCCCCCCCCCACTCCAGCCTGGAGGCTCCTAGACTAGAGAGTAAAAAAAAACCCACAAATGCTACTTACTCTCCAGGCATGCATGTATGGGGCTATTGGCCATATTTTTGCAGCACCAGATCCAGAATTTTTTTTTGGGGGGGGGGAGGGGAGGGGCGGGGGGCAATCAGCTTTCTGTTTTCCCAGAAAAATTTGCCAAAACAGCAAAAAGGGGGGGGGAAAGTCCTCTGCATTTTAAATATCAATTTTTTTAACCCTCAAAATTCACTGATAAGCCAGCAAACCAACCCCCCCCCCCCTCCCCCCCCCCCCCGCCTGGAGGCTCCTAGAGAGAAAAACGCTAATGCTACTTACTCTCCGCGGCTACTTAGACCTACTTACTCTCCAGGTCCAGGACCAGGCTACCCCCCCCCTTCACCCGACCCATGCCCCTCCTGTAATTGTGTACTACTGCCAGGTCTCCTCTTTTTCCTCTCATTTTTGCACACAAGAATGTATGAGAGGTTTCCTACAACACAGAGTCGGCATTATCGTGAAATAGGAACCGCCGTTCACTTTGTACAGCAGCGCTTTATTCAGTCACACGCATTGGTTTCCTATTTCCACCTCCTTCTCTTTATACACAAGTGCGTGCGTCAAATGAGTGGTTTCCTAAACCACGATATGGCCCACAGAGTCAGAGGGAGGAATCTTGACAGGACAAAATTGAGCGCTAGGCCCTAGGCCTGGCCCAAGCCCAATATAGCGGTAAGCGGTAGACGGGCCCTACTACTCCTAGGCCGGCCCTAACGGCGTGGATTTCATCGGGCTCGTTGGCAAGCAGGCGCTCCTGCAGTCCTGACTCCTGGTGATGAAAAACACTGCCACTCACGACATCCAGCACCAGTCACCAAAAATGAATTTTGCCACTTTAATGTTTCTACAATGAATGAAAATCACAACGCGTAAGGGAGTAATAAATCGTGTCAATCATATTTACCTTTGTAAAATATAATCTTGAAGGCTTTTGATGATGGAAACGGGAATTCCTTTGTTGATTCAGCAGGAGATGGTATCCCACTTCGATCCACAGCAGCAGACATGCCAATTTACGGAAGTGCAAACTCCAAACGGTACTGCTTTTATCGCGGAGCCGTTAACAAAAATATGAGCGATAACAATTAGCGGTGCAACCGTATCTGCAGCTAGCTCAGCGCTGACCTGCATGTGACCATATAGTCTTACCGGTGTGCAGTCCGCCTTGATTTCAATATGGAAATTATTTTGTCTCTTTGATAATAGGATGTTTGAAAAGAAAATTTTGAGTAATATTATTAATTATTGATATCTGTTTCCTCAAAATGAATACCATTAGAATAATCCGCAGTAGGTTCCAAAATCTCGTAATTTCGCACCCCAGGCCTGTAAGGTGCTTGGTATAGAGTTCAAAATGAAAATTTGAAAAATCTAACTCCCGTATAGTCAGGGAGCATGTCCCGTAAATAGTTCACCCCATTTCAAATAAATCTGGAATCCTAATTGCGGAAATCATCCATCTCAAAGCTTGTCACCCCCCCCCCCCCGAAAAAGGTACCTAATTAAAGTTGGGTTGATTTCACCGAATCTAATGTACATCAAAAATTTTCTCAAAAAGAAGTTGTATATTATTAACAAAACACACAAAAATGACAAATCTTCCGTTGGGATAAGTTGCTCCTAAGATTGGAGTTATTTCCCATGAACCAGATTTGTCAGAGAAGAGAAGTATGGCTGTACACATGTATAAAATTCATAAAATGAATGACCAAAATTCCTTTGGAAAGGAAAAAATACCCAAGTTCCCACTGATAAGGCTTTGCCCCCCCCCCCCATGTTCTAAATGCAAACTACTTTATTACCTCTTCAGTCACTGCAGATCTACAAGAAAAATACAAGGTAGGCCTACATGTTCTTCCTTTGTGAGATCAATGCCGACATTTCGCTGAAAGTTGTAAGCGCCACCATTTGACACGATGTTTATAGCTACTGATAGCAGGATGGGTCTCTGTTTTTATGAGTTTAAAGGGGGTACCCCAATGCTGAAACAATGTTAGTTCATATAAAAGAGCATGATTTTATTAGCAGAAAATCATCTGCCTAAATTTTTAAAAGTCGTGTTGTCCAAGGAAACCCCCAAATGTGGTAAGATTTCAGGATATTTTTGAACCCCCTCATCTGTGACCCCAGTTTCAACTGGGTACCCACTTTGACGTCTCAAAATGGACGTCAAAGTGGGTACCTTGTCGGCGGCAATTCTAGCAAAATGCGCGCAAGGTATAATACATATTGTACAGTCTAGCGCGCAGCACAACTGCAATTGCGCGAAGCTGGTACCCATTAAGATGCAATTACTATCAATCATCATAAGGTTAATAAATCTCATATTCCGAAAAGTTCTTAAAATCAGTAATTCCAGAAATGAAATGGAGTGAGTTCATTATCATAAGGTACGTAATTCCTAAAATGGATGAGGGTTCATTTTTTTGAAGGTTCGTACTCGCAAAATAAAGCCGGCTTTTGTAAAATGATGTTCATAATTTCGAATATTATGAGTCTATAGAGTTAATATTTCTGAAAAATTAAATAGGTTTGGTGATCCCAAAAGTGAAAGAGGAACCGCAACTAAAGCTATCTGCTTCCCTGGTAACCTCGCCTCCTTTCCTTTTTTTTCCACTGACTCAATGTAAAATTTCATTTTGTGCTTGATTGATTGAGAGAAGGACAATAAATGTGTTTTTCAACAAATAGCAAACGAGGTTAAGTTGATTACACGAATCATTATTAGTAAATTGGATTGAAATGTGTATTTCTAATATCTTCTTCTTCTTCTGTAAAAAGAGCATCCTTCATAGTTGAAGATCAACACAGTACACACTGCAGGCGATTTAAAGACCTTTATTCATTCATTCATTCATTCATCTGAATCAGAATCTGAATCTGAATCTGAAATGAAAAAAAAAGTGTGTGGGGGGGGGGGGGATTATACCGATGGATAAAATCATAAGTCCGGATTCCGAATTAAGAAAAAAGAAGAAAAGTAAGTGGGAAGTCGGATCTATATGAGGGGGGGGGGTCGAAAAGACGGATACCCCCACATTTAAAAGAGAGAGAGAGAGAGAGAGAGAGAAGAGATAGGGAAATTGAAGATGGGAATAATAAAAAGTTATGTGAGGAAGGAATAAAAGGTGAAAAAAATTATAGAGGTAAAAGTAAAAAGATGTGAAGCGATTGAAGGGGTGCTAGAAAGTCATCAAGAAGCGATAATACTATGGCTAGGGAGGAAACAGAGTCATGAACCTCCGGAATAATGAATCTTTCAAATGTTTAGATTAACCCATTCGTGACAGGAATTATTTAAAGCCTAATTTGATCAGCTTTTATTCTTCAAATTGGCAACCCAACATTTTTATTTTATTGCTACATTTTCTTATAAAACGTCATGTATCTGAAATGAATATAAATTGACGGAAATTATGATGAAAAGTATGAGAAGTCAAAAAGTTGCTAATTTGCAGGGGAAAACGGTGATTTTAAACTTTCTATCACATTGCCAATTTAAGGATTTTAATGCTTATTTTCCTTTAAAAAATTTTCAGCATCAAACAACGAACGCAACGCAACCAAAATGGGCCCAGTTTGTTTAGAATTTTTTTGCTCTTTCTACTCATGTATTTGGTATGATTTTTAGGGCTTTGCATCAAAAGATATTAGGCCAAACCAAAAAATGTGGACCTCTGTCATGAATGGGTTAATGCATGATCGATAAGGCTAGAAAACTCATCAATCTGAACCCCCCTTTGTATGGTTAATCTGTGTGTGGTAATTATGAACCTCCTGAATTAAGAACCTTTGGGAAACGAGTGCCCCACCCCCATGCATTTATTGGAGGGGCGATTTGTTCCTTATGACATTCAAAAAGTTGCTAATATTATTTCATGTTCTTAACGTGCCCATATATTTCTTATACGCATTTATTCTGCTCAAGGCGCTCCAACACCACCCAGTCTCTCACACATTCTTTTTCCAGCTTTCAAAACTTGTTCCCCGTACGCCTTATTATTGTCATGCTGTGCATCACTCCTTTTCTTTCCATTCTCTTCGTCCGCCTACATGTAGTGTTTCCCCCTTGCTCTAACTTCCATTCGAGCTGGACAATTCTTATTACATTTCAATCTCTTCTCCGTCTTTCTCGTCTCTCCTAGCTCTCTCGCAGCCCCCTTCTCTCTCGTTATTTTTTTTTGCCTCCCTCATCATTTTTCTCCACAATGATGCTCTTTGTTTTTAATTCGAGAGTTTGTGTGGAAAACAAGTGTGGAGAGTAATTTTGTGGTGTGTGGACTCGGTATGTATATTAAATCTGAATTAAAATTATTAGTTGTTCAAAATTCCCAGGGATTTTTTTGCCTCAACTGTCCCGGCCCCCCCCCCCCCCCCCCCGCCTCCCCACGCACCTCATGAAATAAAGAAAACCTATGTGCATGTGATGTGAATAATTTGTGAAATCCGCAGAAAAAATGAAGCAAGCACAGGCCTAGCGGGTAGCCGACGTTTTTCTTAATTTATTTGAACATTGTATCTACAATGATGAAGCGGTAGAACATGGTAGAGGTTTTAAAATTAGATGAGAAGCGTCATCTGCTTGTTGTCAAAAAAATCAGTCTTTCAGGAGACACTGATTCGAATAAAAATACATTAACACCTCTCAACGGTTTCATTAATAAGTTTTGAAGTCATAGAACTATATACAAAGCCATTACCTCGGGGAAAGAAAAATAATATGTATTTCACAAACTTATAAAAGTCAACCTATTTCGGCGTTTCAGTCAGAATCTGGAACTCACTGCGAACAATAAATAAATTGAGTTTGATAAAGTATATTTCATAGACGTGACATTTTTTGACAAGAAAATTAATATCAGTTCTATGTCTAGTAAAGCACGCAATTTTACACGCATAATATCATTTCGTTATTCAAAACTGCACCTTTTAAACCTTCTTTATAGCTCAATGATGCACATAGACGCTAATAAAACAAGATGAAGACTACTGCGTCTCCTATATACCTCTGCCTACTGCATGGTTCAAACTGTTCTTGAGGGATACCAGAATTAAAGACATTTTTAACACGAAAATTAACATAAAGTTCTTACCTAGTAAGCAAGCAAATTTAAACGCATAATATCAATTCTAATAAAACAGGATGATTACGACCTTGTCGTCTCCAAGATACCTCTGCCTACTGCATGGCTCAGACTGTCTATTGGGGATAAGCAGAATTAAGACAGTTACATGGTAATTGACCTCACTGACCTTTGACCTAACAACCCTAAAGTCTGATCACCTTTGTCTCTTTTGTAGTCAGGGGATACAATTTACAAATAGTTAAATGCTAGAAATAGTGCTAACAAAACTAACAAATCGTCATGCATATCGATATAACCTTGATCTTGGACTAACGTACACCCAAATCTAATCGGTTCGTCTTACTATACATGTAGTGATGCATTCTATAGCACCAAGTTAGAAAGTTCATTCTATAAATTTTTCTTGAGATACCACATTAGAAGGCTGAGACATGAAATTCGGAGTTGACCTCTGTGACCCTAGGACCAATGTACCCCGAAATCTAATCAGATCGCCTTCCGGGTGGTGATACATACTAGAATCAAGTTTGAAGTTCATACCTTAAACGGTCCTTGAGATATCGCGTTCAAGAAAGAGCGGGAGGGATGGAAGGAGGACGGACGGACAACTCGAAAACATAATGCCTCGGGCACCACCTTCGGTGGGTGGAGGCATGAAGAATATCTAAAATATAAAATCTAAAATGATTAAGGAATAATAAAAATACACCAAGAAAAATGGAATTATCTGACCCCGCCATCAATTCTTGATACAAGATATAAATGTTATAAATGGATTACCAAACTCACAATTTTTTATGGAAACTTTTAAAAAGTTTACACAGCTAGTGCTTTGGTTCTGGCCAACATATTATGTTAAACCATTTAATATGTAGTGGTATTATGTAACAAATAATCCACGAGCACATTACAATATCACACTTCATTCACTGCATCTGAAATATTCATTCTAGAGCATTTCATATGATGGTATAAAAAGGCATAACAGATGATGTAAAATCATTATTAAAAAAAAAACAACACCACATACACACAAAGAAAACGAAAGTTAGTCAAAAAAAAAAAAAAAAAAAAAAAAAAAAAAAGCATCCGCAATCCATAGGAAAATGGAATCGAATCTTAGAATGATTACGACGGTCTGTATAAGGATACTGAATATCACAATATGAGGTACAACATACGTACCAAGAATGACACGTAATTTTAGGTTGAAAAGAGAATATTTGATATAATAAACATTTTCATGAGAAATGCATCCTGCAGACACATCTTTTAATGCAAAATGAAATAATTATGCTTACCTATTTAGTTTTTTTTTTTTAAATCACCAGGCGGCTGACGGCACGATTCTTAAAATGAAAGAGATGTCATACCAACGAAAATTCGATCAGTTTCACAGCATAGTATATAAAATACAGCTATGAAGCTATAACTAAAAATTGAAAAGGAGTTTGTTCTTTAAAAGAGTCCATTCCGCTTTTGGAAAATCCCTCTTTATATACTAAATTCACAAAGTCCTAACTCTTGCAAATAGCAGTTCGGCTCTGCGCTTTTCCTTACGAACCTCGGCCATGAACTGATTTAGCTTCCCCCGAATTCTCTCGTCGATAGTTTTGGGAGAAGAATCTAGCGCTTCCTGTAAGCCATCGAAAGACCACTCTTCAATAAGATTCTGCAAAACTTCTTTCAGACTCGTGTCATCTTCGCTGGCAGAACGCGAACAGAAACTAGTGAAGGAAAGGCGTCATCAATGAAACAATCGTCATCCAGGTCGGCAAGCATTTCATCAAAAGCTGCAATGCTTCCTTTCTTCGACTTTCTGTCCTTTGGGGTACTCGAAGACGTGCCTTCCGATTTCTTCTTGCTTCTTCTTACACCCAGATTACGCAAAACGTTGCTGAGCAGAGATGCCGCCGAGCTGGATCTCGGGGGTGTGTGAAGAATCTGAACTGCAGCCTGGAGATCCTGAGTCGCCGTCGCTTTCCGTTACCGACGAGTCAGATAATACACGAGGGCTGTGATCGGGCATTTTATCTCCGTTTCTTCGCTTATTCTGCCTTGAGTGGAACAGTTTTCTAAAGCTACCCATCTTTCCCATCGTGTGTGTTCTGCCTGAATCATCATGAGCTGAGGTGTCCAGAGAGAGGTTATCTGCAACATCATCTAACATGCTCAGAACAGCTTTCGTTCTTTCCGATCTAGAAATGACTGGTGCAGCAAGTAAGTCCTCTGGGTGATCCGACTTTTCAGCACAGAAATGGCAAGAATAATCTTGAGGTTTGGTTTCTCTGTTTTTTTCTCTTCGGCGAAGGCTGTCTTCTGTTAAGAAACTGGTGCTTTTCTGATACGGCTCCATCAAATAAACACTCGCGCATCAAATGATCCTGATTAACAGTCCATGAACTTTTGCTTACTGCCTTTTCACACTCCTCTGAACACTGGGAGTCGGAACTACTCTTTTTCCTTGACGTAAGTTTGTTCCATAATTGCATTGATCCATGCTTGTGTTCTTCTGAAATTGCATATATAGATGAAGACCGATTTGATCTACGGATAACCTCTTCATGAACATGTGAGGATATTTTGTTCTCGGTCATTTCCTGGGATTTCTTCTCCAAAGATTTTTCATGAAGGATGGCAAGTGCTCTTTTGATTTTCCTCTGGTGCTGGTTGCAATTGCGTATCTATAACCCCCAATCTCACACGATGCAAATGATGTTCTTCCGATTTCTCGGAGATATCTGTACATTGATCATTATCTTGTTTTTTACGCTTTTTGCATCCGACCTTCCACTATCAGCCGCCATGGTTGTGTTGCCAGGATGATCGTCATCAATAACATTGACGAAGGCTGTGTTTACCCATACACCTCGATCTGAAATTCGGCAAGAAACATCAGTCGTTCCTCTGCCTTGACTTTCTGATTCGATAGTCACCCTCTTGCTTCCTGAAGACACAGATCCATCTGAAAAAGATGAACTGGGTCGTGATACAATGGATAAACTATGGTCGGTACTGCAAGTCGATTCTCCCGAATATTTCCCGTTAGAATATTTGGCTTCCTTCTTCCTTGGTATGACATGTCGACGAATGGGAGAGTTCCGACGGAAGGTTGCAATTTGCCTCGTTTGCTGAGTCTCTGTCATTTGCAAACTTCTAGTTTGATCGTCTAGACCAGTGGCCTGACGTGACTCACGAACAGTTTCTTTTGTCGCTTTTGCTCCTGGATATGTTTGCTTCTCGCTAACCGAACCTGCTCGCCGCTTCGAAGTTTCATTCATGTACCCCTCTTCTTTAGTATTTTCACACTTCAAATTCTATTTGTTCTTGGCATAATCTTCTGCACCACGGCCATCTTTGCGTGTCTTTGCATTGCCGTTTTTGTTTGGCCATCCTAATGGCCCATTCATCTGTGAAACTACATGTGCCTTTCGTTTCCCGACCAATCTGTTATCTTCCTTACTGTCTTGATCTAATTCAAGTGTATCCTCTCTGTCCAGATTTAAACTGCTTGAGCTTCCTGAAGACTTGTTATCAGGGGTGCGAGCAGAATCGCATGAACTTTGACTTCCTACCAATACTCCACCGCAGGTCAGCTGGCTGCTCCTTTTTGCTAACAGGGACCTCTCTTCCGCATAGGAATCGAAATCATCCATAATGGAATTGGCTAATGTCTTGAGGTTCGCTAGCTGTTCTCGAATAAAACTTATGCCTGAAGAGGAATTATCAGAGATATCTAAGGACGATAAGCTGGTTGAATTTGAATCACCTTCTCGTGCGTCGGTTTCTTCTCCGTGCAGCCGAGATCGAGGCAGGTACAGAAGAGGTTCATTAATCTTATTTTGCACTTTACTTGTTTCGTCGAGTATGTCGGTGTCCCCTTGTCTAGTCTCCAGTGCTAATGTCTTGACGTTCGCTAGCTGTTCTCGAATAAAACTTATGCCTGAAGAGGAATTATCAGAGATATCGAAGGACGATAAGCTGGTTGAATTTGAATCACCTTCTCGTGCGTCGGTTTCTTCTCCGTGCAGCCGAGATCGAGGCAGGTACAGAAGAGGTTCATTAATCTTATTTTGCACTTTACTTGTTTCGTCGAGTATGTCGGTGTCCCCTTGTCTAGTCTCCAGTGCAGAGACGACAGTTGTAGATTCAAACACGTTGTCCTTTTTGCATGACTCCGCTTTTTTGCTTGAAGATAGTTCTAAGTCTTTGACAACTTGCTCACTCATGTTGGTATTGCAATCAGCACTACTGGCTGTTAGCGATTTGTCTAATTTAGGAAATGGCTTACTACTTTTCTGATTGTCCACAATAGCACAGAGCGCATTAGGAGGCCTAAGTGTTGAGAATGCATTTGCCTCGACCTCGCTGATATGTGTTTGAAAAATATCTCTCATTTCTGCGAGTTGTTGTCTCATGAATGTGATGCTTGACAGGTGAATATCACTCAAACTACAAGCAGATATACCAGTAGAATCACTGTCGACTTTGCTATCAGTTTCAGAACACAGTGATATATCTTCACTGTCTCCTACGATAGTCGAGGATGATAGTCTCAGACTGTAGTCTTCATCGGACTTTGGTTGTAACAAGGATCCTGCCGTTTGGAGGGGTCGTGGATAGGGCATCGCCCCTTGGTTGTGAATTCTTATGCCGTCCGTAAGATGATGACAACATGGCATACACTTTTCCCCAAACTGCTCCTGTTACAGCAGAAGCTACGATTCTCGATGCCATGATGTTTAAGCTCAATTCATCACTCTTTTCCCATCTGGACAACAGTGGATAACTTGTGGACGACTTTCGAACATCTGAGATACCATTCACCACTCCACCTTGAGACCTGCAAGTGGCAAGATCCTCATCATACTGTGTACTCTGATCCTTTCTTTTCACTTTACTCACTTTACAGTTATCACGGATGTTAATCCAGATCATCCACCACAGTTGAGTCATGATGTTCCATATATGACTTAAGGTGCCCACTGCAGTGGTGGATACATGGGACGCCATTACGACCAGTTGACATGACTTGCATAATTTGGTTTTCCTGTCCGTTTTGCCTACTTCTGCTATCAAGTCTACTTTAGATGAAAGGTTGAAAGCAGACTGTGGAGGGCTGGATGGTCTCCCGATATCCCTATCATCACTGTCTGCAAGGCATGGGAAGAAAACACGTTCAAGGCAAAGTAAGAATGCTTCTTCCTCTTCATCTCTATCCTGATGTTTGCACGACTTTTCCCATTTGTAACCGCCATAGCCTTTACCTGGGAAAGACTTAGATTGAGCATACCTCTTTTGACGGTAGCGAGCTGGGGCGATCCAGTGCTTATGAGTAGGACTGTCGCCGTCTTCCTCTTCAATACCTGGAAACAGGGCTTTCTCCATCTGCAGTGAGAAATCCAGCTCGTCCGTCAATAGGGTGATTGCGGCATTCACTACAATCTCTATAAACACTGTGGCTACTGCATTCAATGTAACATAATGTACTATATCACGTGCACGGTCGGTCACAGCAAAGTCATCATCATATCTCTCACGTTCACTTGATAATAATGATAAAGCCTCAGGTTCTTTGATGGGGAGGTCTTCAGAAGTGTCACCCGTGATCAGTATATCATCAAAAATAGTTTCATTCCCGTCTTTGCCGATCATCAACAAACGTTGTGCTTGATCATCTGAAGAGGGTTTATCGCCATTTGTGGTTGATGATTCACGGACCCTTGTCATGGAAAATTGTTGCTGCAAGGCACTTGTGTCTCCTATATTCCTTTCTTCAAGTTCCGAAAAAGCTGAGGCATCACTCTTATCGACTTCTACCTGTGTGCGAATATCGTCACCTGATTCTCCACTCTCTTCTAGTAACACTGGTAGGTATCCACTCTGGACCTCTGTTATCCATGGAATTTCTTGTACTCTATTCTCATCTATAATCATGTCCAATTTTTCTCCAGTAGGTTCAATGGGGACTTCCCTGTGCCCAATGTCCATGCTCTCAGCTGTCGCTGTTGTTGAACTTGTTTCAGGGAACCCACGTTCGTGACTATGAAATGTATCTAGCATCAGTCCATGAGTAATAAATTCATCTGAAGACGATGTTAGGGTGTCGCTGTTTTCAAAATCAGTGGGAGATGGTTCGCTTCTGAGTAATGCCTCCGTAAGGATAACGTTAGTCAAATGCTTAGGCACATCATCAGCAACGTCTGTGGTAGATTCAGCTTCACCGCTTTTCGCTTCATTACTGGCGCACGATTTCCATCCATAGTTGCCGAGCACCACCTTTGGTCCTGGCATCATGCTCGGCCTTAGATTTCGCGTCTGACCGTCCGAGGACAAATCCGACATGCCATCGACATCTTGCGAATCTATTCTAAGTGACTTTAATGTCTTCGTGAGCTTCTTCTTGCGCCTCCCTTGTGCTCTCTCTTGCCTATCATCCAAGACTGAACTGGCGGTGGACTCTTCTACTGTGTCATCTGACATGACGTCTGAGAGGGTCTCTTCTGATGAAAATTCGCTTACTTCCTCTGATGTTTTCAGACGCTTTCGCTGACTTGGACTACCCACTGATGAACCGATTTCATTTGCTTCGTTCCTGTCCTCCCCAGTAACTCCAGAAGCTATGAGAGAACTTCCACCGGGTTTATGGTCTGATTTCTGCTTTTTGACTTGATTCCCATGCAGTTCTTCACCAGATCCACGTTTTAGAGGAGACTTATGACCAATCCTAACGGAGGAAGATGTTTCCCCTTGAAAAGGAAAATTAAAAAAAATAGTTTAGGATTAAAGTTTATTGCGGGGGGGGGGGGGAATTGATAACAGCACAAAGACTACAAATGGCAGGAACATTCAAATGAGTTGTTCGTTCCTGCCTCTGTTACATTAAACGAATTGACAAAGTACAGAAGGTAATACCCAGTTGTTGGATGTCCGGACAGGTTGTATATCCGGACAGTCGATTTTAAACAGCCAATTGAAAAAGTTCACAAGCAAATCTCTTAAATGTTTTAGCACAAACTGTTAGACAATATTATAGCGAACAAATATTGATGATGATTAGCACAAATCAATGCATAGTTTTTGTTTAATCCAAATACAAAAAAGAAGGCTTCATTTTTGTTACGTGTCCGGACACCCAACCCCCCATCTTACTCGTACACCTAAATGACCATGTATAATTTTTTTTCATAAAAACTGTGAGAGGCTGGCTAATATGTACACATCTTCCTTAGATATTGAATTTTCGTGTATAAACACATATATTAGATTACTTTCGAATTTTCGATAAGAGCCCGATTCAAAACCATGGAATGAACTCTCTTCCAGTATACCCAGTTGTTGGGTGTCCGGACAGGTTGTGTATCCGGACAGTCGGTTCTAAATAGCCATTTGAAAAAGTTTACAAGCAAAATCTCTTAAATGATTTAGCACAAATGTTAGACAATATTATAGAGAACAAATATTGATGACGATTAGCACTAATTAACGCATAGTTTTTGTTTAATCCAAAGGCAAAAAAGAAGGCTTCATTTTTGTTACGTGTCCGGACACCCGACCCCCCATCCTAAATGTTGAGACAATATGAAAAGTCTTCTTTAAAAGTTCATCTACATATCCAAACGCATTCCTTAATAGATTATTGTACAGTGTTTATTAAACATACAAGTGTACATATCTCCATGAAGCATGAAGCAGAAGGAGGTTCAGAGAATGGCAATGAGGGCCATACATCCAATTTACATTTAATGGAAGCTCTTATTAGGAAACCAGGAAAGTCTACTAAACGATTCAGAACATTTGGCTACAATGCATTGCATTATATGTAATAGCTGACTACGCATCATCAGTACAAAGTTACTCCTTTCACAAAAACAAGGAAGAAATCTGTTGTGGTAAACTAAATATGCACTCAGAATATGGAAAAGAGGCTCACCGTAATCTGGAACAAATCGAGATGGGATGAGTATCTTGTCAGAATGGCCGCTGTTCGGTCCAAATAACGTCGAATACTCGTGCTGAAAAACGGTAACAATTCAGGGAGAAATGCTACTGAGAGTTGTCGCAAAAACTACATGCGATTGTAAACAACTGGGGTGGTATTCTGAGACTGTTTTAATTCTGTTTTAAGTCTGTTTTAGCAAATCGGTATTCTGAACACCGTTTTATCTCTGTTTTAACTTTTGTTTTAAGTTTTGTTTTATCTTTCTAACCGCGCATCTATATACCTGGCGCAAGTCGTGCGCAAGCGCGTAAAAATACCATATGTAATAACACGGTATTCTGAAGACCGTTTTATCTCCTGTTTTAACTCTTTCCGCTTGACATTTCATGCTCATGAGATAAAACAGGGTGGGAGGTGTTTTAACTTTGCATGCGTTATGTCATGGCGGCAGTTTTTCTCGCTCATAAATGTTTTTGGTTGGAATGAGGGGGATAACGAGATCCAATAAACCTTACTTTTATTCCCGAAACAACATTTCAACAGAATTTTTGCCTCGGGTGGAGAAATTTGGCAATTGTCTGCGATAATATCAAAGATGATTTGCACAAATAATTCTGTCACATCATCACATCTGAATTAAAGCAAGAAACTAAGCGCAAACTAATGCGCTCATCACAACGCGAATATATAGTTCACGCGTTTCACGCACCCCTTCCCCAGGGAGTGATCTTATTGGCCGAGTCAGCTTAGACTCATCTCTAACGACTTTCCCCATTGGATAATATCTTTGCGGTGGGTGTGGCTTTGATGACTTACAACACCGTTAAAACAGTTCTCAGAATACCGTTTAAAGACTGTTTTAGCGGTGTTGTAAATCAATGCCTTAAAACAGAAGTTATAACAGAACTTAAGGACGTTCCACAGTTAAAATGAAATCCATGTCATTTTCTCAAAATTTTGCATAGAGTTACTTTGGTACCTATGTAGGTCAAAAATGCAAAAAATAATATAGGTTCATGTGCTTATTTTTTTTCTACGGGACTTTGAAGTTGCCATAATTGGATGGCAGATAAAATGACGCAATCAAGAGATTTAGGCCTCTTTTAGACCTCACGATTTCGACAAACGAGCATAAATCACTTTTACTCTCTCAAAACCCTATCAAACTTCATCAAATCCTCCAGATTTGTAGCGAAATGTATGACAATGGTGTAAAAACTGTTAAAACTGGGCCATCTGTACTTCTCTTTAAACTAGCAGCGCCCTCATGTGGCGAAAATGGTGCCAAAAAGGACAAAAAACATATCTTAGAGGCTTGGAACCTACAGGAAAAATATAAAGTACAGATTAAGCTGCACTTTATTCAAAATCCATGTCATTTTCATGAAAATTTGCAAAATGGTAGAGGAATGCCTACTAAAGGGGTAGACACATTAAAAAAGTGGGGTCCATGTGCTCGTTTTCATGCTGTCGGCGCCCTAATGGCTGCGTATCGGCTTAAAAATCATCAAAACGCGCCAAAAACATGCAAAGGGCTGAGAATCTGATCCAAAATACGGCCGATTCAATTTTATGGCCCCAAACATTCAAAACCCATGTCATATTCATCTTTCTCTATAGAATTGTAGAGGAAAGTATACTGAAGAGATTGAAACATTAAAAAAGTGGGGTCCATGTGCTTGTTTTTAAGCTATCGGCGTCCTTACGGCTGCGAATCGGCATGAAAATCACCAAAACGCGCCAAAAACAGTCATGCAAAGGGCTGAGAATCTGATCCAAAATACGGCCGATTCAATTTTATGGCCCCAAGCAGTCAATACCCATGTCATATTCGTCTTTCTCTCTAGAATTGTAGAGAAGAGTATACTGAAGAGATTGAAACATTAAAAAAGTGGGGTCCATGTGCTTGTTTTTGAACTATCGTCGCCCTCGAAGTTGCGAATCGGCTTGAAAATCACCAAAACGCGCCAAAAACAATCATGCATGCAAAGGGCTGAGAATCTAATCCAAAGTACAGCCGATTCAATTTTATGGCCCTAAGCAGTCAAAACCCATGTCATATTGTCTTTCTCTCTAGAATTGTAGAGGAAAGTATACTGAAGAGATTAAAACATTAAAAAAGTGGGGTCCATGTGCTTGTTTTTTAACTATCGGCGCCCTAATAGTTGCGAATCGGCTTGAAAACCACAAAACGCGCCAAAAACATGCAAAAGGCTGAGAATCTACATTGAAAACGAAAGTTGGTCAAATGACTAAAAATATTAGTCATTCACTATGTCTTATTTGACTATTTATAATTAGTCATTTGTTTTTAAACTGACTAATATTAATTAGTCAATCAAATTATGTCTTATTTGAGTAATCCTGGAAATGATTAGTATTGCATGAGAAAGAATTGGTCCGTAAATAGTCCTACACTGAAATCAGTAATTACATTTGTCTTTCATTAGTCTTTTTACTAATCATTTGCTAGTCAATGATGACATGACGTGGTGCTGAGGTAAGCTGGCAGTCATGGGAACTAATTTCACACATTCATATTCAAATTTTATATATACTTTTTAAGAAACAATGGCTGTTCTTGACACCCTGAATACTTGTCATAGGCTTGACTGACATAGCAACAAGTACAGCTGAATTAGTGTACGCAAACTTGATTCCAAGTTATTTATATTATAGACCTGTTTACTAACATATTCAGATTTTATGTATACCTTTCAATCATTGGTTGTTGTTGATAACCGGAAAGCTTGCCAAAGGCTTTCAAGACAGAGCAGCAAGATTAGTAATGTTACCCAAGTAGGCAAGTATATACTAGTGTTTGTTCATTACTAACAGGTTTAAGGAATATCTCCTTATCTATATAGTGCAGACGTCCGGTCCAGGTTTTCCTGAGATGATATAAACACTTTTCATTGGACTTTTCAATTAAACACAGGAATAATGCCTGCAGAAATAGGTAAAAATATCCCCTCAGGTATGCAGTATTCAGTTTTCTGAGAGTAGGAACTCCAAAAGAGGGGTTTTCCCACTAAAGAAAGCACACGAATTGCGAATCGCGAGCAATATTCGCCGATTCACATTACATTTCATTACACAATGCCATTGCTATTTGAACATAATCACTGTGACCACCTAATTTGCCATTAGGCAACCTAACCAATTGTACTGGTTGCCTGGCTGACAACCAAGGAAAAAAGTGAAGTGAGAGCCCTGTGAATCTTTACTAAAGCTTTAGATAGGCTTTACAATCAATTGTAATTGTTACCATGTATCATGACGAATGTAAATCTAGTCAATTTTGCAAACCAAAACCAGCGAGAGCTAGCTGCTGCGCTCCAGGCCGGCCAGCTCGGCAGGCTCGGTGTTGCATCTGTGCTGTGATGCACCGTGAACAATCAGCTGACGCGCACAGCTGATCCATCAGCTGTGCGCGTGACGTTTTAACCTGCGCGGTAGGGATGCGCAGAAACATAACTGTGGAACGTCCTTAAAACACAGTTAAAACGGTGCTCAGAATACCACCCCTTAACTTTCAAGACAACGCCCTCAAAATGGAATGATAATCTTATTAGTCAGTCATTTACAAAATGGGGTGGTTTGGGGTTACATCTTGTTGGAGCTCCGTGGTTCATTCTGCATAATGGTTGGTTGGTTATTTTACCCGACTGCTAAGAATTAAGGCACGAGTATGTTTGTAAGTCCTATCTGTAAGCCAGTTCAAGAAATTCCTCAAATCCCATCTATTTTGCTAGAGATCAGTGGATTGTATAGACTAAACTGATCTTCGTGAAGTGACAAATTTTTGTTTGAGTGGCCCAGACATGAAGTAGTGGGTGCAGCGCTTTGTAACTGCAAGGAAAAGGCACTATATCAAATGACTTTTGGATTGGATTGCATTGGATCTGAGGGACTTGGTAATGTGGATTGGCTTATCAAAGGGGACGAACGTATCAACCTGTTTTCGACAGCGAGTACTCCAAGTTGAGACTACTGCGTCACCACTGACCCACCGATTCTCCTCTGACTTTCAATTAAAAAAAAAAGAAGTAAAGGTTCCCATCCCTGTCTAATATAAGTACTATACCGTGTGTCCCCCCCCCCCAAAAAAAAAAAAAAAAAAAAAAAAACTTTACACTTTTGAAATGGCTGCCAAATAAAAGTTATGTGATTCTGGCGGAAAAGGTTTATATTTATGGATAGCTCATGGACTGAACTTTCACATGAGACAAAAAAGCTGAAAATAATTCATGCTTGGGTGAGCACTGCTCCCTTTTGTAAAGGGTATGAAAATTAGGTTGCGCAGGAATTGCGCCTTCCAATTTGTGAGAGGTAAGTCCTTTGGAGGTTACAAAATTGAGGGTGATATGATAAATTCATGATCAGTTGCAATCAGTTTTAGGTTTGCTGAGTGAATTTTATGTTTTATCAAATCAAAATTTTATGCATGAGTGAACGGGAATTGCATTCATTATTGTACCACTGTACCTTTCCCTGCTCGCATATGATGTCATCAGTGTTGCCAATTTGCAGAGCCGAGAGTAATTTACTAGAAAATATAAATGAGTGTAATTTTCTTATTCTTCTTTTTAATGCTGTTCAAATTTATCTTTTATTGAAACAGTGAAACTTCTAGGGTGGACTTTCCCTTTAAGAGGACATGCATGCCCCCCCCCCCTCTCTCTCTCTCTCTCTTCCTGGGTGTGCTTGTGCATATCTTGACAATTCACATACGTTGGTCTCCTCTCCACAATATCCCGACCACATTCCCTCATCCCGAATTCTACCTGCATTTCCAAAATTGGACTGGGACTGGTATCATCCATTGACACCTGAAGTCAATCGCATTCTATCGGTTAATCAATCAGTACCGTAAATTAGACAATCAACATTTAGGTATCAGTCAATCAATTAATCAATCAAGCATTCAATCACCATTTAACTGTTTCAATCAATGAATTATTCAATAAATCAATCATAATTAATCAATAACTCAGTCAATCACTCAATCAAAGTACATCCAACCAACCAGTCATTTCAGCAGTTGAGTTTCGGACAAGAAATACGGTACAGTGTAACACAAATTGGTAAAATGAACATGTCAGTCTTTGTTTTCAGTTGATTTCCATTCATTTCAATTTTACAACTGTTTCATCCATCTTGTAAGATTTAAAAAAGGGGGAAAATAACTGATAATGGAAACTAAAAATCAAAGTCTGCTGTCCACCTCCTCTTTCGATGCACAATCTTGCTCTCTTCATAAGGGATATAAGGGAAGGTGGTTTGGATATTCTGGAGTGGAGACCAAAGAATGTGAATTGTTAAGATATGCACGCAGGAAGCAAGAGAGAGAGAGAGAGAGAGAGAGAGAGAGAAAGAGAGAGAGAGAGAGAGAAAGAGAGAGAGAGAGAAAAAGAGAGAGAGAGAGAGAGAGAGAGAGAGAGAGAGAGAGGGGGGGGGGTGCATACTGTCCTCTTGACCCTTATCCCATCTAGCCAACAAAGTCTTACCCTATCTCAACCCCCCCCCCCCCCCCCCCTGCAACATGTACCATCACCCAATCCTGACTCCCATGAACATACACACCACTGAGTCTACCAGGGAAAGGGAAAATGCTACAATAATGAATGCAATTTCCGTTCACTCATGCATAAAATTTTAATTTACTAAAACATAAAATTCACTCAGCAAACCTAAACTGATTGCAGCTGATAATGAATTCATCATATCACCCTCAATTCTGTAACCTCCAAAGGACTCATCTCTCACAAACTGAAAGGTGCAATTCCTGCGCAACCTAATTTTCATACCTTTACAAAAGTGAGCAGTGCTCACCCAAGCATGAATTACTTTCGGCCTTTTTGGTCTCGTATGAAAGTTGAGTCCATGAGCTATCCATACATATAAACCTTTTCCTCCAGAATCATGTATTTTTCATTTGGCAGCCATTTCAAAAGTGTAAAGTTTTGGGGGTAATGGAATTTTATTCTCAGTTGTCTCTATTGACCAAGATTCTACGTGAGTACCTGCCAGGAAGTATTCATTGAAATGAACTATGTGTCGGCAACGTTTGCCAGAGCTAAAGCCATGGTAACACATCTGGGTGCCGTTGCATAAAACTTACTATTATTATCATAGTTAACTTTGCCATAATGGTAACTTTCATGGAATACTGGATTTTGAATGGCTGTTGAGCAACGTTACTATGGTAGTTACCATTGATGGCAAAGTTACTATAATAGCAAGTTTTTATGCAACGGCACCCACGGCCCCGTTGCATAAAACTTACCACTGATGGTAACTTTGCAATCAGTGGTAACTTCCATGAAAACCTTGAATTTGATTGGTTGTTGAGTAATGTTACCATAGTTGTCACCACTGATGACAGAGTTATCATCAATGTTTTATGCAACGGGGCCCTGTAATATGTTTAAAATATCGACTTGACTATCCCACAGTACTCAGAAACAGAATTCATAAAAGTCTATCCGGGGTTTACTAAGTTTTCTACCGTCCTTGCAGGATGCTATATTACACTAGGGTTAAAATGTTGAAGATAATTAGTTTCTCCGCCCAGCTATATCAAACAATGGATATAAATGCCAATATCTATATCTATGATTGCCAGAAAACAGTTTAGGTTAGAATACTCCCTTAATGTTTTCAAGGTAATTGAGAGTTGGGAAGATATACGCCGGATTTCCCAGTGGCCGGGGATGGGGGGGGGGGGGGGGGGGCGCAGGTTTTTCCTCTCTCTAGAGAGTTCCTTGTTAGTTTGCCTTCCCCTTGATTCATCTTGAATATCATACTGCTATTTATCATTCCTATCATCATCGCATTTTTATCTTCACCATTATCATCATTATCGTTGCTGCTAAACCCTTATCACATGACTATCGAAACTCTCTTTCCTGTAGTCCGGTTGTATATGAGAAGAATAACTTTTTATCACTATTCTGTGACAGAATATTTACAATATTTCATACACATGTATCGAGAACATCCTACCTTGGAGAGAAACGCTGCCACATCGCTGTCCTCACTGGTTACGAGAGGACTACTTGTGGAAGAACATACTTTCACTTCTTCCTTCTGAAGATACTTTATCGCATCCTGTTCCCTTTTCTCCACCTTCTTCTCTTCTAAAGAACTTTTCTCTTCCTTGTCTCTATCTTCTCCTTCCTCTTCCGTTTCTACGATGGTGTGTAGCTGCGGGGATCCAGGTGGGGTTCGGATTAAATCGGAAATTTGAAAATCTGGCTTCGGTAACATCTCATCCGGCGGGATGATATATTCTTCCGCCTCTTTCACCTGTGCGTATGAAAAGATAATGGAGGCGGAATCATAAACATTCACGTTGAGTTTGATTTGTAAGTCCATTTCAAAACGTTTCTACTTCTTATTAAAATACAAAAAAAATGGTTTTGGAGACATTCCAATTTGATCCAGAAAATTGCTCATTTATTTAGAACTTTGTGAGCACATAGTTTAATTTGCAATGCATAATGAAGTTAATGTATATAAATTGTCTTAAAGACATTCCACTTTGCTACCAAAACGCTGCTCATTTATACAGAACTTCAAATTTTGTAAATAAAACAATGCAGGTGGAATTGTTAATGACATACTTTCATTTGTTGCTTCTGTATCTTATACTCCAACACGTTTGAATTTTATGAGCAGTATTATTTCAGTATGGACACTATGCATAATGAAGTTAAAGTATAAAAATGGTTTTGAAGACATTCCAATTGCCTCCCGAAAACTGCTCATTTAGTTAGAACTTTGTGAGCAGTATAGTTGAATTTCCATTATAGACTCACTGCAAGGAGACGGAACACTGAGAGAAGCCTTCCAAGTGTGGTGCACGAAAATGACCAATAACGAAGTGAAAAGGACGATGGTATATGCTGCGAATTTTGTAAATTTTACGACAGCTGTAGGCTTATCGAAACTGTTAATGGAGGGAATAATTGACTGATTTACTGACTGCTAATAGTTTATTTGTACGATTGAGCTTAGGGCTATAGATTTTGATAGATAATTACTTAGCAGATGCTCATAGAGGAATTCTTATCAATATTATTGTCTAATACTGTCAAAAGTAATGAATTTCTACCTCGACTTTGGAAGACTTCCCATGCCTGAGTATTCGGCAAGGTGGCCCCCCTCTGTCATGGAGTCGACAAGTTGCGTTATCTTCCGACGACGATGATGACTTCCCTGTTGATTCATCATCGAGTGCTCGTACAATGCCCATTAGCACTGAGGCGAGGACGGGGTGTTTACCACTTTGGACGTCCGGTTGAACGACGGCCATGACGAGCTCCTATCTAAAAGAAAAACACACTTATTCAGTTCAGTTCAGTTCAATTCATTTCATTTTTTTCAAATCATCATTTCACAGTTTCAGCTGAATTGCATGACAATTTACAATCAAATATATATTTTTTTAAAATCATATTTTAACATCAGTTTTTATATGATACATTACATTTATAAAAACAGGAATACTTTACGTATAGTGTAGTTAATATTGATTAATTTTACGAAATATTTAACATACATGTTTTCTGAACCTATTCCGAGATTATTTTATGTATATCATGTATACTTTATACAATATTTCGATGTCTTTTATCTAAATGTGTCTATAGAAATCAAATGCGATAACTTAGCACTGGGGAGGGACTGGGGAGGGGGAGGTGTCCGGACACTCAATAAAAATCAAGCTGTCAAGTTTGCAGTTGGATTCCACGGAAAATGTGCAAGGAATAAACTCTACAGCTCACTAGTATGAGTAATTTATTTGTCCAACATAAGTTTTCAAAGATTCTTGAAATATTGCATGTAAACTTGTTTTAAGTACTAACTGAAATTGTCTATTCGAATACCAACATGTCCGGACACTACAGACTAGCTTGATGTTAATGATCCGGGGCTAGACGCCCCTCCTAGAATTTAAAATACTCGGTTATTTGAAGGAAGTGACGACGGGGTGGGAGGGGGGGGGGTGGAGTCAGCGATGCCTCCCTTAATCTCGCCAATCGACGGGGATATGACCGATCGCCGCGAAATTTTACACAGATCTCGAAAATTTAGTTAAAAACTCAGATCCATTGTTATTTTCATGTAAGTCTACAGACCCCTATGTTTTATTGAATAAATCAATTCATGCAAATCATATGTGTAAATGCACATTTTGAGTGATAATCAAATAATTAACTAGATATAGAGAATGACTTATTAAATGTTGTGAAAGAAGCAGTCACAGCAAATCAGTTTAAGAATATAGACTTGAAAACCTAATTGTTTAATAGTTTTGATAGTAGTTTCAGTTAGTTAATTTTGATTTGAGTTGGTGTTCGATCTAAATCTAAATCTAAATATTTTTCTACCACCGCATTGCCTTCTTCTTCTCTGTATCTTTTCCTTTATTCTAAAGCGCGTATAGGGACTGAAAAGTGATATGTGGTTTATTGTTGTCAAAGGTCATGGAGATGAAATTTCTATGCAAGAATTTTAACAAACATTACCAACATTTTTATGAAAGAAGAAATTTTGAAAGTGATTTTAATTATTATGTATTTTATTGTTTCTACGAATTTCTTATGTATTTCTTTGTTTCCCATCTTTGACTTAAAATTCTTAATTTTTTTTTTGTTGTTGTTGTGTTATCTGGACCTAATAATTGGGGATAAGGGCTGAGATATCTGAGGAAATGCAGTTTCACATTCGTTCTGTACACAAAACTCAGAAATTCTCCATTTCTTCACGTTTTCCGCTCTTCACCATGGTCATGTTCGTAGAGTGTATTTGTGTAGGAGCTGCGTTTAATATAAATGGACGATATTATCAATATCATTATCATCATAACTATTATTATCATCATTATTATCATTATTATTATTATTATTATCATTATTATTACCATTAATAAGATGATTATCATCATCACTGTTGTTATCGTTATCATTTGGGCTGACTAAGTATGAGGTCACAAAAGCTCACTTGCCTCATGTGACTAGACCTATGTAACGGTACGACCGATTTTTGTAAACTCTGTATCAACAGATGCGCAAGACATGAAAAAAAATTCAGAAAGTGGCGTTGTGTGAAATGCGGTGGTTCGAACTGCGTGGCAAAAATTGTCGAGGGGCCCGTGATTGTCACCCCCTGGGCCCCAGTCCAAGATTTAGAGTTAAAAATTAAACGTTAGGGCGTTATAAAGTCTAGTGTTAGGTCTAATCTGCTCCGACTCCGACTTCAGTGAGCACATCTAATGTAGTCAGTGACAGTGCTCTTGCCACACATAAAACTAGTTTACGAGGATTTTCTATGTCGATCTGGGTACAAAAATGACAAATATTGAACCTGTCACATTGGCTAAACCTTGCCCTCAGCTTAGTCTAAGGCTAACGACTAACGTCAAGCCTCATGTTAACGTTAGAATTTCATTTTTTTTAAATAGTCATCAAGAATGGCACCATAGCATGGTTAATTGTTCAACATATTTTTTCCAAAAGATTTCTCGAACAGATCTAGAGTTATAGACTAACTTAGATCTAGATCTAGATCTAGTTAGAGGGTCTAGATCTAGAGTCTAGATCTACTGCATGCAAACTTCCTTCAAATTAGGCTCTTTTTTTTCAATTAAAATCATCTTTCCAGATCTGGGATACACATGTGACATGTGTATGCGAGAATGGGACTGCAGACCAAACTGTCGGAACCTAATTATGTTCCGAAACAAACAACTAGCACTGCATTGTAATGGCAGGGACATCACTCATCACTGACTCGTCAAAGATCGACAAGTAGGCTACGTCAAACTCAAACCAAACAAAACATGAAAACATGATATGCATCAATCATAGAGAGTCTAGACACATCATTTTCCACTTAACAAGTTACAAACAATCGCCATCAACTACCAGGGTCTAGGCCTACTATAAACTCACCTCCTCCACCTCCAGTGAATTATTTTTCTCTAACAAACATGTCGATAAGATCAAAGTCATCAAAACATTAAGGAAGAAGGAAATTCAAACATGTTTCAAAATTCAATATGGATTGATTAGCTTTGCTTTGGAGACGTAATACCCAATTAAAGGTAATACCTCTTAATCTTCTGCATGCATAATGAATGCACATAATGCATGCGCTGCGCGCACGTCACGTGACACATGCTTTTGTAAACAAACAAAGAGCTAGAGGTTCATGCGCGACGCGACGCGCTGCGCTATAGCTGGGCCCAGAGCTGGGCTAGCTAGCTAGCTGCGCATGATAACGTCACAATTAATGCATATTATTATTGTGACATCACAGCAGGCAGGAGCAGGAGCTATGCATGGGCAGGAGACCGATCGTTGATGGAGTGCCGGGATGGAGTGCAAGTATTTACCGTTCGCTCATACCCTCTTTCCCCCTTCACCTCCTCTGATCTTAAAGAATGACAAAATAACAACAACAAAATTCTCTTTTGCAGTTGCATACAAGGGAGGGGGGGGGGGGACAACAGCCCAAGTATCAAATAAATTTTGATTTATCTGGAACCCCTAACTACCCTTCTAACTAACCTGCTTAACAACAAGTAACATAAATTATCTTCTTGGCTAAAGTAGCTATACGGTTATCATTAGGAGTGTTATTGGTGAGGGTTTTAAATTGTTAGAGAGTTAGAGTTAGAATCGAACCATGAATCCTGGTGTTTAAATGCCAATGCCTTACCACTAGGCTACTGAGACTAATAGGATCAGGATGTCAGGATATCAATGAATTATTTTGACCCTTTAAATCATCTTGAACGAGAATTCCTTTTAAAGGGACACTTCTAGGCATGCTTCTAGAATTCGAACCTCGGACTCTGCCTTTGAAAGCCATTGCCTTACCACTAGGCTACTGGGATCGTTCTGCAGCTGATGTATTGACTGGCCTGACTGACATGAGTTCTGAACAATGTTACTGATTGCTCTTATTTTACATCAGGAATGCATTCCGAGATACATATTTTTTACCACTAAGTCGAAGGTTTCCATTCACCCAAAATTTATTCTCTCATGCGATCACACCCACCCTTTCTTTCAAAATTTATCATGATTAAAATCTTTTCAGAATATCCTTTTATGAAATGGAAGCCTATCATCAAATGCATTATGATGCTTATTGAAAGAGAGGGGAGGTATAACTGGAAAAAAAAATAATAGAGAGAACTAAATGTATCGACCTACAGTTGTATTTTTAACAAAGTTTGAAAGATATGATATCCTAAAGAAAATACAATATTAATAATATGACTTACTTAATTATTCTGATCCTAACTGTTGTACATTGTACTTCTTTTATTGAAAATGATCTACAGTACAAAATACACAGGTAGAGTACACCAAGCATTGGGATAAACTTAAATGTTGATAAAATAACATGAGAATAAGATAAAATAAAGGTAAATAAAGAATCAATGTCAAAACTTTCACAAGTCCCATTTTCATGGGAAAAATCCTATTGTCATATTCTCTCCAAAAAATCCTACTAAATAGGATAAAATCCTACTACTTGGCAGCTCTCCTTATACTCACTCTCTGTCTTTGTCTTGTAATGGTTCTGTGATGTGGTCATGTATGGTGGACCTGGATCCGTTGTAATGGATCGGATAACGGAGACGTACTTGCAGAATCTTTGAGATCATCAGGATGAGATGGCTGGTATGACCGAGAGCTGTTGATATCATCTTTATCTGTAGAGTGGTGGAATACAGTGACTGCTCAAGTATACCCAGTTGTTGGATGTCCGGACAGGTTGTATATCCGGACAGTCGATTTTAAACAGCCAATTGAAGAAGTTCACAAGCAAATCTCTTAAATGTTTTAGCACAAACTGTTAGACAATATTAATAATATTATTATAGCGAACAAATATTGATGATGATTAGCACAAAATTAATCAATGCATAGTATTTGTTTAATCCAAAGACAAAAAAAGAATGCTTCATTTTTGATACGTGTCCGGACACCCAACCCCCCATCCTACGTCAATTTGTACCACTGCATGATGCTAGCTAGATAAACTTCAATTCTCAAGTATCACATGGCTGATATTAGCAGATATCAGTTCTTGATACTTGTACAGGGGACAAAGGTGTGAGGAGGAACTTCTGGTCCTATTGATTCAATCTGTTTAACTTTTTAAAATGTGCGCGAACTATGGTCCCCCCCCCCCCCCATCATACTCTGCCATAATAATAGCTCTAATAATATTTTCTCTTTTCTTTAACTCATTCGTGACATAGGTCCACATTTTGTGGTTTGGCCTAATATCTTTTGATGCAAAGCCCTAAAAATCATACCAAATACATGAGCGGAAAGAGCAAAAAATTCTACACAAACTGTACCCATTTTGGTTGCGTCAATATTCGTTGTTTGATGCTGAAAAATTTTAAAAGGAAAATAAGCATTAAAATCCTTAAATTGGCAATGTGATAGAAAGTTTAAAATCACCATTTTTCCCTGCAAATTGGCATCTTTTTTACTTCTCATCATACATCTTGTCAATTTATATTTATTTCAGATACATGATGTTTTATAAGAAAAATGTAGCAATAAAAGAAAAATGTTGGTGTTGCCAATTTGAAGGATAAAAGCTGATCAAATTAGGCTTTAAATAATTCCTGTCACGAATGGGTTAAAATAAACCTATGGAATATTAGTATTTAAGAGAATTGTTGCTGTGCTAGTGCCATGAGCATCCTTGGACAGTGTGTGTGCTCTATAAGTTTACACTATTATTATCATAATAATAGCACATGTTCAATTATTACCCTGCTTGTCTCACTGCAATATTAAATTGGTACCTAATGGGCGAAGAATTACTTGACCGCTATGAACTACAAAATCAGTAACCACACAAGAGGTGGGCTAATATTAGAGTGCCGTGAGCACTGTGCACAATGGATATGTGAGCTACATAAGTATACTGTGTTACTCTAATTCCCCTTTCACAAAATCATCCTCCTATTATCCACATTATAATAATGCAGATAATTCAATAGAAATTACGTTCACAAACTCTTAAACTAATCTGCATTTTTTACAAAGGAAAAAAAATCCTACGAAAGGAGGATAATTGTCATGGTAACTGCACACCTTTTCGATACACGATGCGCGTCCACTCATGTGTTCTGGGCTTGCACTGGAGGGAAGTGCTGACCTTTTGATCGCACCATGGCAATAATGCACATTATTTTGTGATTGCTTTCACAAATCCAAAGGATTATTCTGCTCCCTCTGAAATTTTAGGACCAAAATTATCCTCCTATCATCCGCATTACTGAATTGGTGAAAGGGGTATTAATTATTTTCATACTCACTCATTTGTATGTTGCTTTCTGCATTGGGTAGAGGTGCTGTACAGATTGTGTATAGATATTAGTTGGAAGTTGTTGGATTGGATAGACATGGGAGAGTTCTTTGACCAAAGAGGCTTTCCTAGCTGTGTACATAGCTATCACCTACCTCTTGATGTCCCTGAAAAAGAAGGTAAAAAGTGATTGATTACTGCTGTTTCATACCTGACAGCTATATACAATTCAAGATTCAAGATGATTTATCGTCTGAATTAAAAATACGGAAATTCGTCCTCCACTGGCAAAGTGACAAACAAGCAACACAGTAAGCATAATACATTCAAGATACAGAAAAATACAGCAATAAATTATAAAAATAGCAATTATAACAACATGAAAACAAAGATACAAATTTACTAATCTAAAAATAGCTTCACGTTTAATCATTAGGAATGCTCTGATTCAGAAAACTTCACAAACTTAACCCCCTCCTGTCCAGACAAGGCATTAGTGATATTGTGTCTCCCCCACTTGTGAAAATAACTAGAAATATCGCGATCTCTGTTGCCATGCAACAGAATTGTATCCAAAGCTCATTGTGAAATATCTGCCATAGAATGCAACATCCCATAAAATTTGAGAAGGGCTATTTCCTTTAACCTTATCATGTGACCTCCGATGGCACCATAACATGCAGATCCCCTTAGTACATCTACAACCTAAGTTTGGTTGAAAAGTGAGAGACAGTTGCAAAGTTATCTGTCATAGGAGAGTCTTGCAGGTAAACTTTAACGTTTGACCTCACATGACCTTCGACTTTACCATGTGACTTCTGAAGGCACCATAAACATGAATGTACCCCAAGTGCATCTATTTCTCAAGTTTGGTTGCTATTGCAGCAACATGTGCAGAGTTATGTGTCATAAGAGAGTCTTGCAGGTAAACTTTAACATATAACCTCAAATGACCTGTGACCTTATCACATGACCTCCAACAGCACCATAACATGTAGATCCCCCTTAGTACATCTACAACCCAACTTTGTTTGAAAAGTGAGAGACAGTTGCAAAGTTATGTCATAAGAGAGTCTTGCAGGTAAACTTTAACGTTTGACCTGAAATGACCTTTGACCTCACCATTTGACCTCCAAAGGCGTCATAACATGAATGTACCCCAAGTGCATCTATCACACAAGTTTGGTTGCCATTGCAGCAACAGTTGCCATGCAAGTTATGCATCATAAGAGAGTCTTGCAGGTAATACCTCAAATGACCTTTGACCTTATCACGTGACCTCCAACAGCACCATTACATGCAGGTCCCCTTACTGCATCTATAACCAAAGTTGGGTTGAAAAGTGAGGGACAGTTGCAAAGTTATCTGTCATAAGATAGTCTTGCAGGTAAACTTTAACATTTGACCTGAAAATGACCTTTGACTTTACCATGTGACCTCTAAAGGCACCATAACATGAATGTACCCCAAGTGCATCTATCACCCAAGTTTGGTTGCTATTGCAGCAACAGTTGCCAAGTTATGCATCATAAGAGATTCTTGCAGGTAAACTTTAACATTTGTGACGGATGACGGACGGAAGGATGCCATTTGGATCCCTTAGTCTCGCCTTCACCTCTGATGGGCGAGACAAAAATGGAGGTAAGGCAGAGACACCAAGATCAAAGACCAGTAATGCGAGAGGTTTTAGGCAGGCAATGCGTGAGATCGCCAGGCGTGTGTATAATATATATGGGGATAGGCTGTGATGTAGGCGTGAGAAAGAGATTTATGGGGATGAGCAAGAGCCCCAAATGACGGAGTCTCACGCCTAATGAGTGAGACTTGACATGCCTGGTAAGGGAGAGAAAAAAGAAAGGCAAGGCAAAGAAATGAGTGGAAGCGTCGTGGTCTGGTGGTTCTGACTCTCGTCTTTCAATCAGAGGGTCGTGGGTTCGAATCCCAGCCATGGCGTTAATTTCCTTCAGCAAGAAATTCATCCACATCGTGCTGCACTCAACCCAGGTGAGGTGAATGGGTACCTGGCAGGAATTCATTCCTTGAAATGCTTGCGCGCTGTAAACGGCTGCCGGGCTAAAGCCGGGGTAATAATATCCAAGTCCTTTGGAAGCGCATAGAGACGTTATATCATAATGTGATATACGCTATACAAGAACTGTATATTATTATTATTATTATTATTAAGAAAGAAAGAAAAAAAAAAGAGAAGAAAATAAGGAAAGCAGGTATATGACTGATAATAGGTTAGTAATTAGAGGGAATGATGGCTTTAAGTTATGAAAGCAAGAATATGAATAATAATATAGGTTATCAGCTAGAGAGACTGATGGCTTTAAGTTCTATCTATGGAAGTGATAATAAGGATTATTATCTATATAGGGCATTTTAGCGGCGCATTAAAAACACATATTTTTTGTCTGCACGATTTTTCTGTGCAATATCAAAGCATATTGTATAAAACGCCGAATTCCCCGTAGGCTCATGTACAAAATTTGCCATGCAATATTATACAAATATACTTTGCCTTGAGAGTTTCTGGTTAAAACTATGGGCAAGAGGTGACTCCGAAATAGTACTATTCACTGGGTGATTTCAAGTTCGGTGTGCGGTGTTGGTGTTGGTGTTGAGAGCGTGGAAAGGCTGCTGAACCGAGCTCCAACACCGACGGTCAGTTTAGAGGGACGATACCGATCTGATCCGATCACCTTATCGATAGCTCAACACCGAGTGACGTCATACGCTAGTAGCGAAAAATCTCGACGATAAAATCATTTCCCCTCAGAATTTCTAATAAATCTACATCTTATTGCATTTGAATTGCATGGTCATTTCAAGAATCCAAGAGGAAAATTACCACTCTTCCAAGGAAAATATATGGTTTTGATTATTCCAAGATTTTTTGACTGCGAAATGGGTTTAGCCACCAACATGTCACGAGTGGCCATGTCACGAGTGCCGCTGCTCCGCGAGGAAGAAGCAGCAATAACATGTATGATTACAACACCAACACCAACACCGTACTTGAAATCATGAATTTCCCAATCCCTAGGGACTGGTGTTGGTGAATGGGGAAATTACATGTAAATCGTCAACACGAACCGTGATACCCGGTTCAGCAGACGACATTCAACACCAGAAAGCAACACTGACTACCGGAAATACGTCAAATCTTGCGAGGTCAATCCCAACACCAGCCTGATTTCAAGTTCGGTGTTACGGCTGGTGTTGGTGTTCTCACAACACCAACACCAGCCTCCAACACCGTACTTGAAATCACCCACTGAGGGGCGCAGCCCCGAAGTGAATGGTACTATTCGAGTCACCGAGTCACCGAGTCACCCAAATAATAAACCTTCATGCCAACATTCTGAAATAGCTGAAAATACCAATGATCACGTGAAGGTCTTTAAGCCAATCATGAAAGGATAAATTTCTGATCCAAAATATAATATGCGATATTGCATGGTCTCATCGCGTGCGCACAATAAAACAAACTTGCGCAATAAGGATTACAATGCACGGATATGCAATACACGCAATGCACAAACGACACTTTGATGACGTCATAAAAGGTAAGTCAAACTTGTGTGATCAAAATAAATATGTGATGGGGGCCCTTCTTAGTTGCTGAAATGACTTTTATTGAATTTTAAATCCCTTTCCTCTTGGGTATAGATAATAATAATCATATTGGATGGCTTTATTTCATGGAATACCAGGAATATTCCACTCGTTAGGGCCAATATTGCACTCGTCTACGATTCGTGCAATATTGGCCCTAATTCGTGGAATATTCTCTGGTATCCCATCCAGAGCCATACAATATAATATAAATAATTGATATTCCAACATATTAATCAAAACAGAAAGACAGATTTCAATGGAAGGAAACACACGATTTCCCAGATTTCCTTAATTTTGACAATGGTATGTACACTCCTTTGACATTACTCCGCTAGTTGTAATGACATCTCTAATTTTAGAATTATATGCAGCACAATATAAATAAAATTATTAGTATTCCTATCGAAATACATATATTCATATTTTCATCTTATTAAATGCTGATCTTTTTTCTTAGGGATTTCTTTTCTTGCAGTTTTGGACTTAGTCGTGAACAACTACAACTACTTCATGACTATGTGAACATATTTAACAGTATTTTAACGTCTGTGCAGTATGACATTTAGAGTGCTATTCAGAATTTCGAGCATGGACAGACAGGGAGTGTTACCCATTGAGGTTTACAGTACCTCGTCTAACGGTGCGAGTATGCATTTGCCTATGGTTCTGGTTCTGGTTCTGGTGGATACTGCGCAAACACTGCCTGGTGGCTGTTATACCGCGCAGTCGGTGTGAACGGATCTGTTTCCTCAATTATATTTTAAAATGGGCCTTTTTAACTAGCTCCTCTACATTGATTTCATCCAGCTTATTCTTGAAGGTATTTATATTTGAAATGCTGCACAGATCTGGTGGCAATAGGTTCCACTCCCTGGTTGTTCTTGGGTAGAATGAATGCTGGTAACAATTCTTATTAAATGAAGGGGTTTCTAATATATTAGGTCCAATTTGTCGTCGTGTTGGACCAGGCCACTCACGAAGCTTGATATTCGACGGAGTGATATTATGAACCTCTTTGAACATGGCAATCAAGCGGAGCTTGGTACGACGATTTTCAAGGGTTTCCCATTGTAGGTTGGACAGGATGGTTGTAATACTGGATCGTCTGTCATAATTGTTCACCACAAATCGAGCAGCCCGACGCTGAGTAGCCTCGATGCTCCTCTTACTGGTAGCTTGGTATGGGTCCCAGATTGCAGCACAATACTCTAATCGTGGGCGGACAAGCGTTTTGTAGGCCGTGGCTTTAACTGATTGGTTGCATGAATGGGGATTTCTTCTGATGATACCCAGCATTTGGTTTGCTTTAGTTGTAATCTTGTTTATGTGATGAGACCAAGTGAGATCCTTGCGTATTTCAAGGCCAAGATATGAGTGGTGAGTCACTTGTTCTAGCCTTTTCCCCTTCATTGTATATGGAGTGATGATTGGTTTGACTTTGTGGCTAACATGCATGGTGTAGCACTTAGACGGGTTGAAGGACATCTGCCATTGAGACTCCCATCGACATAGTGAGTCGATGTCTTCCTGAAGAGCTTGTGTATCTTCTTCTTTTCTTATTTCCTTGTAGATTATGCAATCGTCAGCAAACAACCGGACCTTGGACTTAACCATCATCGGTAGGTCATTTATGTAGATAAGAAAGTCCGAAAGTCAAAAGATTGCCGATGTAGACTGAAGTTTTGTTTCGTTCGTTCGGCAACTACGTTTCTGAAGTCCTTTTTCGCACGTGTCACCATGCATTGTGGGATCTTTCTTTGCTAATTAAGTCTTGATTTTTCATCAGATTTTTCAGAATTTTTTAACGATTTTTGGGCTACAATTATTAATTTTCATGATAATAACGGCGACGAGGGATCACCCTGTCTGTAATTCTGAATAGCGCCCTCTATTCGTGCTTCACAGAATTTAACATTCTCTCTAACATCAGAAATGTCTACAGTTCTTACTTTGTTTCTGTCATGTTCTTGATCTCCATTTGTAGCTCTTCTCTACTGTGCTGCAGTTTATCCCATTTTAATTTAGTGGATTCAAATAAGTAAAAGAAATCAGAGAAAAAGCAAATATATGAAATGGACAATCGGTCGATCAGCAAAATGGACATGACATTTAGACCTATTTTTGTTATTTTAATCAGTTCTAAGCGAAATCAAGAGTTCCAAAGCATATATCAGTATGTGAATCAGACACATTTGATTATCTGGGTAACAAGCAGCAAATTTTACCATATTTCACTGAATAGTTGAAGAGAAACCTGAATCTTTGTGACTGCAATGAACATGACACAAAATGGAAAAGGATTGTGCACACACGTTTACAACTTAGAGTAATTGGGGGTTCCGATTTGGTCTGGCTGAAAAGAATTAAAAAAACAATGCAAAACTTTTGTTCAAACAAGATCAATCAAACCATGGGTTGCTAAAATAGAGATGCACATATCAAATTCTGATGACCAATACTGAAGTAAAAACAGAATGCAGCTACTGAATCAAAGAGTATACCTTACCTTTTGTTTGAACCTGTTGTCTATGATGGTCAGACACTTCTTTCTCCCTTTCCAGTTTTTTTTTGCTGGCTCAGGATTTCTTCTCTTAAGAGAAGCAACCTCAGTTCTACTGCTTCCTTCTCTGAACACTGGGATATCAAACATGCAAAGTAACACTCAAGACTGATCTTTTCTTTAATCATTTCCACCCACTCTAATCAATTTTTTATCACTATCTTTGATATTACAGAAAACATTCATTAACTGGAGTAATCATGACATATAGTTAAAGCTTCAATAAGCCTTAAAGAGCAGCTCGAGCTCTGAGAGAGTGAAAATAATTTGTGAGCGTACAATACCTCTTCATGCCACAGTGCTTAAGTTTGCTTTTCCCCTCCCAGGCATTGGTGATGCCAAATACTTATTTTCTTACCAATGTAATCATATTTTCGAAATTGAAATTGAAATTAAAAGGTTTTATTTATATTGCACTTTGCAGCCAAAAAGGCTGAATTATGCACAATTTACAGGGTATACATGTAAGAAATATATTCATAATTATGTAGAATTGGTTCAAAAACATGAAACATTGGAAAACCAATATTAAAGGCAAACCAGTAATAATGGCTCAACATAAAACATGCATGTATATGAACCAAAAGGAAAAGATAAAATGACACTGTAGTTGGGGAAGTTCCAGTCCTACCAGTCTTGTTTTGTTTTGTTTTTTCTTACCAATCTTGTTTTATTGGTTGTATCACTCAGTTTCTGGATGATACTAGTCCTGACTTTGCCAACCAGGGGCGTAGACAGCGGGGGGGATGAGGGGTATGCATCCCCCCCACCTCACAAGGTGGGGGGGATGACATGTACAATCATCCCCCCCCCCCCAGGTTTTAGGGAAGGATGTTTTCTTACATTATCATTATAACAACAACAACAACAATAACAATAATAATACATTACTGAATATTATCATTATTATTATTATTATTATTATCATTATTACTGTTATTATTATTATTATTATTATTATCATAATTATAATAACAATAATAATTATCATCATCATCATCATCATCGTTAATGTGACTGAAATGGCGATTGCTATCATAACTATGTCGATCATTATTCTGATTTATGTAGTTATTTATATTACTTTGGGGTAATTTCGGCGCCATTTTGGGTAATTCATATTAGTTTTGGGTAATTTCGGCGCCGTCCCAGTTTTTCTGAAATGGTGTAATAAAATAATTTAAAAAAAAGATAAATAGCGTGATGTAAATATGCAATAATGTGTGTGACAGTCCATATTCTATATACGTTTGTCACGGTGCGTAGATCTTCAATTTACAGAGGCGGCGCTCCCAGGGGAGGTGCTCAGTGTCCCCACCCCCCCCCCCCCCACTTTTCGAAGCATCCAAAAAGTGCCCCTTTTTACCCAACAAAAATGCCGCCTTTCAAACCTGTTCAGTGCCCTTCTTTTATCTTAGAAGGGCCCATTTTCTTTGTTGAGCAAATGCCCTTTCGCTTTCTAATAAGTGCCCCTTTTCGTTTCAGATAAGTTACCCTTCTTAAAATCTACAGAAATGCGCTCTTTTATGCTTTTCCCTTTTAATAGCGGTCTGTTCCCTTCTGAGAAGTGCGCCTCTTACACTTCAAATCGCTTCGCTCGCTCACAATTGAGTAAGACAGAGCAGTATACAATAATAGTGCAAAGTAGTTATTATCACGACTTATAAAAGTATGCACTTTAAAAGTGTATTAAATAGAATGTAAGGGTATATTTTCCTTCTCGTGTTCAGCTTTTGTAAGGGCCCCCTTTTTCCCCCCAAAGTGCCCATTTTCGCTAGTGCCCCCCCCCCCCACTTTGAAAGACACTCCGCCGCCCTGTCTGTTTATGTCTGTGCATTCGGGTGTGGGTGTGTATGTGTGCGTGTGTGTGGGTGTGTGCGTGTGGGTGTGAGTTGTGGGGGGGGGTGCGGGTGTGTGTGTGTGTGTGTGTGTGTGTGTGTGTGTGTATCTGTATCGAAATTATCCTCGAATTCTCGTGAACGGCAAATCATCCCCCCAGGTGTGATAACCTGTCTACGCCACTGTTGCCAACTGTCACCTCTGTCTGTTTTATTGCACGTTGGGTGGTGTGTAACCTAAAATGGGAAGAAAATCAAGAAAATGAATATCAAGACAGTCAAATATAATATGGGTATAAGATGATTAAAACAAAGACAAGTACAGTTGTACACAGGTGTGGCACCACGGTATTTTGATGGGGGGGGGGACAAGATGACCCATAGGTGAGTTTATTTACATTTAAAATGAAAGAATTGGGTTATTATGGAGTTTGTGTTAGAAATTTTGGCAAAAGATTTTGATCATCCACCCATGAATGGGGTATATATCCCCCCCCCATTTATTTTTTAGAGAAGTGGATGCATGTATATACAAACATTAAAGAAGAAATGATAATTTAATAAATCAGTTGCTGAATTTTTAAAAATAAATCTATCATAAACTACAGTTATAGAAGTAAAATTCAATTTGAAATGCCATCAAAAAACAGAGTTAGGATGGGATAATAATGTGTGTGCAGGTGGGTGAGGATGTGTGAGTGTGTGTGCGTGTGTGTGTGTGTGTGTGTGTGTGTGTGTGTGACTGGTGTGAGTGTTTAAATTAGTCCGTGAAAACTCTAAACTCTTATCCAAAAGATTACTCAAATTCAACTGTATCCTCAATACTTATAGATAATCGATTAGGTTTATACAATTTTATACAATAATTATCCAAGGTTTATGCAATTTTCCCTAACTTTCAGTGTTTCAAGAAAATATTGCAATTTATTGTACCCACTTTGTTGTAATCTGATATCGGCTTTAAGCCAATTGTTTTTTATTGATCAAAACCAAAAGTGCATATTGATTAAATACTTCTAGAACTTTATATTCAAAGTGTCAAGTTTGTTGTGTTGAGTATCCTTATACAAGTTCACCTCTCCTTTTATATTTTTCTGACCTCAACAGGGCCGTGACACCCTACTTTTATTATGTATGGTTTACGTTCCAGGTCAACTTCAATTCAGTCGATTTTTGTGCCATTACTCATTGTCTGCAGCTATCGCGCCGGCTGTAGGCAGTATAATAGAAACTTCAGGATTTTCATAGGAAAGGCCATAAGTACATGTATGAGAACGAGATCATCCCGTGTAGCTGTCCAGGAAAGTAAACACAGTATTGGAAAATACTTGATTCATACCGCACGCAAATCGAAGTGGACCACTAGCCCAGCCTGCACTATAATAGTCAGGCTTTTAAATAATATATTTGAGCTTTCGCATTCGATTATATAACGACTATGGCTGTTCGGCGTGTAGCGGTGGTCGGTGCAGGAGCTTCTGGTCTTGCCTCCATTAAAACATGTCTCGAAGAAGGCTTGGAACCGGTGTGTTATGAACGAACGTCCCACGTAGGTATGTGCATGCATGGGTCAGCATGGTCAGTGGAGTTGAAAGTCAATTGCACTCACACTGCTTGTGCGAGCATTAAACGGATTCACTATCATGACTATGCTAGTTATTTCAATTTGAAGTGAATAATTATTGTTCCAGCTCAGTTACGGATAACTACATAATTATTTTCAAAACTCTGCAGTGTAGACCTACATGCACGACATGATTCATTGTCGCAATGGAAGTCAAATTTTCACTTCAGGCCAAGTACAGGTGTGTGTGTGTGTGTATGTGTGTATATATATATATATATATATATATATATATATATATCCCATACCAGCTATCTACTATATTAAGCATGAAAACGAAGCAGAGCTTACATTTTGATGATGTTTAATGGAAGTTTTCACAAACATAATGGATAGCATTTAGAGAACATGCTTTTCTTATATGTATATATTATTCTGTTCACATGTGTTTAATTGACCACAAACATGGCCACCATAAAGTATGTATTGTTGACCGATTACGTAATACCCATTGTGCCTGTCAGTTGCATCTTGAACATAGCCTGAGTGAGAATACTCACAAGCATATGACCGCGTTCTTACGCACCACAAATTAAGGGGAAACCAAAGACATTGTGAGTGAATTTAATTCACATCAGCAATTGTTAACTGTATTACTTAGGTTTTCATCTTTAATGTAGAAGTACCGAACAGCTATAAGTCCATGGTAAGTGCAACGCAATGCACGAACTACAAGTGTGGCAGGTATTACAAATACGGAACCAGGGGCGGCACTACAGGGAGGGGGCAGAGGGGGCGACCGCCTCCCTATGATATTTTCATGTGACCAAAAATGACAACAAAACAAAAGAGAAAAAAGAAAAAAAAGGAGAAAGACGAAAGAACAGAATGGGAAAAGAGACGGTTGGGTCATGTAACTATACGGTATAATACCCCTATTTTTTCATTTAAAATATAAATAAACTAACTTATGGGCCATCTCCCCCCTATCAAAAACACCTCCGCCCCTGCACGGAACAAATAATGTACATACACTCGGTCATAATGCACATGAAACAACGATATTTCGCAAATTCCCAAGTTATGGACAAACAAAAGGCATATTGTTGCACACCCTGGTATTTTTCCCTTTCCTGGGGAATCATAGAGGTTGGGCCTTGACGAAAACTTCGTTTTTATACAATGAAATGATCAAACTGAATGTGACATGTCCCAGATCATGCTGCATAGTCAGTATCATGTCTGTTATAATGTTGCCAGGGGCGACTCTACAGGGAGGCAGGGGGCGACCGCCCGTATGAATTTTCCAGTGATTTAAAAAAAGAGAGAGAGAAAAAAAAAAAAGATGAGGAAGAAGAGAGAAGAGTATGGGGAAAGAGAGCTGAGTCACGTAACTGTAATAGCCCTAATTCAATTAAAACGTAGATAAAACCAGGCAGGCTCATCTTGCCCCCCCCCCCCCCCCCCTCTATCAAAATACCCTGGCGCCGTCCCTGTATGTTGCCACGGTTCGCAAGCGTGATGATCAATCGTGAATAAACAGGTCATTCGCATGTCTGTTCAGTTTTATCATATTGTGTTCAAATCTCTACAGATATGGCCTATTCACTTCTGCTCTTCAAATTAGTGTTGAGTTAGCTTAAAAGATGCTTTTAAAAGAATTTTGAATTCATTTTCCATATTCCACATCGGATAAACACAAATACAACTACGATTTCAAATGATAAATACATAAACGAGATCCAAAATTATAGTCCTATAGGTGTCAGATTTGACTCGGAATGGCGTCAGCTAGGAGTCAACTCTATTCCGAGTTAATTTGACTCGAAATGGAGTTACTTTGACCCGCATTAAGACGATTCTCTGTTGGCGCCACACCATTCCGAGTCTAATTTATTCGGAATCCGAGTCACTTTAACTCGGAATAGAATTGACTCCCATTGACGCCATTTCACGTCAGATTTGACTCCGCAGAAATAAGGGTGTAGATAGATTACTACTAGGCATGCTGGGTATTATATTTATAATGATGAATTTATCTTTAAAGTGCTGGTGTAATTGCTTTATTAACTTCAGAGGCTTCGTTATCACAACTAGGCCTTATAACGTAATTTAGATGCCACCTCGTGTGCAACGTATTGTGCAGTTATTTTCCATAAAGATTTACCATTCAGAAGTATGTGTAAGGACGAAACAACCAAACTCCCTCGATTACCCTCCTGGTTTTGACCCCTGTCAGGCATGACAGGTGATATGTTATGTCACATTTCACTACATTCCTTTCCAATTTTTCTTCCCGTCCCTCATCTGTCTTTCTCTTCGTACTTCTATACTTTTTCTCATTCACTTTACACTTCCTGTTCCTCCAGCCCCTCCTCCTTCCCTTTCTCCACCCAGCTCCTCCCCCCCCCCCTCCCTCTCCCTCGCTTCCTTTTCTCTTCCTCTTTCCAACTTTGTATTTCCCTTCAATTCTCCCTCTCTTCTTCCATCTCGCCGTCTTCATGCCCCGCCCCTTCTCCGAGTTTTCTTTCTTTTTTTCTTCTTCCATTTTCGTTTCCCCTCTGTCTCTCTCTAATCCCGAATAAGGTGAATATAACCTCTATTTTTCTGTTCTCTCACACACATATATTTCTGGCTTTTCCCCCATGCACTGATTTAGGTGGTGTCTGGTATTATTCTGATGACGATCCCCGCTCTGACCCGCACGGACCTGGCGCTGTCTACTATGGTCTACATACAAACGTTCCCAAGGAAATGATGGTGTATTCGGACTTTCCCATTTCCAAGGATTTGCCGCCTTTTCCAAAGGTACTACCATCCGTTTCGCCGATTCCTTCAGATGCTCTTTTTAATTGCCTGGGACGTAAAAATTCAGGATTAAATTAAGAATTATGCTGTGTGGCTCCCCCAAATAAAAGCAAAGGGTAAAATAGAGTTCCTGTCCACGGAGCAGACGTTTCGAGGACAAATCAGTGTCCTCAGAAGGGGTAAAGCGTGTACCCCTCCCAAGAGGGAGGAAACTGTGAGAGAGCATCAAATTGATGTTTTGGCAAACACTCTTATCTTTCCTCGGACTCATACCACCGTCCCCTTACTTAATGCATTTTTTACACTGCTTTTTAAACGTTTTATATTTTCATTCAGATTTTTGATGGGCGTCCTGTATGTCGCGCCCCTTATAAGTTCTATCCATCCACAAGTGTCTTTCCCCTTCCTCGTTACGGCATATGGAAAGCCGCGAGGAGAGTACTGGGAATGTTTAAAACTGAGGCACATCTTGCGATTGTTGCTCACCGGCCATCGATGTAGGATGTAAGTGAATGGTGTTGGTTTGATGATCCATATTAAACCTGGATCACAAGACCCGCCATTTCGATGGCATCATTATCCCCGCTAATCACCCTTGTAATTTGACGAAGTTATCATCAAATCATGATAATTTAGTGGTTCTTGCATGATACTTTCATGGTTTTGATGGTAATTACGTCAAAATACGATGGTACCCAAAGTTTTTTTTTTTCTGCAGGGCAAGCCAGTGAAATTAATTAACCCCTACATAAGCCAACGATTAGAACTACTGCGTACACGTACTTTCCACGTTGCAATTGCTTTTTGAAAAAGGTGTCATTCTCTGAATCAGATGTCCTGTGCGACTCGGGCCTTAAATAGTGATGTAAAGTTTGGGTGCCAAAAGATATGCAAATTATGCCTTTCAAAATTAGCGCATGGGCTAACTGCACACCCCGGCCCCCGGCACGATTAGCACATGAAAATAATGACGCAATCGAAATGAGCCATTTTTGCACCATGCAGGAGCATTTAGTTTTTATTATGTTTAAGAATGATATGAAAGAGACTCATCTGAACATGCTGAAAGTCACAGTGAAAGTAACCTTCATTTATACTGATTTTTTTTTCCTTTTTTTGACGGTAACCCAAAATTTTTCTCTAAATTTCCTTAAAGGCAAGTGACATCCAGAAATATTATGAACAGTACGCTGATCACTTCGATCTCATCAAACATATAAACTTCAATACCGAAGTTGTGTTAATCGACCAGGCAGCTGATTACGATGACACCGGTCGCTGGAAGGTCACCGTTCGCCCAACCTCTGGCGATATTCAAAGCGAGGTGTTCGATGCTGTGATGGTTTGTTCGGGTCTCTATCCTTCGGGCCACATGCCAGACTATCCCGGGCTAGATTCCTTCAAAGGACGGATCATGCACAGCTGCCAGCTGAAACGGCCCTCACACTTCACTGACAAGAGAGTGCTGCTTGTAGGTAATGTATATCAGCTGTTGATTTGACGTTTTGGCGTAAATTCTAATTCTGATACCGGACGGCTGATACCGTCAAACGTCTAAATAGCCCCTTTTTTTCGATATTCCTGAGGTGCGATCACATTGTAATAATGGTCTTAATTGTAGCCTTCATTATTATCAATAGCTTTATTCCCCAGGGCCCTTATATTGTCACTCCAGCATTTCTAGGTATTCATTTAAACTGGGTCCAAAAGAAAGAAAGAAAAAACAAACAAAACAAAAAAAAACTAGGGAAAATATCTTGTCCAAAGGGGTATATGAAGTACAGAGGAAAGATCTGATTTATAATTATAATAATAGATAATTTGAGAAGGAAAAGCAAAAGGTGTTAGACCCGAGGGAAACTAAGAACCAACTGGGAAGAGAACACGAAGACCTGGAGTGGGCTAATGCCGCAATGCACCAGTCGCCGACGACAGAGATGTATGAAAAAAGCTCCAATCAACCTTCAAGGAACCCTGAACCAAAGACGACTACAGCGGCAGCCTCAGGCGATCTCATTTGAACCTTTTCATACCCTCAACTTTAAACTTTACTGTTGTTAATACCCCCCCCCCCCCTTTTTTTTTTAAATTTTAATCTTCAGTTTACTTAATATCTCATTCATTCAGGTTCAGGGACGTCAGGTGGAGATACAGCTAATTTAATCAGCCACCATGCGAGTCAGGTAAGGACAGATTTGTTGACTGTAAGTGTTCATCTGTATATTGTATTATTACAGTTAGAGGTCCCTAAATCGGCGAAGCCACCTTGCCTGCAAAGGCGCCTAATTCCGCCATCCCGATTGAACATAATTAGAAAACAGTTACTGTAATTGTATTGGTCTTATACATAGGATATGACTGTCGAGTTTGAAGGAGCAAAGAAAAGATGTGCTATGTTATTTTACAACACTGTAGAAATGAACCAGTAGCGTATTAAAATCACCCATTCCTTATAAATTAACAGCTAAGGAACACTGAAGCTCTGTCCCGATATCTTGGTGTAAGCATCGATTGAGAGTTACTCGAGAGCACTGTCTAGTGTTCATACGTGAGTTTACTTAATATTATCCTGCGGTCCTGGCTGTCTTTTGCAATTGCGTGTCCACATTTGCGGTAGCATGGCAGGTCAAGTCTTGAGATGCTAGCTTCCTTCTTACGACCTCTCGCTTTGGGTCTTGTATCCCCAGTACCTCCTTCTCGAGTGCAAGAAATATTTAGGTGAACATATAACCCCGGCAGGTGCCTTGCAACTGTCGTGCGATGTTACTGCTCCGTAATCTGTATATGCCTACTGCAAGAAGTGGATCGGTGAGATCACCACAAGCAATTAACCCGTGCAATGTTTGCAAGAAGTGCAATGGCTGCACTGGCTGCCCCCGTCATCTGTGTCATTGCAAAGATTGTTATCCGCAGAAGGTTGCGAACCCCTGCATACCTAGAAAAGGTCCAGACCTGTCCGTTCGACGCAGGGATCTTATGTGGAATCCATCATGGACCAAGCGTATATGCTATCTAGTTGTCACCACGACATTGCACATCGGTAACATGAGGATATTTTTATGCATCTATGAACATGGTCAAAATTGTTTCTTTTTGGTTCGTTTTGTCTTTTTTTATTATTATTATATTAGGTCTACCTGAGCTTGCGACGAGGAACATGGTGCGTCCCACGCTTCTTCTACAACAACCAATCGATCCAGGAATTCTTGGTCCAGAGATGGATGCGTTGGATTCCGCCCCGGCTCCTGAACAACTGGCTGCTGAACAAGCTGAATTATCACATGGACGGGGAGATCCTGGGCATCCAGAGATTCAGGGCACCATTCGGTTGCCATGTAATGGTTGATGAAGTCTTACCCTCTAGTATCATGGAAGGGAGAGTGGTAGTCAGGAGTGGGATAGAGAAGTTCGAAGGATCAAGTGTCCATTTCGTCGATGGAGCGGTGATTGACAACATTGACTGTGTTATATTCGCAACGGGCTACGAGCTCAAGTTCCCGTTCTTCAAAGAAGAAGTCATACCTGGTGGGTTGGTCTGCTGATTTTGACCTTAAGAAGACTAGGGAATGTTGTATTTCCCAAGCTCCTGATTATGATTTTACTTTGCCCCTTTGCGTCATTGGCTATAATGCCATCTCGTCAGGCGATTGTCCTTTTTTAAAATGATGCTCTTGAAGTTGCTGTGATTGCCGGGAACGATCTTAATTTACCCCGAGATTAATTCAAGGGGCATGAGATTTGTAAATTCTTGCTATAAACGCCCCCACCCCTTTCAGTTTAAGTGCCAATGAATCAGCAGAGAATGACATTGACGTCATAGGTGCAGTTGCAAATCCTTTCAGCGCTTTTTAGTTGTCTTACCTTCATTTCTGTAATAGGGCTTGATATGCCAGTAAAGGATTATTTGTTCTCGTCTTCTTCATATTCTTGTTTAGATGGATACGACAAGATAGAACTGTACCAGTACATGTTTCCAACGCGATTTCATCACCAGCCCACTCTGTCCTTTGTTGGCCTCTCTCTTCCATTTACTATGGGTCAAAGCGCGATAAGTGAGATGCAGAGTAGATACACCACAAAGGTCTTCAAGGGAGAGGTGAAGCTACCGAGTTTCAAGGACATGCAACAGGAAGTTACGACCAGGAAGGATGCCCAGTACAAACAATTTGAGGATCCTGTTCCGTTCATCGTAAGTCAAAATTCTATGTCAAGAAATTCCCTTTGCCCAAGAGGCGTCATTTTTATGTTGTCGCAAGCCTCATACCACACGAATGGGCCATATACTGACGTTAGAATCGCGTCAGTGACCAAATACATTTGCACGTCGTTTGATCAAGATGAACCGTACAGACAATAGGCAAACTTTTGATAAGTGCAAGGTTAACGGGTTTATTGTATTCAAATCTCTATTATCAGATTAGTGCCAAATGACGCAGTCAAATATAACTCGTGAGGACCAGTCTGTATTACCTGCGCGGCTGCGCTTATCAGCGTGTGGGGAAGTTATCTTATGCAGCCCTCAGTTCTCAAAGAGCTTCAGCGCTGTTAACTTAGCACTGTTCATTTTGCAATGACTTCCTGCATGATGTCCAATAATTATGACAAGGTACTTCAAAGACAGAACCAGACACTGACGCCGTCACGTCAGACAACACCTCCTCCCGCGCAACTGGGTTTAAAACTTATAAACCCTAGGGCCCGTATTCTGAACTTCGGTTTAACTTAAACTGCGGTCTAAAGTATGGTTTAAACACAGTCTGCCCTTCAAACTGCGGTCTAAGTATTGTTTAAATCCAGTCTGCCCTTTAAACTGCGGTCTAAGTATGGTTTAAATCCAGCCTGCCCTTTAAACTGCGGTCTAAGTATGGTTAAACCCAGTCTGCCCTTTAAACTGCGGTCTAAGTATGGTTAAACCCAGTCTGCCCTTTTAACTGCGGTCTAAGTATGGTTTAAATCCAGCCTGCCCTTTAAACTGCGGTCTAAGTATGGTTAAACCCAGTCTGCCCTTTAAACTGCGGTCTAAGTATGGTTTAAATCCAGTCTGCCCTTTAAACTATGCTCTAAGTATGGTTAAACCCTGTTTGCCCTTTAAACTGGAGTTTTAGATAACTACATTCTGAACTCTGGTTTAACTTAAACTCCAGTTTAGTGAGGTTTAACTTGGTAGAGAAATTTAGATTGGACTTGTGGTTTAAGTCGGTTTTAGTTAGACTGGAGTTCAGAATACGGGCCTACAAGTCTACCAAGTTATGAGGACTAGGAAGGTCATTACGGCATGGCAGACGATTCATTGTCATAATCATATGGTAACCGTTCTATTGCCCTTTCCAAATGTAGCTCATGAATGACCACTGCCAATGATACCCGCAAACAACCTCGAAGTAAATGTCGTGGCCATATGCGGAGTGATGATAAAAACCTGCCCACTGCTCAGTTATGAAGGCCTTGGTACTTCATATATGTACCTATGCAGATATTTGTTCTTTTTTTACCAAAGCCATAGAAATTATTTCATTTCAATTTCAGTTCCACTTGTTTCTAATTTTATTGCAAGATGATCAAATATTTTGTTATTTCCCTTAGCTTGATCCTCTCACGTACCGTGAACAGCTCGCCAAAGCGATCGGAGCTCTACCAAGCCTGACAAAGCTCATCTTCATCGATCCTGTGCTGGCATACTACTACTACTTCGGCCCGGCCTACCCACCGTGTGACAGGCTTGTTGGTCCCGGGGCCTGGACTGGGGCGCGACAAGCTCTTATTGACGCAAAAAAGAACCAAGTCCATGGGATTACACTGTCAACTGTACGTCAAGATGCAAGGGATGGTTTACAGGCTTATAAAGACAGCCAGAGATCATTCAACCCATTGAGAGTCATCATTGGGGCCATTCTGTCTTTAGTCTTTTACATGTTTCTGTTTTAAAGAAATGTTTTGGACAAATGATTGAACTGAATTAAGGGGGCCTATGCTATTAGGAAGAGTTAGCTATATTATAAGTATAAAGATCAAGACAATTTAAAAGTTGTATTAATTGTGTCTATAATAAGGGATAATAATTCTTTAGAAGAAGTATGAAAGTTTGACTAGAAATAGTGCAAGTGCCCGGCTGATCCGGTAGTCTACATTGTATAGTCAAATTTGACTATTGTTTTAGAAGTTTCATATACAATACATTACTATACAATATTAGCATTTATATAGCGCTCTTACAATGAGCGAACATGTATCACAGCGCTTAACAAAACTAATGAACAAACATAAAAGAAAACGAGGAAATTAAAAATGGAAACTACATGAATACATATTTAGCAATTAACTATGAAAAAGAAATGTATTTAGGGACCGCTGAAAAACTGGCAGAGATGGTGATTCCTGGATACACTGGGGGGAGCTGATTCCACAGGCGTGTATGGTGCTGCAGCGGAGAAAGATTTGTCTCCTGCGCATGTAACTGTCCTTGGAAACAGTCGTCGCTTATGCACAAACCTTTTGATTGAAGTTAATCTCACTCATACTACCTTCATACTCTCATCACGAATGCATTACAGAAGGACACATTAATTTTTAAAAATATACACTCTAAAAACAAACTAGTCAGATTTGTCAAGATTACCGGATCACACGGGCACTAGCTCTTTTCTAGGCAAATGTGATTAGATTCTAGTCAAAATGACCAGAATTCTATTCAGTTTGAAACAACGAAGAACGAACACTTTTCTAGCCAAAATTGACACAGTTCTAGTGAAAATGACCTCAATCTTTGACGAGAACGTGCAATCCCACGGGCACTTGCTCTTTTCTAGTCAAATGTGACTAGATTCTAGTGAAAATGAGCAGAATTCTAGTAAAAATTAACCAAACTTTTTCCAAAATTCTAGTAAATTTCACTAGAATCACTGTATGAGCGGGTAGACTATAATAGTCAATAGAATCTAGTCATTTTGACCAGAAATAAATATTGTGTCACTTTTCTCTAGAGTATGCTTTTAGAGTGTATGAATTTCCATTTAAAATATATTTTCAGATACAAAGAGCAAAATAAAACATTTCAAGGAGTGGTGATCTGCCTAATTCTTAAAACATTTGTATATCAATTATGTCGTGAGTAGTGCGCTAGAAAGCAACGAAATATCGGTAACAACTTTTTACATTCTCAACTCTCCAAATAATATCCAGGTTAAGTAACAAATGCGAAATACTAATTTTCTTCAAGGCACCCAACATCAAATAATAATGAACATAGATCAACATTTCCATCGCTTGGGTTTGATTTTTCCCTATGATTACATGTAATTTGATTTTACTTCATATGGCTACCATGCCTCTATGGAAATAAAAACAAAAGGATGCTGAATACATTATAAATCACCTTACATCTCAGATTACGAGTCGTAACAAGAATTGGGATAAATGAGAGCTTGCCACGAAATGTGCACTCACATCTAAAAAATACTACATTTGTGTGTAGTTTCAGATTGGATGATTTTGTACTTTATTTTGACGAGTTTGCCCGTCAAACTCTTTTTATTATTATTATTCTTATTCTTCTTCTTCTTCTTCTTCTTCTTATTATTATTATTATTATTACTATGATTATTATTATCATTTAAACTCATAAAACAGAGACATCCCGTATCATACGCTATAAATATAGTGTCAAATGGTGGCGCTTACCAACTTTCAGCGAAATGTCGGCATTGAATCTCACAAAGGAAAAACATGACCTGTATGTTTCTTGTGGATCTGCAATGACTGAAGAGGTATTAAAGTAGTTTTCTGGCTGGAAACTCAACGGTGTGTCTTAACTCAACGAACGCAGAAAACATAATGCCTGCTACCTTGTACACCAAACCTACACCATGCCCGACGTATTACCATGGGCGTTGCACCAACGCGTACGTCTCCTATACATTTTGTACACAACGTTAACTACAAACTACGATTGATCCAAATTAATTTGCATATTTTTTTATAGCGACGAGCGCTCTGAAAGGAAAACGACGCTGATCGTCACAAAACTGTTTTTCTACACATGTAAACAATTCGGCCTGATCGCTGATCAGTTTTAAGTAAAAGGAAACATTTGAATTCTTTTTCTCGTTGATAATAAGGGGAGCTGAAATGTAAGATATAAAATAAATGACAATTTCCCAACTCGACTGGTGACACAGGGTAATGTGATACTGCCATGCACAAACAGCACTATTTGATTTTTCCCTATGCATACATGTTATTTGATTTTACTTCATATGGCTACCATGCCTCTATGGAAATAAAAAAAAGGATGCTGAATACGCAATAAATCACTTTAATTTGTCTGCAAATGACATCAATTTTATTTAATTCTTACATCTCAGATTACGAGTCGTAACAAGAATCGGGATTGATGAGAGCTTGCCACGAAATGTGCACTCACATCTAAAAAATACTTTAATTTTTCTGTAAATGACATCAATTTTATTTAATTCTAACATCTCAGATTACGAGTCGTAACAAGAATCGGGATTGATGAGAGCTTGCAGTAGCAGTAGTAGTAGCAGTTGTAGTTTTAGATTGGATGATTTTGTACTTTATTTTAAGGAGTTTGCCCGTCAAACTCTTTTTATTATTATTATCATGATTATTATTATTATTATTATTATTATTATTATTATTATCATGATTATTAGTTATTATTATTATTATTATTATCATTTAAATTCATAAAACAGAGACATCCTGCATCATAAACTATAAACATCGTGTCAAATGGTGGCGCTTACCAACTTTCAGCGAAATGTCGGTATTGAATCTCACAAAGGAAAAACATGACCTGTATGTTTCTTGTAGATCTGCAATGACTGAAGAGGTATTAAAATAGTTTTCAAATACAATAAAATGACGACTCCTCCACTTTCCTCACAAACTGGTCTATAAATAGTGTAGTCTTGACAAAAATAAGTAGGAATAATGTGGTGAGCTCAGGAAACAAATAAAATGGCGACTGGCTGGAAACTCAACGGGATGTCTTAACTCAACGAACGCAGAAAACATAATGCCTGCTACCTTGTACATCAAAACCTACGCCTTGCCCGACGTATCACCTTGGGCGTGGCACTAACGCGTACGTCTCCTATACATTTTGTACACAACGTTAACTACAAACTACGATTGATCCAAATTAATTTGCATATTTTTTTATAGCGACGAGCGCTCTGAAAGGAAAACGACGCTGATCGTCACAAAACTATTTTTCTACACATGTAAACAATTCGGCCTGATCGCTGATCAGTTTTAAGTAAAAGGAAACATTTGAATTCTTTTTCTCGTTGAAAATAAGGGGAGCTGAAATGTAAGATATAAAATAAATGACAATTTCCCAACTCGACTGGTGACACAGGGTAATGTGATACTGCCATGCACAAACAGCACTATTCTACTAAAGAACTGGGCATGAGGAGGGGCGCCTGGGGTAAAGAAAGTGAGAGCCTGGGAGGCTCTCACTTTCACTTTGAAAAAAAAAAGTGTGTGTGGGTGTGTGTGTGTGTGTTTGTGTGTGGTGGTGTGTGGAAGGGGGCTTTCTGGTCTTGACAAAAATTTCCGTCCCATCATGGATCTATAATGAGGTCTAGTTTACAAAAAAAAAGAATGCTAGAGAACTATTATACTGAAATATGCACGAAGAGTTGGAGTCAGCAAACGATCGAAAATCTGCACTGTGTATAATGTACAGCTCGAAAGTCCTGTGGGGTGTTGCAAGGAGGTTGCAATCAGTTGCAAATAATTGCTAATTTTGAAACAACCATCCTGATTGCCTCAGGGTCTACCCTTTTAAGAAGACATGCATGCAACAATGATTTTGATTGGCCAGTGACAATCAGTTGCAACTAGAATGTATGGTGATGATATACAGTCTTCACAAGAGATCATGCATCTACGTACATAGAATTCCGACAACCCACTGGGTTAGCCACTACCTCACTAACACCCTCGAGTTCATCTTATTGGCAAGTTTGGAGCATAGAAATTCGTTACTGAAAAAAATGAATTAAAAAAAAGAAACAACAACAACAAAGCCTGGCAAACAAACAAGAAATAAAGACTGGCATGCATGATTGGGGCTAACCAGTGCTAACTGGGTTTCGAACCCCAAATCACTCGCTCTACGTATAATATGCCGAGGGTTATTACAGTTTTAGGTCTGAGGCCCGTGTCATTATCACTATCAGTAACAACTGCCACTTTTTTATAACAAATTTGATCTCAGCCAGTCAGATGCAAGAATTTCAGTAGCTTATAACAGTTATTGCAACTTGTTGTTGATAACAAATTTGAAGTTATAGGTATGAATTGTAATACTGATGAAATTCAGTCTGTTCATGATTGACTCGTTGTTGACATGATTTTGCAAGATCCATCCTCATCAGTCATTGACTAAATCCCAATATTCCAAAGATGGTCGTCTGAAAACTCAACTCGATATATCGGTACGGTCAGACCAGTAGCGTATCAAGACCTTCATCCCGAGGAGGAGCCTATATAAGGCCCGTTGAAATTATGAGGAGGGGAAAACGCGGGGGGGGGGGGGGGGGGGGTAACCGCATTTTTATAATACGCAAACTTGTAAATTATGGGAGTGCGACATTTTTTTTAGTGCAGTCCATTGTTGCGTCATTGTGAGTCATTTTGTACACCCCTAAAAATACGCTTAGACTGTTAGGACCCCCCCCCCCCCCTCGGCTTCCCTCCTCATATCTGAACAATCGTCCATGGCAAAGGGAGTCGGCGTATAATTAAATTTGTAGCACTTGCTTGATGTCGAAGGAGGCAGGGTAGGGGAAGGGATAATTTGCCCCTTTTTGTACAAATCTCAACCAGGGAAATAGGTACAAATCACTTTAGGTCATCATGTAAGTCGACATGCAATAATAGAGTAACATAAAGTGAGATGTTCAGTGCCCTTATGATATACCACCGATTTGCATCTGAAATCCTCCCCCCCCCCCCCCCCCATCGGTCGGAAAAAATTTCAGGAGGGACCAATCGCCCCTTGCCCTTCCTTAAAATAAGACTGTGGGTTAGATCTCCTCTCAAAATATTGACCCGGTAACCATCGCAATAAGGTTCTTTCATTCTAAATGGATGGGAGAGTCTTTACTCCTTGCTTTATCCCATCAGCCTATTCGCACGATCTGCACACATGATCTACGTCAGCTAAGCCCAAAGACTACAGCTGATCCATCTTGATGCAATGCAATGAAAGTTTATAAGCCACGCTTTAATTAAACGTTTCATCATGAAGATGAAAAGTATTCCCAAGTGAATTGTAGCTTCAGAATGTGTAAATATTCAGAAAGCTACCCCGAATCTAGAATCAAGTCTGTTCCTCGCAAAGTTTTTATCCATGTAATTTGAGAATGAAAAGCAAAGCATAGAAATATTTACATTGTGTTAATCATTGATTAATCAAAATGATTTTGTCCAAGATGTAGCTCATTTGAAAGAAATGCATTCGTAGGCCTACTTTGAATCCCTGGCGGCTTTAAGTTGATCTTAACTAAACAAACCTCAAAACAATCTATGCGAGAGCCATTTATTCATTTTGCATCCATCTTTTATACGATGTTACTTTGAATGACGTCATAGACTCTGCCAGTTCTTTGACGCAGCCCCAGGTCAGAAAAATGACGCAATGAGTATTATCATACTAGTCTGACTACCAAGCTGTGGGAGTTAACGTGAAGGGATGTAGGCCAAAACACCAAAAGCAATACACTCGTGGAATCGCGGTGCTGGTTAATACCACCTCAGCTTATTTTAATGCTGTTTCTATGTTTTTTATCCAGCTTATACAAATCCATAATTGATTACAGCATGGACCCTGCTGGTACATCCATGATTCAAGCAAGTTTTCTAATGGGATGTGACCATGCATAAACAAAGTAGCCTACTAGATGAATGATGTGATATAACTTACACCATTTTATAGTAACATGCATCATTAGATCAATTTTTATTCGAGAATCAGTAAATTTGTCAGCATCAATTATTTGTTTAATTTCAGCTGGTAATATTATCTGCAATATATTGTTACTGTTATAGATATTAAACAGCATATTCATACATTTTGTTTTTCTTTTCTCTTGGTGCTCTGGTAGGAGCCTGGTAAATATATGATACTGGTGAGCCTCAAATTTGATGTGTCTGCTTTTATTTTAGCTAAAAATATGAAAGTTTTATCAAACAAAAAATGTTAAAGAACTTTTGTTTTGATTTTTTAATCTTAATTCAGTATAAAAAGATAGGAGTAAAAATAGGACTTCTTGTGGTTGACATTTTTCTGAAAAGTGAGATTTCGCCAAAAGCATGAAACAGGCATGCACATGAAACAACATGGATCGCATAGAGAAGAAAAATAACCCATAAATAACATTCACGTTCAGTTCTGACCTCAACAGGGCCTTGACACCTTGCTTTTATTATGTATGGTTTACGTTCCAGGTCAACTTCAGTCGATTTTGGTGCCATTACTCAGTGTGTGCATCTACCGCGACGGCTGTAGGCAGTATGATAGAAACTTCAGGATTTTCATAGGAAAGGCCATAAGTACATGTATGAGAACGAGATGATCCCGAGAGTAGACGCAGGCATGACAGTGGAATAAATGCTTGAAGATACATGTACATGTATTTGTAGGTGCCCAGGAAAGTATTACTAGTATTGAAAAATACTTGATTCATATCGCACGCAAATCGGAGTGGACCACTAGCCCAGCCTGCACTATAATAGTCAGGCTTTTGGCTTACCTTTAGAATACAACGCCACGCCATAGAGGGCGTGATTTGAACATGAACAACCAAAAAAAGAAGTCTTGGGTCCGTAGGTACAGGTCCGTATGTAGTCAGGGGATAATGAAAGACAAAAAGAGAAGGGGAGAGGACGGTATCACCATCTATATGGGTATCACAGCACTTACTAAAATCGCTGAGGGCGCTCAGTGAAAACACTAACCTCATGTTATTACGACTGCCAACGACCACCACGCGTAAACTGGCGAGCTGTATTGAATGCCGCCAACGATCGCCAACGAGTTAATTTTGCGAGTAGGATGCGATTTTTACTTCAAGAACACACGGGGGGGGGGGGGGGGGGGGGGGGGGGGGGGGGACGTAATTCAATTCTAATTTATCTGTTTGTAAGTGCAATTTATGATTTTTTTTCTTCTTCTTCTTCTACCTTTTCGTTTTCTTTCTCTTATCAGAATATTAATTTGTTAAGTATAAAATTTTCAGTCCATTATATTGTGGCTGTGAATTTGTTTTTTAGTTGTTAACTTATATTTTTTTCTTCGTCTTCCTTTCTTCTTTTTTTCTTTATGCTATTTTCTGTGTTCTCTATTATTTTTCATCCTTTACTGATCAATTTCCTCTCAGGCAATCATATGTTTTAGCGTATAAGAGTTGTTAGTAGAAACTGTCATGAAATGGTCCCCTAATCGAAGATTATACGGAGATTATATCATGAAAAGAGATGCCAATAAAGAGAGTATGAAAAATGAGGAGAAAAGAAGAAGACAGAGAAAGAGAGAGGGGGGAGAGAAGGGAAGAAGAAATCAGATAGGGGAAATGATCGAGGAATGGGATTTTTTTAATTGTTCTTTCTTAGGCCTACGTACACTCATTTTTTGTTTTCTTTTTGGGTTTTACCTTTCTCATCCCAATTTCACTCTTCCCCTCTCTCTCTCTCTCCCTTTATCCTGCATCTTTCTCTCTTTTCCCCTTTTTCTTTCTATTATTCCTCTCTTCTTTTCATCCAAATTTCTTTTTTTTTTTTTTAACTGGTCTCATTCTCCCCTTTCTTTTCGTTTTCTTTCTCACTTCTCATTCTCTGATCAGTATTGTTTCATTGTGAATAATCATGTAATAGACCAAATTACAACATATAATATAACAAAATAGTGAATAGTTGAAATATATCAAAATGAAATTACTTTTAACAGAAATTCCCCTAGAATAGATCCGTTTGGGGTTTGGGGGTAATGGCATTCCTCAAGCACTTGTAACTGGGCGATTTTATGCGATGTAACGTTACAGAAACTTCGAACTATCGCACACTGTACTGTGTAGCAGCACTCACGACTGTCAATTTCCCAGTGTAGTTTCTATTTTCAGACCTTCAAGTGAAACTCATTGATTAAAAGGACAAAATGAGTTTGCCGTAAGGTCAAACCATTTGAATAATATCTTGTGATGATTAAAAAAGTATTCTTTCTGCTACCGAACACGCTTTTCGGAATCCATTTCAAACTTGTGTATGTATGTATTTTTTATCATTTTCTTACTGAAGGTTTACTGAAAAGACTATTTGGCCACATGTGCATGCCGTTGCATACGAAACGAGGTTGTTTTCTTTTCACTGTGTGCACATAAGATAATCCAAAATAAAAGAACACTACACCCAAAATGTAAGCTTTCTCTTCTAATGTGAATAGGGATTCAATCGGAATTAATCAATGGTTTCAGACCTGTCAAAGTTTGGCTGCCATGGTAATTCTTTTCAGATATTACCGAATGGAATCAATCAGCACAATCCTGTCCGGGTCCTGTATATCAATATGCTGAATATTACTTCTAGTTTTGTGGGTTTTGTGCTGACTAGCATAAATAACGTGATCAATGTCATACAACATTTCAATTATTTTGCTATAGAAATATAATACAGTTTATAAAAGCACATCACTTTATACAATGTATTAGTAAAATTTTTTAGAAAATATAAAGCAATTTTGATATTTTTACCCATCGAAAATTGTATTTTGATGGGATATGGTCACAAATAATTCACAGTCCGGTTGTCAATGGAAGAGACACAGTGCTCATGGGAGAACATTGGTATATTATAGTGCTTTAAAGGCTTTTGCTTTCCGAGATTCTCTCGTGGTGTTCTGCCCACATTTTCCTTCTCGACCCAGGTGTATTACATGGGCACCTGGCAATGCTAGGGTATAATTTGCTGGGCCCGCATGAAGAGCAATATTGGTACATCTATAGCTAGCCTGAGTATTACAACCTAAATGTTGTTAGTATCATTAGGCTAGCTGTTATTGGAATAAATATTTCTTTTAACGTCTCTCTTAACGATGTTCATTTTTGCATGAAATGTTGAAATGTGTCCATATTTAATATTTCTGTCACGATAGAAGGGGAAACAGAAGTGCAACGCGGTGTTTTGTTATAGAAAGGAGGCACTACATACTCGTAACCTCCTTGCTTTAATACTGTCTCCATTTAGTTGGCCACTAGTCAAAATGTATAAAGTCAGTTTCTATTGTGCAAATGCTACTGGTATGGTAAAGGTTGCGTATTTTGTGCCCATGTAATAGTGTGAAAAATAAAAGTTACTATTACGGGGTAAGAGAGAGCGAGAAACAGAGAGAAAGAGAGAGAGATAGAAAAAGAGAAGGGGGTACAGACAGGGGGGCGGGGTAGGCTGCTGGGAATGGGACTGCCTTGAATGTTGAATGTTAAAAGGGTAAATGTGGGTAAAAATGATGAAATAAACTTCATGATTTTCCCTGCCTGTTTTACATGACATCTGAAAGTTCCTATGGAAGGAGATGCCAGCTATATTGCCTAGCTTACTCGGAAAACAAAGAAAGACAAACTGCCGGGAGATAAGAGTTCAATTCAGGACTAGTTTGTTTGATATAATTATTGGTAAGATCGTTTGAGATCCCAATGAACTTGAGGATGCTTAAAGACTTTCATCCCGTAATCTAATGAGTCATTCTGTTGACAATTCAAACTCTTCTATTCTCAAGGAATACATGCAGTCATAATAACAGGAAAATCTCACCCAAATGTAGGGTTCCAAAGGCATAGCAGATCGGACTACGGAGGAGAGGGGAAGTCAGAATCACTGTAAACAAACATGCGTGACCACCTGTATGTTTTCCATACCCACTCTATAAACAAATTTTATCTCCCGGTCAAAAATCACACAGGTCCCTTTTCGAGTTATTTATTTATTTTTTTTTTTTTGGGCGTGCTTTTTCGGAAAAAACTTCCCCCTCAACAAATACCATCCTCTCAAACATATTCTTAAACTTGACAAACATATTTTCTTTAATTCCTTATTTTTTGAAATAATCTTTTCTTGTTCTTCTTCTTGTTCTTCTTCTTGTTCTTCTTCTTGTTCTTCTTCTCCTTCTTGTTCTTGTTCTTCTTCTTCTTCTGCTTCTTCTTCTTCTTCTTCTTCTTCTTCTTCTTCTTCTTCTTCTTCTTCTTCTTCCTCCTCCTCTTCCTCCTCCTCCTCCGCGTCGTCTCCTTCTTCTTAAGTATGTGACTCCCCCAGAAGACTTTTGGACATCACACTGATTTTCTTCTTTATGTTACGAATATAGCTTTTGCAACAGATATATCTCATGAAATGACATTTTCTACCAGCCGGATTAGGGGCAGATACAGGAGGTTGTCAATATCTGTGGGTATGACTTGAATATGTTTTTTTTTTTTTTTTTTTTTTTTTTTTTTTTTTTGGGGGGGGGGGGGCCTCTAAAAACAAACCAGAATCAAAATAATCTCGTATAGATACAGCGTAACACCATCTCTTATTAAACCTAGATCTGCCATCACCTGCCGAGCGTCAGAGGAGCTTCTATTACTGACCTCATCCGAATGAAAATATTATAATTCCCCTCATTTTTATGATTAAGAATGATATAGTTATATACATAATGCGATGATAATGCATTATGCGCAGGGAGTGTTGCATGTTGGATTTCGAGCGTCGGCACTATTCAAAATGAATCAATTATTTTTTCACCCTTTTGGCTAAAAATGTATTTCGGTAAAATTACCGACAGTCAAAATTTTTTGAGAAGAATAAGAGATCATAAACACCTCTCACCTTTCCTTCCTAATTTTGACATAACCATCTTCAAATGCTTCTACTGATAGTGTCATAAATATTCATACATAAAACCCTGGTAGACATAAATAATATACATCAAAAAAGCGACCAAACAAATTGTTCTACAACGAAACATACAAAATTAATGCTCCCGGCACCATCAGTATAGGGAAGGCAACAACCTAAATTGCAAGTTGAAATACATTACACTAAAAATGATAACATTATACTAAACGGAGCTACACTCATATTGCAACCAAGTGAAAATCTATAATAGAAGTAATGCAGCATGATAGTTAAAACGTTGTGCATGTTCACATTCTCTGCAAAGCTTATTTACATCTAAATCTTCTGATGTCATAATTTTAGTATTCGATTCCTACTCATTTCTTTCTATTACTGGCCGAGGCGGACAAGGGAATGAATTTCGGTTGGGGGTTTGATGGGAGCGGCACACTCAACCTATATCAACCGGCCTACAGACCATTATACTTCGCGCGTCCTTCCAGCCAAAATATTGTGCCGCCCGTGTGGAAAATTCCACCCATTCAATACCCCATGTCCGCCTCTGCATTTTATTGGCAGTATAAGCAGAGATGAAAAGTCGACATTTTATATAAACAAAGTAATAATGTGCATGCCCATATGCAGGAGGGGAGAAGGGAGCAGTTGATCCCACCCAGAAATTTTGAAAACTTGCCTATTGTCACAATATCCAAGAAAAGTGTGCACCAAACCTTTCAATTTAACTTTAAAAATGCAAAAAATAAAATGCATAAGGGTCGTCATGACAACCTCAGTCGAGTCGCCCTGCCCCTCACTTTTGAGCTTCTTCAAAAAAAAAATAGGCATCTTGCACCCCCCCCCCGTATCATGAAAATATCTATTTACAGAACAAGGTATTATATGATATCATTTTTATACAACACAAAAATACTTACCATTTTTAAAATAAAAATTGTCACAAAATCCAAGAAAAGAATGCACCAAACCTTTCAATTTCACTTTTAAAAATGCAAAAAAAAAAAAAAAAAAAAATACCCCCCCAAAAAAAAAAAAATGCAAAAGGGCCGTCATATCTACCTCATCCCATTTCCTCCCTCGCTTTTGAGCTCCTTTGAAAATTTTTGCTCGTCTTGCCTCCCCACCTCCTAAGAAAAAAAATTTCTATATAAGGCCATGATGATATGGTATATAATGTCTCGTTCTAAAAATGCAAAAGAAAAAATTGAAATGAACATCAATAAAACAATATTGATGATAATAACGAAAGAATAAAACAACAATAATAGTTCCAAAGAAGTACAAATTAATATAATACTGTATAAAAATGAAATAATAATAGATCAAGTCAGAAAGATTTACAGGATGATAACGAGACATCATAAAACCGGGCATGTTGGGTCCTAGCAAGCCGCTTTGCATATACCAAAGAAGTACAAATTAAATATAATACTGTATAAAAATGAAATAATAATAGATCAAGTCAGAAAGATTTACAGGATGATAACGAGACATCATAAAACCGGGCATGTTGGGTCCTAGCAAGCCGCTTTGCATATAAGATGGAAAAACGAAATAATAACATTATGTTATGCAGGACCCGATGGAAGATCAGCTGATAGCTGAAGTGGCTATCCCGGTTGAAAAAGAGTTATTATTTTTATCACTAATAAAAATGATAACAAAAAGCTATAGTCAAGAAAAATTACAAGAAGGAAAATTAAAACGGATATAAATGGACAAATTCAGCAATGTATAAAGTGATATAATTAAGCAAAAATATAACATTATACATGTATAGTTTTTAATATCTCTATCTAAAACAAGTAAAATAATTTTTATTAAAACGAAGCATATTAAATGTGATTCATAATTGGCTTATGTTCTTCGTTCTAAATTTAATATATTTTTGTGCTCCACTAACATCGTTGGTCGACGATCGTTGGTTAATTGTTGACTTTTTAATCAGTGCTATATATTTATTACTTGATGATCGCTGGCCGTTGGTTGTTGGTATTTTTGCCCAACTTATCTTCTTTAATAATACACAGTGTTGGTCGATGCCGTTGGTTTCTGTGCCCAAGATTTGTTAATGTAAAACAGTGTTGGTCGATGGTCGTTGGTCGTTGGCTTCATCATAGATTATGTGATTGTCGTTGGTTTCTGTGCCCCAGTTTTATATATGTAAAATATTATAGGTCGATGGTCGTTGGTCGTTGGCTTTTTAATTACATGTACATGTATATGGTCGTTGGTCGTTGGCCGTTAGTTTCTGTGATCCACTTCTGAAATAGCATTCATATGTGTGATAGTCGATGGTCGTTGATCGTTGGCTTTTTAATTATCATACTTGATGGTCGTTGGTCGTTGGCCATTGGTTTCTGTACCCCAATTCAGTACTACAATATTTTTTAAGACTGGTGGTCGATGGACGTTGGTCGTTGGCTACTACATTTAGATTATGTGATTATATGGTCGTTGGTTTCTGTGCCCCAGTTCTATATATGTAAAACATTGTTGGTTGATGGTCGTTGGTCGTTGGCTTTAGCATTACATGTGTATGGTCGTTGGTCGTTGGTCGTTGGCTTTGATCATCATAGATTATGTGATGGTCGTTGGTTCCTGTGCCCCAGTTCTATATCTGTAAAACACTGTTGGTCGTTGGTCGTTGGCTTTTTAATTACATGTACATGTATATAGTCGTTGGTCGTTGGTCGTTGGTCGTTAGTTTCTGTGATCTACTTCTGAAATAGCATTCATATGTGTGATGATAGTCGATGGTCGTTGGTCGTTGGCTTTACCATTACATGTGTATGGTCGTTGGTCGTTGGTCGTTGGCTATTTCATTATAGATTGTGTGATGGTCATTGGTTTCTGTGCCCCAGTTCTATATATGTAAAACATTGTTGGTCGATGGTCGTTGGTCGTTGGTCGTTGGCCATTGCTTTCTATGTAAAACATTGTTGGTCGTTGGTCGTTGGTCGTTGGCTTTTCCATTATATGTGTATGGTCGTTGGTCGTTGGCTATTTCATTATAGATTATGTGATGGTCGTTGGTTTCTGTGGCCTACTTCTATATATGTAAAGCATTGCTGGTCGATGGTCGTTGGTCGTTGGTCGTTGGCTTTTGCATTACATGTGTATGGTCGTTGGTCGTTGGCTATTTAATTGTAGATTATGTGATGGCCGTTGGTTTCTGTGCCCCAGTTCTATATATGTAAAATATTGTTGGTCGATGGTCGTTGGTCGTTGGCTTCTTATCCTCGGCACCACAATCATTTCCACATCGTTTATTGCCCACTAGATGGCAGTGTTCAAGAATATAAGTTGCATTGTGCTTATGTCGTTTGTGTATTTAGAATGTCATCAGTGAACATTGAGCTTTCCCTTTTTATATTCAAGCGTATTTGGTCGTTGGGCGTTGGTCGTTGGTGTCTGTGTATATTATGCTGTCGGCGTACTTACATAGGTATGAATACTGGTTGATGGAATGGTTCTAAGTCTATGTACCCATGATTTACATATTCCTACCCACTTGTCATGCTTGTAGGATACGTTTCCCACTTAAAAATATTCTCTCTGGCCGCTAGATGGCGCTGTTTAAAAATGTGTGTGGCGTTGCATTCTAAAGGTACTCCAGGCTTTTGAATAATATATTTGAGCTTTCGTATTCGATTATATATCGACTATGGCTGTTCGTCGTGTAGCGGTGGTCGGTGCAGGAGCTTCTGGTCTTGCCTCCATTAAAACATGTCTCGAAGAAGGCTTGGAACCGGTGTGTTATGAACGAACGTCCCACGTAGGTATGTGCATGCATGGGTCAGCATGGTCAGTGGGAGTTGAAAGTCAATTGCACTCACACTGCTTGTGCGAGCATTAAACGGATTCACTATCATGACTATGCTAGTTATTTCAATTTGAAGTGAATAATTGTTCCAGCTCAGTTACTGATAACTACATAATTAATTTCAAAACTCTACAGTGTAGACCTACATGCACGACATGATTCATTGTCGCAATGGAAGTGAAATTTTCACTTCAGGCCAAGTACAGGTGTGTATATGTATATATATATATATCCTATACCAGCTATCTACTATATTAAACATGAAAACGAAGCAGAGCTTACATTTAGATGATGTTTAATGGAAGTTTTCACAGACATAATGGATAGCATATAGAGAACATGCTTTTCTTATATGTATATTATTCTGTTCACATGTGTTTAATTGACCACAAACATGGCCACCATAAACATACTATGTATTGTTGACCGATTACGTAATACCCATTGTGGCCTGTCAGTTGCATCTTGAACATAGCCTGAGTGAGAATACTCACTAGCATATGACCGCGTTCTTACGCACCACAAATTAAGGGTAACCAAAGACAATGTGAGTGAATTTAATTCACATCAGCAATTGTTAACTGTATTACTTAGTTTTTCATCTTTAAAGAACAATGGAACCCAGGCATCAGTGTGCTTTTAGTGAATAGAGATGAACAAGAAATATAAACACTGAAAGTTTGAGCAAAATCGGACAATCTGTTCAAGAGTTATGAATTTTGAAAGTTTAAGTAAATCCCTATTATAGGGATCCTTGAGTTGGCAACTTTACCAGCATTTGTGATGTCATCATGGACAACTCTCCATTCATTTTGTGTATGATTTAAAAAAAAAAAAAAGATTTATATATGAAATTTCGAGTCAGGAATCAACATACTTCTTCCCAAAATGCTTGCAGAATTAATGTAGCCATGTCATACTCAAACAGTAAATTAAAAGAATTTCTATTTTTCTTGAAAATAAAGAAAATGTTAAATTCTGTGTATAAAATGAATGGAGAGTTGTCCACGATGACATCACAGATGCTGGCAAAGTTGCCAATTCAAGGATCCCTATAATAGGGATTTGCTTAAACTTTCAAAATTCATAACGCTTGAACAGATTATCCGATTTTGCTCAAACTTTCACTGTTATCTGTCTTGTTCATCTCTATTCACTAAAAGCACACTGATGCCTGGATTGCATTCTCCTTTAATGTAGAAGTATTGAACAGCTATAAGTCCATGGTAAGTGCAATGCCATGCACGAACTACAAGTGTGGCAGGTATTACAAAAACGGAACCAGGGACGGCACTACAGGGGGGGGGGGGGGGGCAGAGGGGGCGACCGCCTCCCTATGATTTTTTCTTGTGACCAAAAATGACAACAAAACAAAAAGAGGAGAAAAAAAGAAGAAAAAAAAAGGAGAAAGACGAAAGAACAGAATGGGGAAAGAGAGGGTTGAGTCATGTAACTATACGATATAATACCCCTATTTTTTCATTTGAAAATATAAATAAACTAACTTATGGGCCATCTCCCCCCTATCACAAACACCCCGGCGGCACCGCCCCTGCACGGAACAAATAATGTACATACACTCGGTCATACAGCACATGAAACAACGATATTTGGCAAATTCCCAAGTTATAGACAAACAAGGGGCATATTGTTGCACAGCCTGGTATTTTTCCCTTTCCTGGAATCATAGAGGTTGGGCCTTGACGAAAATTTCGTTTTTTTACAATGAAATAATCAAATTGTGTTTGACATGTCCCAGATCATGCTGCATAGTCATGTTCATGTCTGTTATAATGTTGCCAGGGCGACTCCACAGGGAGGCAGGGGGCGACCGCCCGTATGAATTTTCCAGTGATTAAAAAAAAGAGAGAAAAAAAAAAAGATGAGGAGGAAGAAGAGAGAAGAGTATGAGGAAGAGAGAGCTGAGTCACGTAACTGTAATAGCCCTAATTATTCAATTAAAAACGTTAATAAAAATCACCCGTGGTTCATCTTGCCCCCTCTATCAAAATACCCTTCCGCCGTCCCTGTATGTTGCCACGGTTCGCAAGCGTGATGATCAATCGCGAAAAAAAGTGGTTACGTTTGAACATACAGGGTCATTCGCATGTCTGTTCAGTTTTATCATATTGTGTTCAAATCTCTACAGATATGGCCTATTCACTTCTGCTCTTCAAATTAGTGTTGAGTTAGCTCAAAAGATGCTTTTAAAAGAATTTTGAATTTATATTCCATATTCCACATCGGATAAACACAAAATATACAACTACGATTTCAAATGATAAATACATAAACGAGATCCAAAATTATAGTCCTATGGGAGTCAGATTTGACTCGGAATGGCGTCAGCTAGGAGTCAACTCTATTCCGAGTTAAGTGACTCGGATTCCGAATTAATTTGACTCGAAATGGAGTTACTTTGACCCGAATTTAGACGATTCTCTGTTGGCGCCACACCATTCCGAGTCTAATTTATTCGGAATCCGAGTCACTTTAACTCGGAATAGAATTGACTCCCAGCTGACGCCATGCCACGTCAAATTTGACTCCGCAGAAATAAGGGTGTAGATAGATTACTACTAGGCATGCTGGGTATTATATTTATAATGATGAATTTATCTTTAAAGTGCTAGTGTAATTGCTTTATTAACTTCAGAGGCTTCGTTATCACAACTAGGCCTTATAACGTAATTTAGATGCCACCTCGTGTGCAACGTATCATGCAGTTATTTTCCATAAAGTTTTACAATTCGCCTTTCTTTTTATTCCCTGCAAGGATTGGTGTTCGTAACTCAGAAGGAAAACTATTCATTGTTGGCTGATTTCTCTTAACCGCTGCATTGAGTGGTTAACATACATGTATAAGGTTTTGAAATTTAGCTTTAAAAATTTTGTACTATTTTCCTTTTACTGAGGTTTTACTGAAGTATGCAGCTGGCATAGGGCCTACATTACAAGTTATACTCGATACTTGTGGTAGTTGTCATTTTTTGTTATCTTTAATGGTTTCTTTATAATGTTTCCATCTTTATGGTATTTTTAATTTGTAAAACAGTAGCTCACAGTATGTCATATTTTACTTTTCTTATCCTATGTAGATACAGGTCAACATAGTTAATGTAGATAGTGGGAAGAGTAATGTCCTCTTGAAAAATATTCGAATCTGTACTTTATTTTTAGAACAATGTTTTCGAATCTATTTTTTACTAGTTTTGTCAGTTAGGATTTGTGTTCTGTAGTGTTCTCCCTCTTTAGGTTATTAGCACTCATACACAGGGCTGTGTTTTTGATTTGAAGCCCTTTGTTCGATCTTGTGCTTGCCTTCCTTGATTTTTCCATGTGTAATATTATGTATTTTTTATTTTTATATTCTTATTTTTCAATGTCCTTTTTGGTAATGGCAGATTGCATAACATTCATGTACCTTTTCTTCTTTGTGCTATGTTGTATTCCTTATGGTGGTGGTGATGGTTTTGGAATCAGGTGTACTTTTAAAAATAATGTATATTAAGCTCACGTCGTTTAATTGTAGGGGGGTTACAGGATTATGTTAAACGGAAAAAGGTTTTTCACGTCTTGCGTTCCCTTAAATCTGACATTTTATTTCTTCAAGAAACCCATAGTGATATTAATGATGAACAATTGTGGAAAACCCAGTGGGGTGAAAAAGCTTTTTTTGCTAGTTTTGCATCGAATAGTAGAGGTGTGGCGATTCTTATAAGAAACTCGTTAAATACAACTATCAAATCTATCTTGAAAGACCCTCATGGAAGATTTTTAATGATAAGTCCCGTAATTAATGAACTCCCTCTTACTTTAGTAAATGTTTATGGACCAAATAATGATGACCCAGAATTTTTACTTAGAGTGTTTGCAGAACTTGAAAAATTTGATAATGAATTTATAATAGTAGGTGGTGATTTTAACACAGTTATTGATGATATTGATTATCAGGGTTCTAGAGATCACCACTCAAATTTTAAAACTAGTGAAATGCTTTCAGTATTAATGGAGGAATATGGTTTATGTGATGTGTGGAGAACTTTCCATCCAGGCTTGAAAAAATACACTAGACATCAAAAGTCCCCTAGAGTATTATCCAGATTAGATTTTATTTTAGTTTCAAATAACTTTTTGGATAATTGCAAGAAATCACAAATTTTACCAGGAATCCAGTCAGATCACTCAATTGTTTCTATTGATTTTAACGATAATCAACCAGTGAAAGGTAAAGGTTATTGGAAACTCAACACACATTATTTGCACTTTGACACTGAATTTATCAATTTAGTTCAGGATAAAATTAAGGAATTTAAAATTATTCATCAAGACTCCCAATGTAACAACAACATTATTTGGGATTCCTTTAAATGTTTCATTACAGGCGTTTGTATAGAATACTCGGCCCGTATGAAAAAACAAAGAAATTCCGAAAAAAATAAATTATTGGCTGATATTGATAAAATTAAGATACAATTATCAAATAATATATCTGTAGATGGTGACCCTTTGTTCTTACAACTGGAGGAACTAGAAGATAAATTAGATAAAATATACGAATTTGAAACTAAAGGTTTGATTATTAGATCTAAAGTTAGATGGTTAGAAGAAGGTGAGAGAAGCAGTAAATACTTTTGTAATTTGGAAAATAGATCCTGGCAGAGGAAAAATATCAATAGGCTTAATGATAATGAGGACAATTTGAACACTAACTCCACAAAGATTTTGGAAATAATACATGATTTTATGCCAAGTTATATTCACTACCAGATGATCAGTTACGTGTAGATGACAATGATCTTAATGAGGCAATTTTTGCTAATATTTCAGTTCCAAAACTTTCTGAGGATGATAAGAAGTTCATGGAAACACCTCTACCAAAAGTGAAGTGTATAATGCAGTTAAATCCATGAAAATGAACAAAACTCCAGGGTTAGATGGCCTGCCAGTTGAATTTTACATTGTATTTTGGAATGACATATGCGATATGTTAATTGATTCCTTCAAATTTTCATTACAGAATGGTGGTATGTCATCTTCTCAACGAAATGGAGTCATAACCCTTCTCCCTAAAAAAGATAGAGATCCTTTGTTTATAAAAAATTATCGTCCTATCACATTATTGACCACAGATTACAAAATTTTAGCTAAATGTATAGCAACTCGTTTGAAGCGTTCTTTACACTCCCTTATACACAATGCCCAATCTGGCTTTATGAAGGGAAGGAATATTGGTCATAATATTCGTTTTATTTTGGACATTATTCAATATACAGATTTTAATGATATCCCTGGAACTATTTTGTTACTTGATATCGAGAAAGCATTTGATAGTGTTTCTCATAATTTTTTATTTCAAACCTTGAAACAATTTAATTTTGGTACAAATTTTATTGATTCAATAAAAACCTTGTATTTTTCTCGTCAAAGCTATGTTTTGAATAATGGTTTCTTAACAAATCATATTTCTATGAATAGAGGAATTTTTCAGGGTTGCCCAATTTCCCCATATTTGTTTTTATTGGTGATTGAGGTAATGGCTCTTTCTATCCGTCAAAATGATCAAATTAAGGGTATATCCCCTACAGAATGATACTGAAGTTAAAATCTCTTTATTTGCAGACGATTCAGTTTGTTTTTTAGATGGCTCTAATAATTCATTTTCCGAACTCTTTGATGTCTTGTCAACTTTTGGTAAATACTCTGGTTGTAAAATAAACTTTAGTAAAACAGAGGCTATCTGGATTGGATCTAAAAAAAGGATGCCAAAATTTTCCTTATTCTAACCAGGGTGTTTCATGGAAAACCTCTCAATTTAAATGTCTAGGTGTACACTTCTCTTTAAATTTAAGTCTTTTGTATTGTTTGAATTATAAAGAGAGATTGAAAAAAATAGAAAATACTGTAAATTGCTGGCGGATGAGAAATCTTTCTTTAATAGGTAAAATTTGTGTAATCAAAACACTTGTACTACCACAATTGATTTATCTTTTCTCAGTTCTTTGTATAAAAATACCTCGCTCCTTTTTTTCAGATTTGAACAAGATTTTTTATAAGTTTATTTGGAGTGGAGGTAGGGACAGAGTGCAGAGAAAGGCTATGTGTAATGACTATAAAAATGCTGGTTTGAAAATGATTGATCCCTTATTATTTGCCATTGCCCAGAAATTGACTTGGGTTAAAAACCTTCTTGACGAAAATTTTGATGCTCCCTGGAAAAATATTGAGTTGACCTTTTTGGAAAAGTTTAATCAAGATGTTTCCCTTTTGTGGAAATGTTATGCCCCAGAGCGTGTTTTGAATTCCCTTGGCAATATTCAATTGGCTGATTCAATACGTTCATGGTATGTATATAGAGAAGAAGCCACTAAGGAATTTTATGGTCACAAATTCTCAGAACTAAGTGCATGTCAGTCATTGTGGTATAACAAATTAATTCGTTCAAAATCAAATTCTTATTTTTATTATGAATCATGGTTTAATCATGACATCTTACAATTTCAGATTTGTTTAATCCTCCTTTTCCCGGACATAAACTTTTCGAAGAGTTGGTTCTTGACTTTGGTATTTCCTGCAGAGATAGAAGAAAGTTTAATTTTTTGATGAAAAATATTCCAGAGAACTGGTTGGTGGACTTTGATGTAGACATTATTGGTGTTCATGATACCATTGTGCATAATTTGTTACAATACAAAAAAGTTCCTAAGAGTGTTTACAACATCCTACTTACCCCCCATGTTCCAATCAAGAAATATGCATACTGGAATGATAATTTATTGTTACCTGCTGATATTAACTGGGAGAAGATTCATTACACTAATTTCTTTTGTACTATTGACACTAAATTAAGGTCTTTTTATTTTAAAATTTTTCATAAAACTATTGCTGTCAACAGTTTCTTATTTAAGATCAAGAGGAAAGATTCTCCTGACTGCTATTTTTGTGGAAAGAAGGAGGAAACTTTAATCCATATGTTATGTGAATGTGAAAAAGTTGCTCCTATTTGGCATAACCTTATCACTGTAATCTCACAGAAATTGAAATCCAATTTATCTGTAACTAACTTTGAAATGCTTTTTGGCATCAGCACTGACAAATTTATTTCATATCTATTTTTACTTTTGAAATATCACATTTATTCCTGCAAATTTAGAAATATTCTTCCCAATTTTATCACATTTAAAATCTGTTGTTAAAAAACAAAAAGAATGTGAATATCTGTTAGCTAAAAAGAAAAATAGACTGCAGAGTCATTTTAAGAAATGGCGTTTTGATCTTTAAGGATGTGTATACCTTTCTTGCATGTACTTTACACCTAGTGACCTTGATGTGTTTTCTACCTTACAGAAGTTTGTTGTAGGATTGCCCATGCCTATACCTCTATATTTATTCCTGTGATCCACGAATCTGATATTCATATGGGCCGCGACGCGACAAAAGGGCCCTTAGCTCTCCAAATGGCTTACGCAGTAAAACCGCGCTAAAGTCAGCGCATATCAAAACGTGCAGAGCGCGCACTGGAAAAAAAATATTTAACAAAATATCAAACCAAAACAAACACACGTGCGGAAGAAAAATACCAGAACAGTGTCAGTGACTCAAGACCTATGTTACTAGTCCGTCGATCAGTCTGGCTCTAGCTGATGATCAAATGTCATTCCTTGGATGAATCGGTAAGATCATTATTATAATTTCTTCACACAGTTTTTTCCAGTAGAAATTAGGGGTTTTAAAGGAATTTCGTGCATTTAATTCAGTTTTATTAATAGGTGACTGTCTAACAGTAACACTAACAGTTAGTTACCTCGTTTCGAAGTGCAGCAGCAACTTCAACTTCAAGACTGCATGCATGCATGCATTGTTTCACAAACAAAGTTAATACCTGTAATTCCGACATGTTACGTTGTATTATGAAATATCCTTCCTCTGTTATTTCTTTTTTTCATATTATACCCAGTTGTTGGATGTCCGGACAGGTTGTATATCCGGACAGTTGATTTTATACAGCCAATTGAAAAAGTTCACAAGCAAATCTCTTAGAAATGTTTTAGCACAAACTGTTAGAAAATATCATAGCTAACAAATATTGATGATGATTAGCACAAATCCATTTTTTTGTATTTTATTTCATCAGTAGACTATTGCAATTTCTTTAAACCAAGATTTAAGCAGTTACATGTAAGAAAAAGCGCAGATGTGTCTTAATGCTGAAACGTTAGTTGCCGCTAGTTAACGTTAGCAGTTGAATGCACAAAAAGCCTTAGGCATACCCTTAAATTCATTGACGTTTATTGTGCATGTCTAGACTCTATTCCACTACAAATAAAAATCATGGGACTAGAGTAGATCTTAACTTCAGACCTGCTTATACCAATCTCTTGAATTTGTTGATACATATTTGAGGCCTCAATTTTCTCATGCTGAATTTACCAGTCAGGAATTCATTAGAAAATTTTAGCAGAGCTCCAACAAGTTATATGTACAGTGTATTTCCTACACAGAGTAAAATAAAGATTAAAGTTAGGCCTAGTTAGGCCCTAGATCTAGGCTAGCACATAGTCTAGCTGATTTAGGGCCAGACTAGGACCTTGCCTTAGCTCGGGCTCTGAATAAGGATGGAATTAAAAATAACTGCTTATCATCACAACCCTGTAAGCACAGACCTGCTTTTACAAAAATTAAGAAATCAATAGAAAAGGATGAAGCTGGAATGGAGGGGGGGGGGGCTGGGCATTGCTTATAATTGAGAGAAGAATGGGAGGGGGCAGATCATTATTCACAAAAAATGCCTCCCCCACCTTTCCCATTGTGTATTGCTTGATTTGTCTTCAGTTTTGAGTGCATTTATTATCTCTGTAGACTTTCTTTTCTATTAAAGCAATTGAATTACAAACTGAATTTCAGTTACTATGCATAATTAAATATTTAGTTAAAGTTTTACTTTTATATTAATCAAAATTGAAACAATAGGCCTACTAATCACAAAACAACATTACTTAATGGATTAAATGTTATTGCTGTCTAATATTTCATATTAGAATCTCACTTTGTATTCCATACTCATTTAAAGCTGTTGGTGTACTTCAGATTTTCTAAAACAATAAATCTGCATATCAGTGTCATTCATCTCAGCAGTTGGCTGCTTCTAGTGCCATTTCATGTATAATTAAAAGGGATTTTTTTTTCTTTTTACAGGCCATTGATATAGAGCAGCTAAGCCAGGTCATGCTCGTCCCTATCATCCTTGTCATCTCCAGGCAAATTACACTGTAACTTAGAGGCAAAGCTGGAAGGAGAGGGGTAGGATATGATAACCACAATTAATTCAATGATGCTGGAAATGTCAGGTCACTGCATTCATATCAGAGGAGGAAGCAGAGGTCTAAGATCTTGAAACAATAATTGAAGTTGGATTCTCTTTGCGTCAACCCAGGATGAACTTCACAATGATGGAGATCCTACAAAATAAACATGGGTATGGCTGTACAGGATGTCATAAGAACCAGTAGTGTTTGGAACTTTGGATGCCTTAATGGTCTATGATCACATCTTTTCAGCGGGTGAATGAACTTACCAAAACCATGAAAGCTGAGCATGACCTCTATATTATGTGAGAACTGACTGACAGCGTCCAGCTGTACTACAGAAGAAGTTATGAGGAAGTGATATTGCTACTACTTTAATGAACAAAGTGCAAACATTTGCTTTTTGTATCTTCATAATTTGGGTGACAAGTGCCATAATAACTCATGACACATGTTTCAATAGGAGAAATCTCACTTTCAGGATGATATTACCTTTATTTCATAGATAATATTTAATTCCAGATATCCACTGCGTTTGTGTGCTTGCAAGAGCAGACGACTTGAAAAGTAAATTTAAAACTAACAAATTTGTAATTATTGGATTAGCAATAAGATCTCTAAATGTCATATAGGATTGTTTTTCTTCATTTATCATGTCACATGTGCAATGATCTAATTTAGATGGAATTGCTTCCTTGTATCTTAACTATACCAAAAGAAAAAAAAATCTAGCTAAACTTTGTAAAAGAAAATAATGGGTAGATGTGAAGAGATATTTGGGGTACGTGATTTTATTCATTTTTTAGTGAAAGGAAAGGAAAGGATGAATTTTATTAGGAAGACATTACAAACATTCTCCACTCTTAAATTTATTAGAAACAGAAAGTATTTGACATTTTCAGACTACAGCTTAAAAAAGAGCACCATTCCAGTCGGATTTAAATTCCTAATTTGAAGTACAGCGTATGTCAACTCTTGTTTTGAATAAAAGTTACTAGTGTGACAACTGCAGTTAAGGAAAATATCATTTCATTCCATGTTGTACTGACCTATTATGTATTTCAAAGTTCACAGTTAATATCTTTTATTGATCCATATTTGAAGAGAACCCCCCCCCCCCCCCCCCCGAAAATTGGACCTCCACTGGCAGTGCAAATACAAAAGATACTCTGTAGATAATAAACTGAACGATGAATTAAGACATTATAACATAATTTAGGCACGCACTTGAAATAACTACTCATGATAAGAAGGTGAGTGAAAATAAGAAGAGAGATATAAAGAGAGAGAGAGAGAGAGTGAGAGAGAAAGAAAGCAATCGAGGGAGCTGATAGAGGGCTTGAGAAACGAAAGATAAGAACGGTGAAGCAGAGAAAAGGTGAGAAAACTAGAGATGGTGGAAATAGAGGGGAAAGAAAGAGGGAGAGAAAAAAGGAAGAGAAGGAAAGATATAGACCTAGTTGGAACGTATGAAAGAGAGAAAAGAGCTAGCTGACAGAAAGAAACATGAACATGGAAAGAAGCACGGGAATGAAAAATAATTTGAGTGTTGATGCCTTCTGAATGACTTGTGATTGAGTGGATGATAAATGGTTCTGATTTTTTATGGTGTTGTAATGATGAAAAAGCGTGCTAGTAATTATTGAATTGATTTTCACTGCATTTTCAACACAAATATTATTTAACAACAACGTAAAATCTATGACACATGTTTGCCAAATAGGAGCAAATCCATGCAAACTTTAAAAGAGAGGGGCATTAAAATTCTGAGAATACCCCACCCCTTCCCCTAAAAGACCACTAAAATTGAAGGTGAATTAAAAACCACATTTTTGCTCCAAAATTCACTTTAAGACAGACAGATGTTTCATGAAAAATATATGGTGAACAAAGGGGATTTCGCCCCCATCCTCCCTGGATCCTCCCCTGGTGAACTCTGACTCCTCTCTGATTATCTTTCTCTATATCTCCCTGTTGATATGAAAAAAAAGAAGCAATCACAAATTTATTTTCTTAAATTTGTGATTGAAATTCACTTAATGACAAAAGTGTATATTTTACAAAAATTTATGGTGAGCAAAGATGATACAGGCCCTTCCTCCCTGGATATGACGCCCCTGAAACAGAGGCGGCGGAACATCGAGCTCGGACAAAGAAAGTGGAGGGGCACCTTTTGTCTGCCAAATAATAGGTGCCTCTCCACCTTTATTGTACGAGCCTGACGTTCCGCCGCCTCTGCCGTGAAATATGACCCCTCCCCTTTTCTATAATCTTTGCATAATATAATATTTTATACTTGCAACAGACTAGCTTTATTATCTATTTATATCTTTTTACGTAATATAATTGTTTATGAAAAAAAAATTGATATGAGCTTAATTATGATTGGAAATGCAAGCAATTTGAAAGCCAATTTCAAGGCCGTCTCACGGACGTGTACAAGGTCATTTCAAGGTCATTTTAAGGTCATTTTGAGGTAATATGGGGTTTTAAGAAGACAAAGATAACAAGGAAAATAATACTCTCTCTATTATATAATGTAAATATCCGTCATGGTACTAGGAGAACGTTTAAGTAGCCCCTTAGACACGTTAGGAATCTTGGTTAAAATGGTATCGGGGAACGACTTGTTTAACCTTAGTCACGCGCGAATGTCAGAATAGCGCGTTGAGCAAAAAACATGCTTTTTTCAAATTCCTCGATTTAGACACTTAGGGACGGAATTTTGGACAACCGTTTGCATATTCAGATTCTGCAGCATTTATACTACAAAACAGTGTTGAAATCTCATTTTTGAAAAATTTTGCCCTAAGGGCCCTTTTGTCGCGACGCGGCCCATATTTTCTTTTCTTTTTTTCTTCAGATTGTTGATGAGTATAAATATTATTTCCCATAACAAATAAGTTTAAAATCACACTGCCACTGTATTATGTCTATGAGCATTGACCTCGAGCTGAACTGGGCTGCGCATTGGTTGTTTATGTTCGTAGCCTTTACAGATTGCTCGTTGTATTTTTTCCAAGCTTAACTTTGAAACCTGCGCAATTCTTTGTCTGGGTGCGCTGAGTGGGCGAGATTGGGTGTGAGGCAGTCCGCTGTACCCTCCTGGCTGGGTCTGTTCAAGAGAGGGAAAGGAGATGGAGGGGGGGGGGGGGGGGATGTTGCCTGTGTTGGTGGTTTCGAGATGGAGTGTTCGTGTGTGAGTGGGAGGGGGGGGGGGTGCAGCGGATTGTCTCATTCTTGGCCTGGCCCATCAACCATCTTATGGTATAATTTTTTTTCTTGCGCCGATAGACGTTTTTGCTTTTCTCCTTTCCCGGGAGCCCAACAAGCTTTTAAGATTTTGAAACAATTCGTTCTCGAGGTTTTTGCTTCACAGGTTGATTCATTTTAGATATACTGTTGTCTATTCTATGTGTACTCTGCCTTGCTTTTATTGTTATAATCACTTTTTTTTTTTTAATTTTTTTTTTAAAAAATAATTCCAATCACGTGTATATATTTTAATTCTCATTGATCTGTTTTATTTCCAAACCTTGGAGAGTTGTTTATATATTGTGAATTACATGTTATGCATTGATTTTAATAAATACATAAATTTAAAAAAAAAAGTTTTACAATTCAGATCTATGTGTAAGGACGAAGCAACCAAACTCCCTCGATTACCCCCTGGTTTGACCCCTGTCAGGCATGACAGGTGATATGCTATGTCACATTTCTCTATATTCCTTTCCCATTATTCTCCTTGTCCCTCATCTGTCTTTCTCTTCGTACTTCTATACTTTTCCTCATTCACTTTACACTTCCTGTTGCCCTAGCCCCTCCTCCTTCCCTTTCTCCACCCATCTCCTCCCCTCCCCACCCCCGGCGGCGCCGCCCCTGCACGGAACAAATAATGTACATACACTCGGTCATACAGCACATGAAACAACGATATTTGGCAAATTCCCAAGTTATAGACAAAAGGGGGCATATTGTTGCACAGCCTGGCATTTTTCCCTTTCCTGGAATTATAGAGGTTGGGCCTTGACGAAAATTTCGTTTTTATACAATGAAATAATCAAATTGAATTTGACATGTCCCAGATCATGCTGCATAGTCATGTTCATGTCTGTTATAATGTTGCCAGGGCGACTCTACAGGGAGGCAGGGGGCGACCGCCCGTATGAATTTTCCAGTGATTAAAAAAAAGAGAGAAAAAAAAAAGATGAGGAGGAAGAAGAGAGACGAGTATGAGGAAGAGAGAGCTGAGTCACGTAACTGTAATAGCCCTAATTATTCAATTAAAAACGTTAATAAAAATCACCCGTGGTTCATCTTGCCCCCTCTATCAAAATACCCTTCCGCCGTCCCTGTATGTTGCCACGGTTCGCAAGCGTGATGATCAATCGCGAAAAAAAATTGGTTACGTTTGAACATACAGGGTCATTCGCATGTCTGTTCAGTTTTATCATATTGTGTTCAAATCTCTACAGATATGGCCTATTCACTTCTGCTCTTCAAATTAGTGTTGAGTTAGCTCAAAAGATGCTTTTAAAAGATTCCGAATTAATTTGACTCGAAATGGAGTTACTTTGACCCTAATTTAGACGATTTTCTGTTGGCGCCACACCATTCCGGGTCTAATTTATTCGGAATCCGAGTCACTTTAACTTGGAATAGAATTGACTCCCAGCTGACGCCATTCCACGTCAAATTTGACTCCGCAGAAATGAGGGTGTAGATAGATTACTACTAGGCATGCTGGGTATTATATTTATAATGATGAATTTATCTTTAAAGTGCTGGTGTAATTGCTTTATTAACTTCAGAGGCTTCGTTATCACAACTAGGCCTTATAACGTAATTTAGATGCCACCTCGTGTGCAACGTATCATGCAGTTATTTTCCATAAAGTTTACAATTCAGATCTATGTGTCAGGACGAAGCAACCAAACTCCCTCGATTACCCCCTGGTTTGACCCCTGTCAGGCATGACAGGTGATATGCTATGTCACATTTCTCTATATTCCTTTCCCATTATTCTCCTTGTCCCTCATCTGTCTTTCTCTTCGTACTTCTATACTTTTCCTCATTCACTTTACACTTCCTGTTGCCCTAGCCCCTCCTCCTTCCCTTTCTCCACCCATCTCCTCCCCTCCCCACCCCCGGCGGCGCCGCCCCTGCACGGAACAAATAATGTACATACACTCGGTCATACAGCACATGAAACAACGATATTTGGCAAATTCCCAAGTTATAGACAAAAAGGGGCATATTGTTGCACAGCCTGGTATTTTTCCCTTCTCTGGAATCATAGAGGTTTGGCCTTGACGAAAATTTCGTTTTTATACAATGAAAAATCTAATTTCATCATGCTGCATAGTCATTTTCATGTTTGTTATAATGTTGCCAGGGGCGACTCTACTGGGAGGCAGGGGGCGACCGCCCGTATGAATTTTCCAGTGATTAAAAAAAAAGGAGACAGAGAAAAAAAGTTGAGGAGGAAGAAGAGAGAAGAGTATGGGGAAGAGAGAGCTGAGTCACGTAACTGTAATAGCCCTAATTATTCAATTAAAAACGTTAATAAAAATCACCCGTGGTTCATCTTGCCCCGTCTATCAAAATACCCTTCCGCCGTCCCTGTATGTTGCCACGGTTCGCAAGCGTGATGATTAATCGCGAATAAATAGTTACGACGTTTGAACATACAGGGTCATTCGCATGTCTGTTCAGTTTTATCATATTGTGTTCAAATCTCTACAGATATGGCCTATTCACTTCTGCTCTTCAAATTAGTGTTGAGTTAGCTCAAAAGATGCTTTTAAAAGAATTTTTAATTTATTTTCCATATTCCACATCGGATAAACACAAAATATACAACTACGATTTCAAATGATAAATACATAAACGAGATCCAAAATTATAGTCCTATGGGAGTCAGATTTGACTCGGAATGGCGTCAGCTAGGAGTCAACTTTATTCCGAGTTAAAGTGACTCGGATTCCGAATTAATTTGACTCGATATGGAGTTACTTTGACCCGAATTTAGACGATTCTCTGTTGGCGCCACACCATTCCGAGTCAAATTTATTCGGAATCCGAGTCACTTTAACTCGGAATAGAATTGACTCCCAGCTGACGCCATGCCACGTCAAATTTGACTCCGCAGAAATAAGGGTGTAGATAGATTACTACTAGGCATGCTGGGTATTATATTTATAATGATGAATTTATCTTTAAAGTGCTGGTGTAATTGCTTTATTAACTTCAGAGGCTTCGTTATCACAACTAGGCCTTAAAACGTAATTTAGATGCCACCTCGTGTGCAACGTATTATGCAGTTATTTTCCATAAAGATTTACCATTCCGATCTATGTGGGGTGTAAGGGCGAAGCAACCAAACTCCCTCGATTACCCCCCTGGTTTTGACCCCTGTCAGGCTTGACAGGTGATATGCTATGTCATATTTCTCTATATTCCATTTCGATTTTTCTCCCTGTCCCTCAGCTGTCTTTCTCTTCGTACTTCCATACTTTTTCTCATTCTCTTTACATTACCTGTTTCTCTAGCCCCTCCTCCTTCCCTTTCTCCACCCATCTCCTCCCCCTCTCCCTCTCTCTCTCTCTCTCCCTTTTCTCTTCCTCTTTCCAACTTTGTATTTCCCTTCAATTCTCCTTCTCTTCTTCCATCTCGCCGTCTTCATGTCCCGCTCCTTCTCCGAGTTTTCTTTTTTTTTTTCTTCTTCCATTTTCGTTTCCCCTCTGTCTCTCTCTAATCCCAAATAAGGCGAATATAACCTCTATTTTTCTGTTCTCTCACACAAACATTTCTTGCTTTTCCCCCCATGCACTGATTTAGGTGGTACCTGGTATTATTCTGATGACGATCCCCGCTCTGACCCGCGCGGACCTGGCGCTGTCTACTATGGTCTACATACAATCATTCCCAAGGAAATGATGGTGTATTCGGACTTTCCCATTTCCAAGGATTTGCCGCCTTTTCCAAAGGTACTACCATCCGTTTCGCCGATTCCTTCAGATGCTCTTTAATTGCCTGGGACGTAAAAATTCAGGATTAAATTACGAATTATGCTGTGTGGCTACCCCAAATAAAAGCAAAAGGTAAAATAGAGTTCCTGTCCACGGAGCAGGCGTTTCGAGGACAAATCAGTGTCCCCAGAAGGGGTAAAGCGTGTACCCCTCCCAAGAGGGAGGAAACTGTGAGAGAGCATCAAATTGATGTTTTGGCAAACACTCTTATCTTTCCTCGGACTCCTACCACACTCCCCTTACTTAATGCAATTTTTACACTGCTTTTTAAACGTTTTATATTTTCATTCAGATTTTTGAGGGGCGTCCTTTATCTTGCGCCCCTTATAAGTCCCACCCATCCACAAGTGTCTTTCCCCTTCCTCGTTACGGCATATGGAAAGCCGCGAGGAGAGTACTGGGAATGTTTAAAACTGAGGCACATCTTGCGATTGTTGCTCACCGGCCATCGATGTAGGATGTAATTGAATGGTGTTGGCTTTAATGATCCATATTAAACCTGGATCACAAGACCCGCCATTTCGATGGCGTCATTACCCCCGCTAATTACCCATGTAATTTGACGAAATTACCATGGTAATTTGATGGTTCTTGCATGATACTTTGATGGTTTTGGTGGTAATTCCGTCAAAATACGATGGTACCCAAAGTAGTTTTTCTGCAGGGCAAGCCAGTGAAATTAATTAACCCCTACATAAGCCAACGATTAGAACTACTGCGTACACGTACTTTCCACGTTGCAATTGCTTTTTTAAAAAGGTGTCATTCTCTGAATCAGATGTCCTGTGCGACTCGGGCCTTAAATAATGGTATAAAGATTGGGTTCCAAAAGATAATTATGCACATGGCGCATGGGCTAACTGCACACCCCCGGCCCCCGGCTCGATTAGCACATGAAAATAATGACGCAATCGAAATGAGCCATTTTCGCACCAGGAGCATTAATGTGTATTATGTATGATATGTCGCGCTTAGTTTTTATTATGCCTCCGCCCACCGTAGGTGGTTGCCGGAGGCATTATGTTTTCGGGTCGTCCGTCCGTCCGTCCGTCCCGTTTTCGTTCTCGCGATAACTTAAGAACCGTTTGACGGATCAACTTCAAACTTGGCTCGTGTATGCATATGGGAGGGACAATGATCTGATTAGATTTTAGAGTCTCAAGGTCCAAGGTCAAGGTCATAGAGGTAATAATACACATAAAAATGGCTCGTTCTCGCGATAACTTAAGAACCATTTGACAGATTGGCTTCAAACTTGGCTCATGTATGCACATGGAAGGGACAATGATCTGATTAGATTTTGGGGTCACAAGGTCAAAGGTCAAAGGTCATAGAGGTCGTTATGTACATAGAAATGGTTCGTTTTCACCATAACTCAACAACCATTTGACCGATCAACTTCAAACTTAGCACTTGTATGCATATGGGAGAGACAATGATCTGATTAGATTTTGGGGTCTCAAGGTCAAAGGTCAAGGTCATAGAGGTAACAATACACATAAAAATGGTTCGTTCTCGCGATAACTTAAGAACCATTTGACAGATTGGCTTCAAACTTGGCTAAAGTATGCACATGGAAGGGACAATGATCTGATTAGATTTTGGGGTCACAAGGTCAAAGGTCAAAGCTCTTAGAGGTCATTATGTACATAGAAACGGTTCGTTTTCACAATAACTCAACAACCATTTGACCGATCAACCTCAAACTTAGCACATGTATGCATATGGGAGAGACAGCGATCTGATAAGATTTGAGGGTCACAGGGTCAAAGGTCAAGGTCAAAGATGTCATTGTATAAATGAAAATAAATCAACATGAAGTGTCATTTATTTCTGATTTGGTAATGGCGGAGGCATAAAGTTCGACCACGCGTGGTCGAAGATTCATCTAGTTATGGTTAAGACTGATGTGACAGAGACTCACCTGAACATGCTGAAAGTCACAGTGAAAGGACCTTCATTTATAATGATTTTTTTTTTCTTTTTTTTTGACGGTAACCCCAAATGTAAAGATTGGGTGCCAAAAGATATGCAAATTGTGCCTTTCAAAATTGGCGCATGGGCTAACTGCACACCCCCGGCCCCCGGCACGATTAGCACATGAAAATAATGACGCAATCGAAATGAGCCATTTTTGCACCAGGAGCATTAATGTGTATTATGATATGTCGCGCTTAGTTTCTATTATGTTTAAGAATGATATGACAGAGACTCATCTGAACATGCTGAAAGTCACAGTGAAAGGACCTTCATTTATAATGATTTTTTTAGGTGGTCTGTCATATTATGACAGATCACCTTTTAGTTTCGTCAGAATTTTCTTTATTCTTCATTATTAATTATTAATTAGGTGGTCTGTCATATTATGACAGATCACCTCTTAATTTCGTCAGAATTTTCTTTATTATTAATTATTATTCTTTTTATTGGTACCCACTTTTTTGTGCAGTCGAGATCTCGGAACTGGCTGAATCATTTTTCGTCAAATTTTCAGGAATCATCAGTCATAACGAGATCTCGGATGTTTAGTCAATTTCAAGTTCATCGGGTCATCGTGACGTCATCCAGGCGCCATTTTGTAAAAATCATCTCATGATCATATCTTCATAACGGAATATCATTTTTCATTCATATTTGGCATGATGAATATTCATATCAGTCTGAACAAGTTGCAACATTTTAAACGCGCGCGTACGCGTACGTCCGCGCGTCAGTGCGCGCGCAAAATTTAAAAATGCTCAAAATCACTCATGGATCAAACCAAAATCCATTTCAGGTCATTTTAAGCATTTCAAAAATTTCCGCGCGTAAGCGCCCGCGCGCGCGTTTTGCGCGTGCGCAACTTGTAAATAACGTAAAAACGCCGTTTTTTCACTTGAATTGCAATTCTGAGACATTTCTTGACCATTTCCATCAGTTTAGAATCGATTTCAACTTACCAAACTGCCGCACGCACGCGTCAAAGTTAAAATCTGTGCGCGCGTCTATGGGGCAAATAACGTAAAAACATGCAAAAACATGCCCCTTTAAAATCCGCCATAGCTCGTTAAAAAGCATGGGGACCCCCCCTTTTTTTTACATTTTCTGAAAGCCTATGAATTGAAGATTTGAATTCATGAAAAAAATTGGGGGTCGAACAGTCGGAACGTTACCATATTCTCATGTGAACTCAAAATTTCATTTTTTCAATTATGACGTCATGTTTTTTACCTTTAATCAAGACTATCTCGCTTATTGTTGGTCGATTTTCGCCAGGATTTCAGTATGTTGTAGCTGAGACAATGCTCTTATATACCAATTGCCTTTATTTTTCATTTTGAGAACTGCATCATGGTCTAATCTTACGAAATACGGGAGGCATGTCATTTTTTCACATTTTGCGTGTATTGTCTATGGGACATGACCTTTTTCTAATTCTTGATTCTACATTCCCGTCTTTTTTGAGCAACAGCTCCGTTATTTCTACTCGATTTTCGCCCAGCTTCGAGTATGTTGTAGCTGAGAAAATTCTCTATCGTAAGTGTGCCATTTATTTTTTAATCAGATGTCAGGAACATATCGAAATTTGAACTGGAAGATATGATTTAGGAATCCCATTTTCCATCTACGTGTTATCTCTATGGACTATATTCTGGTCCATCGGTAAAGCACTGGTCTCACATCCTCATGGTCCCTGGTTCGACTCCCGGCGACGGCGGTGTCAATTTTTTTTTTTTTTTTTTTTTTTTTTTTTTTTTACATTTTTTGCCCTTTCATATTACCATCTTCATCGACTACGTTTACACATACAATTACAAACAATGCCATAACTGCGTTATTTTGCGTGTTATGTCTATTGCAATGCAGTGTACATTAGTTTATGTACAACCCTATTGCAAATATGATTCATGAACGTGTATTGAACCTTTAGGGTTAACTTTGCATAATACTAAAAATCAAATCGTCCTGTGTCTGTGATGCTAGTCTCCTTCTCAGACCTGAATATTTTTCAAGTTCATCAGGTCATCGAACATTAGATAAACTGGTGATTAGACGGCAAATAGATTACCCAACACAAAACGTTTCAGAACGTTCTTAGAACACATTTATTAGGTCTGCTACATCTTCGTCTTTAATAATTGTTACAAAACATTTTTATTAGATCCGTTTCGTCTTTGACTTTAAAAAACGTTCATAAAACGTTTTTATTAGGTCTGCTGCGTCTTTGTCTTTAATAAACGTTCACAAAACATTTTGAGAACGTTCACAAAAAGTTTTTATTAGGTCGATACGTCTTCGTCTTTAATAAACGTTCACAAAACGTTTTCAGAACGTTTCCAAAACGTTTACAAAACGTTTTTTTTGTTAGGTCCGCTACATCTTGGTATTGAATAAACGTTCACAAAATATTTTCAGAACGTTCACAAAATGTTTACAAAACGTTTTTATTAGGTCTGCTGCGTCTTCGTCTTTAATAAACATTCACAAAACGTTGTCAGAACGTTTCCAAAACCTTGTCAGAACGTTTACAAAACGTTTTTATTAGATCCGCTACGTCTTCATCTCGAATAAACGTTCAGAAAATATTTTCAGAACGTTCACAAAATTTTTACAAAACATCTTTATTAGGTCTGCTACGTCTTCGTCTTTAATAAACGTTCACAAAAACATTTTCGGAAACCTTCACAAAACATTTACAAAACGTTTTTACTAGGTCGGCTATGTCTTCATCTTTAATGAACGTTCGCTATGTCTTTGTCTTTAATAAACGTTCGTAAAACATTTTCAGAAGGTTCATAAATAGTTTACAAAACATTTTTATTAGGTCCGCTACGTCTTTGTCTTCAATAAACGTTCACAAAACGTTTTCAGAACATTTTTCAGAACGTTTTTTATCAGGGCTGCTTCCTCTTCGTAAATTTTCTCTGAATGGGGATTTTAATTGAGAATGACTATAATCCTCTTGATGACCATGATAATGAGAATGTTGCTGACGGTGATACAAACCCTGATGATGAAAATGATGAATAAAAGGCCAACTGTCATATACCTTTTATAATCATAGATATCATATCCATATCAAAAAGACGACAGACCACCTAATTCGTCTGATCGAATGACGAATTAAATCTCGTTATTAATTAGGTGGTCTGTCATATTATGACAGATCACCTCTTAATTTCGTCAGAATTTTCTTTATTAATTAGGTGGTCTGTCATATTATGACAGATCACCTCTTAATTTCGTCAGAATTTTCTTTATTCTTCATTAATTATTAATTATTAATTATTAATTATTATTATTCTTTTTATTGGTACCCACTTTTTTGTGCAGTCGAGATCTCAGAACTGGGTCAATCATTTTTCGTCAAATTTTCAGGAATCATCAGTCATAACGAGATCTCGGATGTTTAGTCATTTTGAAGTACATCGGGTCATCGTGACGTCATCCAGGCGCCATTTTGTAAATATCATCTCATGATCATATCTTCATAACGGAATGTCAGTTTTCATTTATATTTGGCATGATGAATATTCATATAAATCTGAACAATTCCAACTTTTCAAACGCGCGCGTACGCGTACGTCCGCGCGTCAGTGCGCGCGCAAACTTTAAAAATGCTCAAAATCACTCATGGATCAAACCAAAATCCATTTCAGGTCAATTTAAGCATTTCAAAAATTTCCGCGCGTAAGCGCCCGCGCGCGCGTTTTGCGCGTGCGCTACTTGTAGATAACGTAAAAATGCCGTTTTTTCACTTGATTTGCAATTCTGAGACATTTCTTGACCATTTCCATCAATTTAGAATCGATTTCAACTGACCATAACGCCGCACGCGCGCGTCAAAGTTTAAAATCCGTGCGCGCGTCTATGGGGCAAATAACGTAAAAACATGCAAAAACATGCCCCTTTAAAATCCGCCATAGCTCGTTAAAAAGCATGGGGACCCCCCATTTTTTTTACATTTTCTGAAAGCCTATGAATTGAAGATTTGAATTCATGAAAAAAATTTGGGGGTCGAACAGTCGGAACGTTACCATATTCTCATGTGAACTCAAAATTTCATTTTTTCAATTATGACGTCATGTTTTTTACCTTTAATCAAGACTATCTCGCTTATTGTTGGTCGATTTTCGCCGGGATTTCAGTATGTTGTAGCTGAGACAATGCTCTTATATACCAATTGCCTTTATTTTTCATTTAGAGAACTGCGTCATGGTCTAATCTTACGATAAATGGAGGCATGTCATTTTTTCACATTTTGCGTGTATTGTCTATGGGACATGACCTTTTTCTATTTCTTGATTCTACATTCCCGTCTTTTTTGAGCAACAGCTCCCTTATTTCTGCTCTATTTTCGCCCAGCTTCGAGTATGTTGTAGCTGAGAAAATTATCTATCGTAAGTGTGCCATTTATTTTTTAATCAGAAGTCAGGAACATATCGAAATTTGAACTGGAAGATATGATTTAGGAATCCCATTTTCCATCTACGTGTTATCTCTATGGACTATATTCTGGTCCATCGGTAAAGCACTGGTCTCACATCCTCATGGTCCCTGGTTCGACTCCCGGCGACGGCGGTGCCAATTTTTTTTTTTTTTTTTTTTTTTTTTTTTTACATTTTTTGCCCTGTTATATTACCATCTTCATCGACTACGTTGATACATACAATTACAAACAATTCCATAACTGCGTTATTTTGCCTGTTATGTCTATTGCAATGCAGTGTACATTAGTTTATGTACAACCCTATTGCAAATATGATTCATGAACGTGTAGTGAACCTTTAGGGTTAACTTTGCATAATACTAAAAGTCAAATCGTCCTGTGTCTGTGATGCTAGTCTCCTTCTCAGACCTGAATATTTTTTGAGTTCATCAGGTCATCGAACATTAGATAAACTGGTGATTAGACAGCAAATAGATTACCCAACACAAAACGTTTCAGAACGTTCTTAGAACACATTTATTAGGTCTGCTACATCTTCGTCTTTAATAATTGTTACAAAACATTTATATTAGATCCGTTTCGTCTTCGACTTTAATAAACGTTCAGAAAATGTTTTCGGAACGTTCACAAAACGTTTACAAAACGTTTTTTATTAGGTCCGCTATTAGGTCTGCTACGTCTTCGTCTTTAATAAACGTTTACAAAACGTTTTCAGAACGTTTTGTCAACGTCTTCGTCTTTGTCTTGAATAAACATTCACACAATATTTTCAGAACGTTCACAAAATGTTTCCAATACGTTTTCTTTAGGTCCGCTAAGTTTTAGATTTCAATTAACGTTCACAAAACGTTAACAAAACGTTTTTATTAGGTCCACTACGTCTTCATATTTAATAGACATTCACAAAACGCTTTCAGAACGTTCATAAAACATTAACAAAACATTTTTATTAGGCCCGCTATGTCTTCGTCTTTTATAAACGTTCGCAAAACGTTTTCAGAACGTTCAGAAAACATTTTTTTTTTAGGTCTGCTACGTCTTCGTCTTTAATAAGCGTTTTCAAAACATTTTCTGAACGTTGACAAAACGTTTGTATTAGGTCATCTATGTCTTCGTCTTTTATAAACGTTCGCAAAACGTTTTCAGAACGTTCAGAAAACGTTTGTTTTTTAGGTCTGCTACGTCTTCCTCTTTAATAAACGTTTTCAAAACATTTTCTGAACGTTGACAAAACGTTTACAAAATGTTTGTATTAGGTCTGTTACGTCTTAAACGTTCACAAAATGTTTTCATAATGTTTACAAAACGTTTTCAGAACATTCATAAAACGTTTATAACACGTTTTTATTAGTTCCGCTTCAGCTTCATTTTTAATAAATGTTCAGAAAATGTTTTCAGAAAGTTCACAAAAAGGTTTTCATAACTTCTTTAAAAAACGTTTTTATCACGTCCGCTACGTTTTAGTCTTTAGGTAAACGTTGACAAAACGTTTTCAGAACATTCACAAAATGGTTTTATTACATCTGCTACCTCTTCGTCTTAAAAAAAAAACGTTCGCAAAACATTTTCAGAAGGTTCATAAATCGTTTACAAAACATTTTTATTAGGTCCGCTACATCTTTGTCTTTAATAAACGTTCACAAAACGTTTTCAGAACGTTGACAAAACGTTTTTGTCAGGGCTGTTTCCTCTTTGTAAATTTTCTCTCAATGGGGACTTTAATTGGGAATGACTATAATCCTCTTGATGACCATGATAATGAGATAGTTATGTTGACTGTGATACAAACCCTGATGATGAAAATGATGAATGAAAGGACAACTGTGATATACCTTTCATAATCATAGATATCATATCCTTATCAAAAAGACGACAGACCACCTAATTCGTCTGATCAAATGACGAATTAAATCTCGTTATTATTATTCTTTTTATTGGTACCCACTTTTTTGTGCAGTCGAGATCTCGGAACTGGCTGAATCATTTTTCGTCAAATTTTCAGGAATCATCAGTCATAACGAGATCTCGGATGTTTAGTCATTTTCAAGTTCATCGGGTCATCGTGACGTCATCCAGGCGCCATTTTGTAAAAATCATCTCATGATCATATCTTCATAACGGAATGTCATTTTTCATTCATATTTGGCATGATGAATATTCATATCAATCTGAACAATTCCAACTTTTTAAACGCGCGCGTACGCGTACGTCCGCGCGTCAGTGCGCGCGCAAAATTTAAAAATGCTCAAAATCACTCATGGATCAAACCAAAATCCATTTCAGGTCATTTTAAGCATTTCAAAAATTTCCGCGCGTAAGCGCCCGCGCGCGCGTTTTGCGCGTGCGCAACTTGTAAATAACGTAAAAACGCCGTTTTTTCACTTGAATTGCAATTCTGAGACATTTCTTGACCATTTCCATCAGTTTAGAATCGATTTCAACTTACCAAAATGCCGCACGCACGCGTCAAAGTTTAAAATCCTGTGCGCGCGTCTATGGGGCAAATAACGTAAAAACATGCAAAAACATGCCCCTTTAAAATCCGCCATAGCTCGTTAAAAAGCATGGGGACCCCCCTTTTTTTTTACATTTTCTGAAAGCCTATGAATTGAAGATTTGAATTCATGAAAAAAAATTGGGGGTCGAACAGTCGGAACGTTACCATATTCTCATGTGAACTCAAAATTTCATTTTTTCAATTATGACGTCATGTTTTTTACCTTTAATCAAGACTATCTCGCTTATTGTTGGTCGATTTTCGCCAGGATTTCAGTATGTTGTAGCTGAGACAATGCTCTTATATACCAATTGCCTTATTTTTCATTTTGAGAACTGCATCATGGTCTAATCTTACGATAAACGGAGGCATGTCATTTTTTCACATTTTGCGTGTATTGTCTATGGGACATGACCTTTTTCTAATTCTTGATTCTACATTCCCGTCTTTTTTGAGCAACAGCTCCGTTATTTCTACTCGATTTTCGCCCAGCTTCGAGTATGTTGTAGCTGAGAAAATTCTCTATCGTAAGTGTGCCATTTATTTTTTAATCAGATGTCAGGAACATATCGAAATTTGAACTGGAAGATATGATTTAGGAATCCCATTTTCCATCTACGTGTTATCTCTATGGACTATATTCTGGTCCATCGGTAAAGCACTGGTCTCACATCCTCATGGTCCCTGGTTCGACTCCCGGCGACGGCGGTGTCAATTTTTTTTTTTTTTTTTTTTTTTTTTTACATTTTTTGCCCTTTCATATTACCATCTTCATCGACTACGTTTACACATACAATTACAAACAATGCCATAACTGCGTTATTTTGCGTGTTATGTCTATTGCAATGCAGTGTACATTAGTTTATGTACAACCCTATTGCAAATATGATTCATGAACGTGTATTGAACCTTTAGGGTTAACTTTGCATAATACTAAAAATCAAATCGTCCTGTGTCTGTGATGCTAGTCTCCTTCTCAGACCTGAATATTTGTTCAGTTCATCAGGTCATCGAACATTAGATAAACTGGTGATTAGACGGCAAATAGATTACCCAACACAAAACGTTTCAGAACGTTCTTAGAACACATTTATTAGGTCTGCTACATCTTCGTCTTTAATAATTGTTACAAAACATTTTTATTAGATCCGTTTCGTCTTCGACTTTAATAAACGTTCATAAAACGTTTTTATTAGGTCTGCTGCGTCTTTGTCTTTAATAAACGTTCACAAAACATTTTGAGAACGTTCACAAAACGTTTTTATTAGGTCCGCTACGTCTTCGTCTTTAATAAACGTTCACAAAACGTTTACAAAACTTTTTTTATTAGGTCCGCTACGTCTTCGTCTTGAATAAACGTTCAAAAAATATTTTCAGAAAGTTCACAAAATGTTTACAAAACGTTTTTATTAGGTCTGCTGCGTCTTCGTCTTTAATAAATGTTCACAAAACGTTGTCAGAATGTTTCCAAAACGTTTACAAAACGTTTTTATTAGGTCCGCTACGTCTTCGTCTTGAATAAACGTTCACAAAATATTTTCAGAACGTTCACAAAATGTTTACAAAACATTTTTATTAGGTCTGCTACGTCTTCGTCTTTAATAAACATTCACAAAACGTTTTCAGAAACCTTCACAAAACATTTACAAAATGTTTTTACTAGGTCGGCTATGTCTTCATCTTTAATGAACGTTCGCTATGTCTTTGTCTTTAATAAATGTTCGCAAAACATTTTCAGAAGTTCATAAAAAGTTTACAAAACGTCTTTATGAGGTCCGCTACGTTTTAGTCCTTAGTAAAAGTTCACAAAACGTTTTCAGAACGTTCACAAAAGTTTTTTTTTTATGTCCGCTACGTCTTCGTCTTTAAAAAAACGTTCGTAAAACATTTTCAGAAGGTTCATAAATAGTTTACAAAACATTTTTATTAGGTCCGCTACATCTTTGTCTTCAATAAACGTCCACAAAACGTTTTCAGAACATTTTTCAGAACGTTTTTTTATCAGGGCTGCTTCCTCTTCGTAAATTTTCTCTGAATGGGGATTTTAATTGGGAATGACTATAATCCTCTTGATGACCATGATAATGAGAAAGTAATGTTGCTGACGGTGATACAAACCCTGATGATGAAAATGATGAATAAAAGGCCAACTGTCATATACCTTTTATAATCATAGATATCATATCCATATCAAAAAGACGACAGACCACCTAATTCGTCTGATCGAATGACGAATTAAATCTCGTTATTATTCTTTTTATTGGTACCCACTTTTTTGTGCAGTCGAGATCTCAGAACTGGCTGAATCATTTTTCGTCAAATTTTCAGGAATCATCAGTCATAACGAGATCTCGGATTTCTAGTCATTTTCAAGGTCATCGGGTCATCGTGACGTCATCCAGGCGCCATTTTGTAAAAATCATCTCATGATCATATCTTCATAACGGAATGTCATTTTTCATTCATATTTGGCATGATGAATATTCATATCAATCTGAACAATTCCAACTTTTCAAACGCGCGCGTACGCGTACGTCCGCGCGTCAGTGCGCGCGCAAAATTTAAAAATGCTCAAAATCACTCATGGATCAAACCAAAATCCATTTCAGGTCATTTTAAGCATTTCAAAAATTTCCGCGCGTAAGCGCCCGCGCGCGCGTTTTGCGCGTGCGCAACTCGTAAATAACGTAAAAACGCCGTTTTTTCACTTGAATTGCAATTCTGAGACATTTCTTGACCATTTCCATCAGTTTAGAATCGATTTCAACTTACCAAAACGCCGCACGCACGCGTCAAAGTTTAAAATCCGTGCGCGCGTCTATGGGGCAAATAACGTAAAAACATGCAAAAACATGCCCCTTTAAAATCCGCCATAGCTCGTTAAAAAGCATGGGGACCCCCCTTTTTTTTACATTTTCTGAAAGCCTATGAATTGAAGATTTGAATTCATGAAAAAAAATTGGGGGTCGAACAGTCGGAACGTTACCATATTCTCATGTGAACTCAAAATTTCATTTTTTCAATTATGACGTCATGTTTTTTACCTTTAATCAAGACTATCTCGCTTATTGTTGGCCGATTTTCGCCAGGATTTCAGTATGTTGTAGCTGAGACAATGCTCTTATATACCAATTGCCTTTATTTTTCATTTTGAGAACTGCATCATGGTCTAATCTTACGATAAACGGAGGCATGTCATTTTTTCACATTTTGCGTGTATTGTCTATGGGACATGACCTTTTTCTTATTCTTGATTCTACATTCCCGTCTTTTTTGAGCAACAGCTCCATTATTTCTACTCGATTTTCGCCCAGCTTCGAGTATGTTGTAGCTGAGAAAATTCTCTATCGTAAGTGTGCCATTTATTTTTTAATCAAATGTCAGGAACATATCGAAATTTGAACTGGAAGATATGATTTAGGAATCCCATTTTCCATCTACGTGTTATCTCTATGGACTATATTCTGGTCCATCGGTAAAGCACTGGTCTCACATCCTCATGGTCCCTGGTTCGACTCCCGGCGACGGCGGTGTCATTTTTTTTTTTTTTTTTTTTTTTTTTACATTTTTTGCCCTTTCATATTACCATCTTCATCGACTCCGTTTACACATACAATTACAAACAACGCCATAACTGCGTTATTTTGCATGTTATGTCTATTGCAATGCAGTGTACATTAGTTTATGTACAACCCTATTGCAAATATGATTCATGAACGTGTACTGAACCTTTAGGGTTAACTTGCATAATACTAAAAATCAAATCGTCCTGTGTCTGTGATGCTAGTCTCCTTCTCAGACCTGAATATTTTTTAGGTTCATCAGGTCATTGAACATTAGATAAACTGGTGATTAGACAGCAAATAGATTACCCAACACAAAACGTTTCAGAACGTTCTTAGAACACATTTATTAGGTCTGCTACATCTTCGTCTTTAATAAACGTTCAGAAAACGTTTTCAGAACGTTTCCAAAACATTTACAAAACGTTTTTTATTAGGTCCGCTATTAGGTCTGCTATGTCTTCGTCTTTAATAAACGTTCACAAAACGTTTTCAGAACGTTTTGTGAACGTCTTCGTCTTCGTCTTGAATAAACGTTCACACAATATTTTTAGAACGTTCACAAAATGTTTCCAATATGTTTTCTTTAGGTCCGCTATGTTTTCGTTTTTAATTAACATTCACAAGACGTTAACAAAACGTTTGTATTAGGTCCACTACGTTTTCGTCTTTAATAAACGTTCACAAAACGATTTCAGAACGTTCATAAAACATTAACAAAACGTTTTTATTAGGTCTGCTATGTCTTCGTCTTTTATAAACGTTCGCAAAACGTTTTTAGAACGTTCAGAAAACATTTTTTTAGGTCTGCTATGTCTTCGTCTTTAATAAACGTTTTCAAAACGTTTTCTGAACGTTGACAAAACGTTTACAAAATGTTTGTATTAGGACTGTTATGTCTTAAAAGTTCACAAAATGTTTTCATAATGTTGACAAAACGTTTTCAGAACGTTCACAAAACATATTTAGTAGGTCCGCTACGTCTTTGTCTGTAATAAATGTTAACAAAACATTTTCAGAACGTTCATGAAACGTTTATAAAACATTTTTATTAGTTCCGCTTCAGCTTCATTTTTAATAAATGTTCACAAATTGTTTTCAGAAAGTTCACAAAAAGGTTTTCATAACGTTCAAAAAACGTTTTTATTACGTCCGCTGCGTTTAAGTCTTTAGTATACAGTTCACAAAACGTTTTTATCACGTCTGCTACGTCTTCGTCTTTAAAAAAAACGTTCGCAAAACATTTTCAGAAGGTTCATAAATCGTTTACAAAACATTTTTATTATGTCTGCTACATCCTTGTCTTTAATAAACGTTCACAAAACTTTTTCAGAACGTTGACAAAACACGTTTTTATCAGGGCTGTTTCCTCTTTGTAAATTTTCTCTCAATGGGGACTTTAATTGGGAATGACTATAATCCTCTTCATGACCATGATAATGAGATAGAAATGTTGACTGTGATACAAACCCTGATGATGAAAATGATGAATAAAAGGCCAACTGTGATATACCTTTCATAATCATAGATATCATATCCATATCAAAAAGACGACAGACCACCTAATTCGTCTGATCGAATGACGAATTAAATCTCGTTTCTTTTTTTTTTGACGGTAACCCCAAATTTTTCTCTAAATTTCCTTAAAGGCAAGTGACATCCAGAAATATTACGAACAGTACGCTGATCACTTCGATCTCATCAAACATATAAACTTCAATACCGAAGTTGTGTTAATCGACCAGGCAGCTGATTACGATGACACCGGTCGCTGGAAGGTCACCGTTCGCCCAACTTCTGGAGATATTCAAAGCGAGATGTTCGATGCTGTGATGGTTTGTTCGGGCCTCTATCCTTCGGGCCACATGCCAGACTATCCCGGGCTAGATTCCTTCAAAGGACGGATCATGCACAGCTGCCAGTTTAAACGGCCCTCACACTTCACTGACAAGAGAGTGCTGCTTGTAGGTATGGTTTATCAGCTGTTGATTTGATGTTTTGGCGTCAATTCTAATTCTGATACCGCACGGCTGATACGGTCAAACGTCTAAATAGCCCCATTTTTTCGATATTCCTGGGGTGCGATCACATTGTGATAATGGTCTTAATTCAAAGGTAGCCTTCATTATTATCAATAGCTTTATTCGTCAGGGCCCTTATATTGTCACTCCAGCATTTATAGGTATTCATTTAAACTGGGTCCAAAAGAAAGAGAGAGAAAAAAAAAAACGTAGGGAAAATATTTTGTCCAAAGGGGTATATGAAGTCCAGAGGAAAGATCTGCTTTTATAATTATAATAATAGATAATTTCAGAAGGAAAAGCAAAAAGTGTTAGACCCGAGGGAAACTAAGAACCAACTGGGAAGAGAACACGAAGACCTGGAATGGGCTAATGCCGCAAAAGTGCACCACTCGCTGACGACAGAGATGTATGAAAAAAGCTTCAATCAACCTTCAAGGAACCCTGAACCCTGCACCAAAACTACAGCGGCAGCCTCAGGCGATCTCATTTGAACCTTTTAATACCCTAAACTTTAAACTTTACTGTTGTTAATACCCCCCCCCCCCTTTTTTTTTTTTAAATCTTCAGTTTACTTAATATCTCATTCATTCAGGTTCAGGGACGTCAGGTGGAGATACAGCTAATTTAATCAGCCACCATGCGAGTCAGGTAAGGACAGATTTGTTGACTGTAAGTGTTCATCTGTATATTGTATTATCACAGTTAGAGGTCCCTAAATCGGCGAAGCCACCTTGCCTGCAAAGGCGCCTAATTCCGCCATCCCGATTGAACATAATTAGAAAACAGTTACTGTAATTGTATTGGTCTTATACATAGGATATGACTGTCGAGTTTGAAGGGGAAAAGAAAAGATGTGCTATGTTATTTTACAACACTGTAGAAATGAGCCAGTAGCGTATTAAAATCACCCATTCCTTGGAAATTAACAGCTATTAAGGAACACTGAAACTCTGTCCCGATATTTTGGTGTAAGCATCGATTGAGATTACTCAAGAGCACTGTCTAGTGTTCATACGTGAGTTTACTTAATATTATCCTACGGTCCTGGCTGTCTTTTGCAATTGCATGTCCACATTTGCGGTAGCATGGCACGTCAAGTCTTGAGATGCTAGCTTCCTTCTTACGACCTCTCGCTTTGGGTCTTGTATCCCCAGTACCTCCTTCTCAAGTGCAAGAAATATTTAGGTGAACATATAACCCCAGCAGGTGCCTTGTAACTGTCGTGCGATGTTACTGCTCCGTAATCTGTATATGCCTACTGCAAGATGTGGATCGGTGAGATCACCACAAGCAACCCGTGCAATGTTTGCAAGAAGTGCAGTGGCTGCACTGGCTGCCCCTGTCATCTGTGTCATTGCAAAGATTGTTATCCGCAGAAGGTTGCGTACCCCTGCATACCTAGTCTAGATTTTGGACTCTTTTTATGAAGTTTTTATATTCCCCGAAACAGCTGCTAAACTCACTGTACGCGTCAAGTCGAGTGATGGCGCGATCCCGAGAACCTGTCTGCCCGGATTTTTCTCCGGGCGGACAGGTTCTCCAGAGTTCTCGGGATCGCGCCATCACTCGACTTGACGCGTACAGTGAGTTTAGCAGCTGTTTCGCGGAATATAAAACTTCATAAAAAGAGTCCAGAATCTAGACTACTGCATACCTAGAAAAGGTGCAGACCTGTCCGTTCGACGCAGGGATCTTATGTGGAATCCATCATGGACCAAGCGTATATGCTATCTAGTTGTCACCACGACATTGCACATCGGTAACATAAGGATATTTTTATGCATCTATGAATATGGTCAAAATTGTTTCTTTTTGGTTCGTTTTGTCTTTTTTTTTTATTATCATGATTATATTAGGTCTACCTGAGCTTGCGACGAGGAACATGGTGCGTCCCACGATTCTTCTACAACAACCAATCGATCATGGAATTCTTGGTCCAGAGATGGATGCGTTGGATTCCGCCCCGGCTCCTGAACAACTGGGTGCTGAACAAGCTGAATTATCACATGGACGGGGAGATCCTGGGCATCCAGAAGTTCAGGGCACCATTCGGTTGCCATGCAATGGTTGATGAAGTCTTACCCTCTAGTATCATGGAAGGGAGAGTGATAGTCAGGAGTGGGATAGAGAAGTTCGAAGGGTCAAGTGTCCATTTCGTCGATGGAGCGGTGATTGACAACATTGACTGTGTTATCTTCGCAACGGGCTACGAGCTCAAGTTCCCTTTCTTCAAAGAAGAAGTCATACCTGGTGGGTTGGTCTGCTGATTTTGACCTTAAAAAGACTAGGGAATGTTGTATTTCCCGAGCTCCTGATTATGATTTTACTTTGCCCCTTTGCGTCATTGGCTATAATGCCATCTCGTCAGGCGATTGTCCTTTTTTAAAATGATGCTCTTGAAGTTGCTGTGATTGCCGGGAACGATCTTAATTTACCCCGAGATGAATTCAAGGGGCATGAGATTTTTTAAATTCTTGCTTTAAACGCCCCCACCCCTTTCAGTTTAAGTGCCAATGAATCAGCAGAGAATGACAGTGACGACATAGGTGCAGTCGTAGGTCCTTTCAGCGCTTTTTAGTTGTCTTACCTTCATTTCTGTAATAGGGCTTGATATGCCAGTAAAGGATTGTTTTTTCTCGCCTTCTTCATATACTTGTTCAGATGGATACGACAAGATAGAACTGTACCAGTACATGTTTCCAACGCGATTTCATCACCGGCCCACTCTGTCCTTTGTTGGCCTCTCTCTTCCATATACTATGGGTCAAAGCGCGATAAGTGAGATGCAGAGTAGATACACCACAAAGGTCTTCAAGGGAGAGGTGAAGCTACCGAGTTTCAAGGACATGCAACAGGAAGTTACGACCAGGAAGGATGCCCAGTACAAACAATTTGAGGATCCTGTTCCGTTCATCGTAAGTCAAATTCTATGTCAAGAAATTCCCTTTGCCCAAGAGGCATATACCGACGTTAGAAGCGCGTCAGTGACCAATACAGTTGCACGTCGTTTGATTACAAAATGAACCGTACAGACAATAGGCAAACTTTTAATAAGTGCAAGGCTAATGGGTTTATTGTATTCAAATCTCTATTATCAGATTAGTGCCAAATGACGCAGTCGAAAATAACTCGTGAGGACCAGTCTGTATTACCTGCGCGGCTGCGCTTATCAGCGTGTGGGGGAAGTTATCTCATGCAGCCCTCAGTTCTCAAAGAGCTTCAGCGCTGTTAACTTAGCACTGTTCATTTTGCAATGACTTCCTGCATGATGTCCAATAATTATGACAAGGTACTTCAAAGACAGAATCAGACACTGACGCCGTCACGTCAGACAACACCTCCTCCCGCGCAACTGGGTTTAAAACTTATAAACCCTTGGGCACGTATTCTGAACTTTGGTTTAACTTAAACTGCGGTCTAAAGTATGGTTTAAATCCAGTTTGCCCTTTAAACTGCGGTCTAAGTATGGTTTAAATCCAGCCTGCCCTTTAAACTGCGGTCTAAGTATGGTTAAACCCAGTGTGCCCTTTAAACGGCGGTCTGAGTATGGTTAAACCCAGTCTGCCCTTTAAACTGCGGGCTAAGTATGGTTTAAATCCAGTCTGCCCTTTAAACTATGCTCTCAGTATGGTTAAACCCTGTTTGCCCTTTAAACTGGAGTTTTAGATAACCACTGATTTAACTTAAACTCCAGTCTAGTGAGGTTTAACTTTGTAGAGAAATTTAGATTAGACTTGTGGTTTAAGTCGGTTTTAGTTAGACTGGAGTTCAGAATACGGGCCTACAAGTCTACCAATTTATGAGGACTAGGAAGGTCATTATGGCATGGTAGACGATTCATTGTCATAATCATATGGTAACCGTTCCGTTATGCGGAGTGATGATAAAAACCTGCCCACTGCTCAGTTATGAAGGCCTTGGTACTTCATATCGGCTTAATATGTACCTATACAGGTATTTGTTCTTTTTTACCAAAGCCATGGAAATTAGTTGATTTCAATTGCAGTTCCACTTGTTTCTAATTTTATTGCAAGATGATGAAATATTTTGTTATTTCCCTTAGCTTGATCCTCTCACATACCGTGAACAGCTCGCCAAAGCGATCGGAGCTCTACCAAGCCTGACAAAGCTCATCTTCACCGATCCTGTGCTGGCATACTACTACTACTTTGGCCCGGCCTACCCACCGTGTGACAGGCTTGTTGGTCCCGGGGCCTGGACTGGGGCGCGACAAGCTCTTATTGACGCAAAAAAGAACCAAGTCCATGGGATTACACTGTCAACCGTACGTCAAGATGCAAGGGATGGTTTACAGGCTTATAAAGACAGCCAGAGATCATTCAACCCATTGAGAGTCATCATTGGGGCTATTTTGTCTTTAGTCTTTTACATGTTTCTGTTTTAAAGAAATGTTTGGGACAAATGATTGAATTAAATTAAGGAAGAGTCAGCTATATTATAATCATAAAGATCAAGACAATTTTGAAGTTGTATTAGGTATGTCTATAATAAGGGATAATAATTCTTTAAAAGAAGTATGAAATATACGTATTTCGGTCAACTGCCTAGATTTGGATGAGAGTGTTTACTACTTGCCATATATATTTTTATACCTATTGTCGATAAACAAAGAGTTTTATAATCAAAAGGAAGCTGTTCATGGATCACGTATATGATGTTAAGTGTTACACAAATCCATACCCAGGTATGATTTTGCAAATGGCGGAATTTGGTGATGATATCTTGATAATAACGACTTATATTTTCAAAACATTTATATTCCTGGCTATTTATTTATCCTTCTGATCATTTTTATACAAGACAGCCATCAAAATTCAACAATTTATCTAAATCAAGCGTCCACAAAGTTTCCAAATCCCTTTAACGATCCCTTCTTGTATTTTCACGTACGGTGAGCTGACGCCTTGTCCCGGCTGTTCGTAATCATTTGGAGATGGCTGAGATATACTACTAGTATATGCACCGACCGAAATTCTTTGAAAATCACACTACGGAATCATGACGGGAAGTTTGCAGATGCCAATTGTTTTAAGAGGGACCACGGAACCGAAATCCTCGGTAGCGTTCTTGAGAATCGTTAGAAAAGGAACAATAAATCCGAATTTTGTTTAGGCCTAATTTTGTTTGACTATTTCTTTGAAGGTCCATCGGTCCGACAACCCCCCCCCCCCCCCATACACACCCTCATTCTTGCGAACAGTTGGAATAGGTGTTAGGACCAACTTCGACCAAGAAATGAATACTGTCAGCCATTCAAATCGTTTCAGTAATTGTTCAAAGAACCCGTAGAATAGTCTGTGTGAATCGTTTGAGTAGCATTAAGAGTTCCTTAGAGACTAAAATCTTCTTTCGTATTAAAATGTTAACATTCGATTATTTTATAGAATATCAGTAGGACCAAACTCAAAGACCAGTGAACCACGAAGGACCACAAGATCGAAAATTATGAACCCTTTTGATCATGTTTGGTATTATTTAAAGAGGGTCCACAGGAGACAAGATGCTTGTGAATTAAGTGTGCTTTAAAGTGATTACACAATGGTAAACAAAATTTTGATATATGATCGAGAATAGAATTCTAAGAAGAATTACATTAAAAATATGATGATTTTTAATCGAAATCAATACATTTTGGCTAATTTTCTCATGAAAAGTTATGAGCTGACGAAAAAAAATTGATTATGAGGTATGACGTAAAAGTGGGTACCCAGCTTCGCGCATTGCAGTTGTGCTGCGCGCTAGACTGTACAATATGTATTAAACCTTGCGCGCATTTTGCTAGAATTGCGCGACAAGGTACCCACTTTGACGTCATTTTGACGTCAAAGTGGGTACCAAGTTGAAACTGGGTCACAGCTGAGGGGTCAAAAATATCCTGAAATCTTACCACATTTGGGGGTTTCCTTGGCAACAGGACTTTTAAAAAAACCTTAGACAGATGATTTTCTGCTAATAAAATCATGCTCTTTTAAATGAGCTAACATTGTTTCAGCATTGGGTACCCCCTTTAATGACCACGAGACCGAAAGCCTCTGTCTTGTAAGTTATTTGGCAGTTTAAGGAAGAATGAACTTTCAGTCAAATGAAGATATCAAACTAACGTTTGTTTTGTTTGGTTTATTGCGCATTGTGTGAGGCTGGACAGAGTTTTCATTATAGGGAATATCTATAATGTCTCACAAAGTAGTTAAGTTCTATATAATTATATTCCTAGCTCAGATAATGTGGATTTTTTTTTTTACTTTGTCAAAATATATGCACATATATGTGCCGTATATTCAGTTGTTTGTGTGTATGGTTTTCTTAAATTTATTCTCCTCCTCCTTCTACTGTTTCTTTTTCTGTTTCTCTTTCTTGTTCTAGGATAACTGTAAAATTTGGTTGTTTCTCGTGTTTGCTGTTTGTGTATGAAATTATTGTTTTATCATCTGAATTTTATCAGCATCAAGTTGCATTAACTGGATTTCTTTAAATTTGCTAAAATTTATAATAAGCCATTGTAATGTATAAATGTAACAGTGTATTAAATCTGTTAGGAATGTTATTTTGCTTTTGTATGTTTGTTTTTTTTTTTGTTTGCTGAACTTGTTTGGGCTTTGACTGATTTCCGATTATTGATGTTAAAAGGTCCCCATTCAGAGTTAGCTATCCTTGTAAACTATAGGGAAAAAGAAACATTAAAAAGGTAGTTCCCTTTTCTAATCAAAGAAAGCTTACGAACATGGAAACAGTCAGGCATCTACATGTACGCGACTCTCCTGCTATTGTTTTGTACTCAGCTTTTTTGGTTGTCTTTGTAAAATAGAATGATTATGTCCCGGTGTAATGGTAATAGTTAAATGTAGTATGTATATTTTTTTATTTGAGACTCTGTGATGGGGAAAATGAGGAAATTTAATTCTGGTAAAGCAGTGGCTTTAGGTACATCCTGTTGTATCGATGCTTTAGCAGATTAACATGACACTGCACTTTGTCCCATTTTTATATGTTAATCGTTTGTCGTGATGGATTGTATTGTATTTCAAGCAGTTTAATTGAATCTGGTGTCGCCTTTCTCTTTTTTTTACATGAAATCTTTATATGATCTTAATGCTTATATTTTTTTACGAATGCTTAATAAATCATTACCATAACATCTACTTGTAACATCATCTTCTTCTTTCTTATGGTCTTCATGCTGCTCTACACAATACTCAGGATCCATAGCTGCTAGATCCAGGTCAGAGTTTTGCATGGGTAGGGTCAGACAGGTGACCACTTCTCAGTTCAATTCAGTTCAATTCAATTGCGGTTTATCAGTAAAAAAAAAAAAAAAAAAAAAAAAAAATTAAAGTCCGAAGACTAACAATAATAAAATAAGCACTGAAACATAAGAACATGCATTTGAAACGGAGGGAATTCATCATTCATTGATGAGCTATATTATGAGAAATAGGTTAGGGAAAAACTTCAAACAATTAAATACGTTTAACAAGAACATGCTGACATGAAAAAAAAAAAAAGAGGGGAGAGAGATGAACAGATTAATACGAAAAGAAAAAACAGAAGAGAGCAGGATAGAGAGAATAGGTAGAAAGAAAGACGAGAACAGAAGGAAAAAGGAAGAGAAAGAGAAGAGTGAAATAGACAAGAAAATGAAGGAATGGGGGTGACAGGAGAGAGAGATCGAGTGAGAGTAAGGGGACGGCGTATATTCCTGCAGGCGGACCGAGGTCAGGACAGGCAAGCTTTTTATCACACGAAAATCCGCGAACAGCCTCGATGAGATTTCATAAGTATTGTTCTGTTTCTAATCAGGGGCGGCGCTACGGGGGGGGGGGGGCGACTCCCCCTATGATTTTTCAAGTGATCAAACAAGAAAAAAAAAGGAGAAAAGGAAGGAAAAGAGGAGAAAGGAGAAAGAAGAGTATGGGAAAAAGAAAGGGTTGGGTCATGTAATACCCATATTTTTACATTTAAAACGAAAATAAATTCACCAGCGTGGGTCATCTTGCCCCCTATCAAAATACCCTGGCGCCGCCCTGTTTTTAATTATGCCATCAAATGTTCATGTGAATTTGATGACTGAATACTGAATTACAAAAATTATGACTGTTTTTTGGTAAAAAATAACATAGGCCTAACATTTTTCAAGGAAAGTGGGCGCGTGGAATTAGCATAGAAAGGGTGCCAGTCTTGATTCAACAAGGCAATTCACTCTAACAACAATGTAGTCAGATTTGACTAGATTACCGGATCAGCCGGGCTCTTGCACTATTTCTGGTGAGAAACCTAGTCATATTTACTAATTTTTCACTAGATTCCGAGTCAATTTTAACAAGAATACTGTTGGCTCTACATTAAATTGAGTAGAATTCTGGTCATTTTGACTAGAAATAGTGCAAGTGCCCGGCTGATCCGGTAATCTACATTGTATAGTCAAATTTGACTATTTTTTTAGAAGTTTCATATACAATACAATACAATACAATATTAGCATTTATATAGCGCTCTTACAATGAGTGAACATGTATCACAGCGCTTAACAAAACGAATGAACAAACATAAAAGAAAACGAGGAAATTACAAATGGAAACTACATGAATACATATTTAGCAATTAACTATGAAAAAGAAATGTCTTTAGGGACCGCTGAAAAACTGGCAGAGATGGTGATTCCTGAATACACTGGGGGAGCTGATTCCACAGGCGTGTATGGTGCTGCAGCGGAGAAAGATTTGTCTCCGGCGGTTCTAGGACTACTCCCCCGGGAGGACAACTCCCCCGATACGATTCCCACCTGACAACTCCCCCTGGAGCACGGCTCCCCTGGAGGACAGCTCCCCGGAGGGCAACTCTCCCTGGAGAACACTTTTCCCGGATGACAACTCCCCAAGGACAGCTCCCCCAGTCCCCGGGGGAGTTGTCCTCCCGGGGGAGTTGTCCTGATACGGTCTCCGGCGCATGTAACAGTCCTTGGAAACAGTCGTCGCTTTTATGCACAAACATTTTGATTGAAGTTAATCTCACTCATACTACCTTCATGCTCTCATCACGAATGCATTTCAGAAGGACACATTAATTTTGTAAAATAAACACTCTAAAAAAAAACTAGTCAGATTTGTAAAGATTACCGGATCACACGGGCACTAGCTCTTTTCTATTCAAATGTGACTAGATTCTAGTCAAAATGACCAGAATTTTATTCAGTTTTAAACAACGAAGAACAAAAACTTTTCTAGTCAAAATTGACACAAGTTCTAGTGAAAATGACCTCAATCTTTGACTAGAACGCGCAATTCCACGGGCACTTGCTCTTTTCTAGTCAAATGTGACTAGATTCTAGTGAAAATGAGCAGAATTCTAGTAAAAATTAATCAAACCTTTTCCAAAATTCTAGTAAATTTCACTAGAATCACTGTATGATCCGGTAGACTATAATAGTCAATAGAATCTAGTCATTTTGACCAGAAATAAATATTGTGTCACCTTTCTCTAGAGTATGCTTTTAGAGTGTATGAATTTCCATTTAAAATATCTTTTCAGATACAAAGAGCAAAATAAAACATTTCAAGAAATGGTGAATTGCCTTATTCTTAAAACATTTGTATATCAATTATGTCGTGAGTAGTGCGCTAGAAAGCAACGAAATATCGGTAACAACTTTTTTCCATTCTCAACTCTCCAAATAATATCCAGGTTAAGTAACAAATGCGAAATACTAATTTTCTTCAAGGCACCCACCATCAAATAATAATGAACATAGATCAACATTTCCATCGCTTGGGTTTGATTTTTCCCTATGCATACATGTAATTTGATTTTACTTCATATGGCTACCATGCCTCTACGGAAATAAAAAAAAAAAGGATGCTGAATACATTATAAATCATCTTAATTTTGCTGTAAATGACATCAATTTTATTTAATTCTTACATCTCAGATTACGAGTCGTAACAAGAATTGGGATTAATGAGAGCTTGCCACGAAATGTGCACTCACATATAAAAAATACTACATTTTTTGTGTAGTTTTAGATTGAATGATTTTGTACTTTACTTTAAGGAGTTTGCCCGTCAAACTCTTTTTATTATTATTATTATTATTATTATTATTATCATTATTATTATTATTATTATCATTATTATTATCATTTAAATTCATAGAACAGAGACATCCTGTATCATAAACTATAAACATCGTGTCAAATGGTGGCGCTTACCAACTTTCAGCGAAATGTCGGTATTGAATCTCACAAAGGAAGAACATGACCTGTATGTTTCTTGTAGATCTGCAATGACTGAAGAGGTATTAAAGTAGTTTTCAAATACAATAAAATGACGACTCCTCTACTTTCCTCACAACCTGGTCTATAAATAGTGTAGTCTTGACAAAAATAAGTAGGAATAATGTGGTGAGTTGGACAACTCAGGAAACAAATAAAATGGCGACTGGCTGGAAACTCAACGGTATGTCTTAATTCAACGAACGCAGAAAACATAATGCCTGCTACCTTGTACACCAAAACCTATGCCTTGCCCGACGTATCACCTTGGGCGTGGCACTAACGCGTACGTCGCCTATACATTTTGTACACAACGTTAACTACAAACTACGTTTGATCCAAATTAAATTGCATATTTTTTATAGCGACGAGCGCTCTGAAAGGAAAACGACGCTGATCGCCACAAAACTATTTTTCTACACATGTAAACAATTCGGCCTGATCGCTGATCAGTTTTAAGTAAAAGGAAACATATGAATTCTTTTTCTCGTTGAAAATAAGGGGAGCTAAAATGTAAGATATAAAATAAATGACAATTTCCCAACTCGACTGGTGACACAGGGTAATGTGATACTGCCATGCACAAACAGCACTATTCTACTAAAGAACTGGGCATGAGGAGGGGCGCCTGGGGTAAAGAAAGTGAGAGCCTGGGAGGTGAGTGTGGGGTGTGTGTGTGTGTGTGTGTGTGTTTGTGTGTGGAAGGGGGCTTTCTGGTCTTGACAAAAGTTTCCTTCCCATCATGGATCTATAATGAGGTCTAGTTTACAAAAAAATTGAATGCTAGAGAACTATTATACTGAAATATGCACGAAGAGTTGGAGTCAGCAAACGATCGAAGATCTTCACTGTGTATAATGTACAACTCGCAAGTCCTGTGGGGTGTTGCAAGAAGGCTGCAATCAATTGCAAATAATTGCTAATTTTGAAACAACCATTCTGATTGGCTCAGGGTCTACCCTTTTAAGAAGACATGCATGCAACAATGATTTTGATTGGCCAGTGACAATCAGTTGCAACTAGAATGATGATATACAGTCTTCACAAGAGATCATGCATCTACGTACATAGAATTCCGACAACCCATTGGGTTAGCCACTACCTCACTCACACCCTCGAGTTCATCTTATTGACAAGTTTTTGGAGCATGGAAATCCGTTACTGAAAAAAAAAAAGAATTACAAAAGGAAACAAAAACAACAAAGCCTGGCAAACCAACAAGAAATAAAGACTGGCATGCATGATTGGGGCTAACCAGTGCTAACTGGGTTTCGAACCTCAAATCACTCGCTCTACGTATATATGCCGAGGGTTATTACAGTTTTAGGTCTGAGGCCCATGTCATTATCACTATCAGTAACAAATGCCACTTTTTTATAACAAATTTGATCTCAGCCAGTCAGATGCAAGAACTTCAGTATCTTATAACAGTTATTGCAACTTGTTGTTGATAACAAATTTGAAGTTATAGGTATGAATTGTAATACTGATGAAATTCAGTCTGTTCATGATTGACTCGTTGTTGACATGATTTTGCAAGATCCATCCTCATCAGTCATTGACTAAATCCCAATATTCCAAAGATGGTCGTCTGAAAACTCAACTCGATATATCGGTACGGTCAGACCAGTAGCGTATCAAGACCTTCATCCCGAGGAGGAGCCTATATAAGGCCCGTTGAAATTATGAGGAGGGGAAAACGCGGGGGGGGGGGGGGGTAACGGCATTTTTATAATACGCAAACTTGTAAATTATGGGAGTGCGACATTTTTTTAGTGCAGTCCATTGTTGCGTCATTGTGAGTCATTTTGTACACCCCTAAAAATACGCTTAGACTGTTAGGACCCCCCCCCCCCCTCGGCTTCCCTCCTCATATCTGAACAATCGTCCATGGCAAAGGGAGTCGGCGTATAATTAAATTTGTAGCACTTGCTTGATGTCGAAGGAGGCAGGGTAGGGGAAGGGATAATTTGCCCCTTTTTGTACAAATCTCAACCAGGGAAATAGGTACAAATCACTTTAGGTCATCATGTAAGTCGACATGCAATAATAGAGTAACATAAAGTGAGATGTTCAGTGCCCTTATGATATACCACCGATTTGCATCTGAAATCCCCCCCCCCCCCCCATCGGTCGGAAAAAATTTCAGGAGGGACCAATCGCCCCTTGCCCTTCCTTAAAATAAGACTGTGGGTTAGATCTCCTCTCAAAATATTGACCCGGTAACCATCGCAACAAGGTTCTTTCATTCTAAATGGATGGGAGAGTCTTTACTCCTTGCTTTATCCCATCAGCCTATTCGCACGATCTGCACACATGATCTACGTCAGCTAAGCCCAAAGACTACAGCTGATCCAGCTTGATGCAATGCAATGAAAGTTTATAAGCCACGCTTTAATTAAACGTTTCATCATGAAGATGAAAAGAATTCCCAAGTGAATTGTAGCTTCAGAATGTGTAAATATTCAGAAAGCTACCCCGAATCTAGAATCAAGTCTGTTCCTCGCAAAGTTTTTATCCATGTAATTTGAGAATGAAAAGCAAAGCATAGAAATATTTACATTGTGTTAATCATTTTTAAAATGATTTTGTCCAAGATGTAGCTCATTTGAAAGAAATGCATTCGTAGGCCTACTTTGAATCCCTGGCGGCTTTAAGTTGATCTTAACTAAACAAACCTCAAAACAATCTATGCGAGAGCCATTTATTCATTTTGCATCCATCTTTTATACGATGTTACTTTGAATGACGTCATAGACTCTGCCAGTTCTTTGACGCAGCCCCAGGTCAGAAAAATGACGCAATGAGTATTATCATACTAGTCTGACTACCAAGCTGTGGGAGTTAACGTGAAGGGATGTAGGCCAAAACACCAAAAGCAATACACTCGTGGAATCGCGGTGCTGGTTAATACCACCTCAGCTTATTTTAATGCTGTTTCTATGTTTTTTATCCAGCTTATACAAATCCATAATTGATTACAGCATGGACCCTGCTGGTACATCCATGATTCAAGCAAGTTTTCTAATGGGATGTGACCATGCATAAACAAAGTAGCCTACTAGATGAATGATGTGATATAACTTACACCATTTTATAGTAACATGCATCATTAGATCAATTTTTATTAGAGAATCAGTAAATTTGTCAGCATCAATTATTTGTTTAATTTCAGCTGGTAATATTATCTGCAATATATTCTTACTGTTATAGATATTAAACAGCATATTCATACATTTTGTTTTTCTTTTCTCTTGGTGCTCTGGTAGGAGCCTGGTAAATATATGATACTGGTGAGCCTCAAATTTGATGTGTCTGCTTTTATTTTAGCTAAAAATATGAAAGTTTTATCAAACAAAAAATGTTAAAGAACTTTTGTTTTGATTTTTTAATCTTAATTCAGTATAAAAAGATAGGAGTAAAAATAGGACTTCTTGTGGTTGACATTTTTCTGAAAAGTGAGATTTCGCCAAAAGCATGAGACAGGCATGCACATGAAACAACATGGATCGCATAGAGAAGAAAAATAACCCATAAATAACATTCACGTTCAGTTCTGACCTCAACAGGGCCTTGACACCTTGCTTTTTATGCCTCCGCCCACCGTAGGTGGTTGCCGGAGGCATTATGTTTTCGGGTCGTCCGTCCGTCCGTCCGTCCCGTTTTCGTTCTCGCGATAACTTAAGAACCGTTTGACGGATCAACTTCAAACTTGGCTCGTGTATGCATATGGGAGGGACAATGATCTGATTAGATTTTGGAGTCTCAAGGTCAAAAGTCAAGGTCATAGGGGTAATAAAACACATAAAAATGGCTCGTTCTCGCGATAACTTAAGAACCATTTGACAGATCAACCTCAAACTTGGCATAGGTATGCATATGGGAGGGCCAATGATCTGATTAGATTTTGGAGGTCTCAAGGTCAAAGGTCAAGGTCATAGAGGTAATAAAACACATAAAAATGGCTCGTTCTCGCGATAACTTAAGAACCATTTGACCTATTAACCTCAAACTTGGCACAGGTATGCATATGGGAGGGACAATGATCTGATTAGATTTTGGGGTCACAAGGTCAAAGGTCAAGGTCATAGAGCTAATAAAACACATAAAAATGGCTCGTTCTCGCGATAACTTAAGAACCATTTGACCTATCAACCTCAAACTTGGCACAGTTATGCATATGGGAGGGACGATGATCTGATTAGATTTTGGGGTCTCAAGGTCAAATGTCAAAGGTCATAGAGGTCATTATGTACATAGAAATGGTTCGTTCTTGTGATAACTCAGTAACCATTTGACGGTTCAACAAACTTGTTATGTAAATTATTTCTGCTATGGAAATCAGGAAATCCTGTTTTTTAGTATGTGTCATATATATATATATATTTTTATGCCTCCGCCCACCGAAGGTGGTTGCCGGAGGCATTATGTTTTCGGGTCGTCCGTCCGTCCGTCCGTCCGTCCGTCCATCTGTCCCGTTTTCGTTCTCGCGATAACTTAAGAACCGTTTGACAGATCAACTTCAAACTTTGCTCGTGTATGTATATTGGAGGGACAATGATCTGATTAGATTTTGGAGTCTCAAGGTCAAAGAGGTAATAATACACATAAAAATGGCTCGTTCTCGCGATAACTTAAGAACCATTTGACAGATTGGCTTCAAACTTGGCTCATGTATGCACATGGAAGGGACAATGATCTGATTAGATTTGGGGGCCACAAGGTCAAAGGTCAAAGGTTATAGAGGTCATTATGTACATAGAAATGATTCGTTTTCACCATAACTCAACAACCATTTGACCGATGAACCTCAAACTTGGCACAGGTATGCATATGGGAGGGACAATGATCTGATTAGATTTTGGGGTCTCAAGGTCAAAGGTCATAAGTCATAGAGGTCATTATGTACATAGAAATGGTTCATTCTTGTGATAACTTAGTAACCATTTGACGGTTCAACAAACTTGGCTCATGTATGCATATGGAAAGGGCAATGCTCTCATTAGATTTGGGGGTCACAAGGTCAAAGGTCAAGGTCAAAGATGTCATTGTATAAATGAAAATAAATCAACATGAAGTGCCATTTATTTCTGATTTGATAATGGCGGAGGTATAAAGTTCGACCACGCGTGGTCGAAGATTCATCTAGTATTATGTATGGTTTACGTTCCAGGTCAACTTCAGTCGATTTTGGTGCCATTACTCAGTGTGTGCATCTACCGCGACGGCTGTAAGCAGTATGATAGAAACTTCAGGATTTTCATAGGAAAGGCCATAAGTACATGTATGAGAACGAGATGATCCCGAGAGTAGACGCAGGCATGACAGTGGAATAAATGCTTGAAGATACATGTACATGTATTTGTAGGTGCCCAGGAAAGTATTACTAGTATTGAAAAATACTTGATTCATATCGCACGCAAATCGGAGTGGACCACTAGCCCAGCCTGCACTATAATAGTCAGGCTTTTGAATAATATATTTGAGCTTTCGTATTCGATTATATATCGACTATGGCTGTTCGTCGTGTAGCGGTGGTCGGTGCAGGAGCTTCTGGTCTTGCCTCCATTAAAACATGTCTCGAAGAAGGCTTGGAACCGGTGTGTTATGAACGAACGTCCCACGTAGGTATGTGCATGCATGGGTCAGCATGGTCAGTGGGAGTTGAAAGTCAATTGCACTCACACTGCTTGTGCGAGCATTAAACGGATTCACTATCATGACTATGCTAGTTATTTCAATTTGAAGTGAATAATTGTTCCAGCTCAGTTACTGATAACTACATAATTAATTTCAAAACTCTACAGTGTAGACCTACATGCACGACATGATTCATTGTCGCAATGGAAGTGAAATTTTCACTTCAGGCCAAGTACAGGTGTGTATATGTATATATATATATATATCCTATACCAGCTATCTACTATATTAAACATGAAAACGAAGCAGAGCTTCCATTTAGATGATGTTTAATGGAAGTTTTCACAGACATAATGGATAGCATATAGAGAACATGCTTTTCTTATATGTATATTATTCTGTTCACATGTGTTTAATTGACCACAAACATGGCCACCATAAACATACTATGTATTGTTGACCGATTACGTAATACCCATTGTGCCTGTCAGTTGCATCTTGAACATAGCCTGAGTGAGAATACTCACAAGCATATGACCGCGTTCTTACGCACCACAAATTAAGGGTAACCAAAGACAATGTGAGTGAATTTAATTCACATCAGCAATTGTTAACTGTATTACTTAGTTTTTCATCTTTAAAGAACAATGGAACCCAGGCATCAGTGTGCTTTTAGTGAATAGAGATGAACAAGAAATATAAACACTGAAAGTTTGAGCAAAATCGGACAATCTGTTCAAGAGTTATGAATTTTGAAAGTTTAAGTAAATCCCTATTATAGGGATCCTTGAGTTGGCAACTTTACCAGCATTTGTGATGTCATCATGGACAACTCTCCATTCATTTTGTGTATGATTTAAAAAAAAAAAAAAAGATTTATATATGAAATTTCGAGTCAGGAATCAACATACTTCTGCCCAAAATGCTTGCAGAATTAATGTAGCCATGTCATACTCAAACAGTAAATTAAAAGAATTTCTATTTTTCTTGAAAATAAAGAAAATGTTAAATTCTGTGTATAAAATGAATGGAGAGTTGTCCACGATGACATCACAGATGCTGGCAAAGTTGCCAATTCAAGGATCCCTATAATAGGGATTTGCTTAAACTTTCAAAATTCATAACGCTTGAACAGATTATCCGATTTTGCTCAAACTTTCACTGTTTATCTGTCTTGTTCATCTCTATTCACTAAAAGCACACTGATGCCTGGATTGCATTCTCCTTTAATGTAGAAGTATTGAACAGCTATAAGTCCATGGTAAGTGCAATGCCATGCACGAACTACAAGTGTGGCAGGTATTACAAAAACGGAACCAGGGACGGCACTACAGGGGGGGGGGGGGGCAGAGGGGGCGACCGCCTCCCTATGATTTTTTCTTGTGACCAAAAATGACAACAAAACAAAAAGAGGAGAAAAAAGAAGAAAAAAAAAAGGAGAAAGACGAAAGAACAGAATGGGGAAAGAGAGGGTTGAGTCATGTAACTATACGATATAATACCCCTATTTTTTCATTTGAAAATATAAATAAACTAACTTATGGGCCATCTCCCCCCTATCACAAACACCCCGGCGGCACCGCCCCTGCACGGAACAAATAATGTACATACACTCGGTCATACAGCACATGAAACAACGATATTTGGCAAATTCCCAAGTTATAGACAAACAAGGGGCATATTGTTGCACAGCCTGGTATTTTTCCCTTTCCTGGAATCATAGAGGTTGGGCCTTGACGAAAATTTCGTTTTTTTACAATGAAATAATCAAATTGTGTTTGACATGTCCCAGATCATGCTGCATAGTCATGTTCATGTCTGTTATAATGTTGCCAGGGCGACTCCACAGGGAGGCAGGGGGCGACCGCCCGTATGAATTTTCCAGTGATTAAAAAAAAAGAGAGAAAAAAAAAAAAGATGAGGAGGAAGAAGAGAGAAGAGTATGAGGAAGAGAGAGCTGAGTCACGTAACTGTAATAGCCCTAATTATTCAATTAAAAACGTTAATAAAAATCACCCGTGGTTCATCTTGCCCCCTCTATCAAAATACCCTTCCGCCGTCCCTGTATGTTGCCACGGTTCGCAAGCGTGATGATCAATCGCGAAAAAAAGTGGTTACGTTTGAACATACAGGGTCATTCGCATGTCTGTTCAGTTTTATCATATTGTGTTCAAATCTCTACAGATATGGCCTATTCACTTCTGCTCTTCAAATTAGTGTTGAGTTAGCTCAAAAGATGCTTTTAAAAGAATTTTGAATTTATATTCCATATTCCACATCGGATAAACACAAAATATACAACTACGATTTCAAATGATAAATACATAAACGAGATCCAAAATTATAGTCCTATGGGAGTCAGATTTGACTCGGAATGGCGTCAGCTAGGAGTCAACTCTATTCCGAGTTAAGTGACTCGGATTCCGAATTAATTTGACTCGAAATGGAGTTACTTTGACCCGAATTTAGACGATTCTCTGTTGGCGCCACACCATTCCGAGTCTAATTTATTCGGAATCCGAGTCACTTTAACTCGGAATAGAATTGACTCCCAGCTGACGCCATGCCACGTCAAATTTGACTCCGCAGAAATAAGGGTGTAGATAGATTACTATTAGGCATGCTGGGTATTATATTTATAATGATGAATTTATCTTTAAAGTGCTAGTGTAATTGCTTTATTAACTTCAGAGGCTTCGTTATCACAACTAGGCCTTATAACGTAATTTAGATGCCACCTCGTGTGCAACGTATTATGCAGTTATTTTCCATAAAGTTTTACAATTCAGATCTATGTGTAAGGACGAAGCAACCAAACTCCCTCGATTACCCCCTGGTTTGACCCCTGTCAGGCATGACAGGTGATATGCTATGTCACATTTCTCTATATTCCTTTCCCATTATTCTCCTTGTCCCTCATCTGTCTTTCTCTTCGTACTTCTATACTTTTCCTCATTCACTTTACACTTCCTGTTGCCCTAGCCCCTCCTCCTTCCCTTTCTCCACCCATCTCCTCCCCTCCCCACCCCCGGCGGCGCCGCCCCTGCACGGAACAAATAATGTACATACACTCGGTCATACAGCACATGAAACAACGATATTTGGCAAATTCCCAAGTTATAGACAAAAGGGGGCATATTGTTGCACAGCCTGGCATTTTTCCCTTTCCTGGAATTATAGAGGTTGGGCCTTGACGAAAATTTCGTTTTTATACAATGAAATAATCAAATTGAATTTGACATGTCCCAGATCATGCTGCATAGTCATGTTCATGTCTGTTATAATGTTGCCAGGGCGACTCTACAGGGAGGCAGGGGGCGACCGCCCGTATGAATTTTCCAGTGATTAAAAAAAAAGAGAGAAAAAAAAAAGATGAGGAGGAAGAAGAGAGAAGAGTATGAGGAAGAGAGAGCTGAGTCACGTAACTGTAATAGCCCTAATTATTCAATTAAAAACGTTAATAAAAATCACCCGTGGTTCATCTTGCCCCCTCTATCAAAATACCCTTCCGCCGTCCCTGTATGTTGCCACGGTTCGCAAGCGTGATGATCAATCGCGAAAAAAATTGGTTACGTTTGAACATACAGGGTCATTCGCATGTCTGTTCAGTTTTATCATATTGTGTTCAAATCTCTACAGATATGGCCTATTCACTTCTGCTCTTCAAATTAGTGTTGAGTTAGCTCAAAAGATGCTTTTAAAAGATTCCGAATTAATTTGACTCGAAATGGAGTTACTTTGACCCTAATTTAGACGATTTTCTGTTGGCGCCACACCATTCCGGGTCTAATTTATTCGGAATCCGAGTCACTTTAACTTGGAATAGAATTGACTCCCAGCTGACGCCATTCCACGTCAAATTTGACTCCGCAGAAATGAGGGTGTAGATAGATTACTACTAGGCATGCTGGGTATTATATTTATAATGATGAATTTATCTTTAAAGTGCTGGTGTAATTGCTTTATTAACTTCAGAGGCTTCGTTATCACAACTAGGCCTTATAACGTAATTTAGATGCCACCTCGTGTGCAACGTATCATGCAGTTATTTTCCATAAAGTTTACAATTCAGATCTATGTGTCAGGACGAAGCAACCAAACTCCCTCGATTACCCCCTGGTTTGACCCCTGTCAGGCATGACAGGTGATATGCTATGTCACATTTCTCTATATTCCTTTCCCATTATTCTCCTTGTCCCTCATCTGTCTTTCTCTTCGTACTTCCATACTTTTTCTCATTCTCTTTACATTACCTGTTTCTCTAGCCCCTCCTCCTTCCCTTTCTCCACCCATCTCCTCCCCCTCTCCCTCTCTCTCTCTCTCTCCCTTTTCTCTTCCTCTTTCCAACTTTGTATTTCCCTTCAATTCTCCTTCTCTTCTTCCATCTCGCCGTCTTCATGTCCCGCTCCTTCTCCGAGTTTTCTTTCTTTTTTTCTTCTTCCATTTTCGTTTCCCCTCTGTCTCTCTCTAATCCCAAATAAGGCGAATATAACCTCTATTTTTCTGTTCTCTCGCACAAACATTTCTTGCTTTTCCCCCCATGCACTGATTTAGGTGGTACCTGGTATTATTCTGATGACGATCCCCGCTCTGACCCGCGCGGACCTGGCGCTGTCTACTATGGTCTACATACAATCATTCCCAAGGAAATGATGGTGTATTCGGACTTTCCCATTTCCAAGGATTTGCCGCCTTTTCCAAAGGTACTACCATCCGTTTCGCCGATTCCTTCAGATGCTCTTTAATTGCCTGGGACGTAAAAATTCAGGATTAAATTACGAATTATGCTGTGTGGCTACCCCAAATAAAAGCAAAAGGTAAAATAGAGTTCCTGTCCACGGAGCAGGCGTTTCGAGGACAAATCAGTGTCCCCAGAAGGGGTAAAGCGTGTACCCCTCCCAAGAGGGAGGAAACTGTGAGAGAGCATCAAATTGATGTTTTGGCAAACACTCTTATCTTTCCTCGGACTCATACCACACTCCCCTTACTTAATGCAATTTTTACACTGCTTTTTAAACGTTTTATATTTTCATTCAGATTTTTGAGGGGCGTCCTTTATCTTGCGCCCCTTATAAGTCCCACCCATCCACAAGTGTCTTTCCCCTTCCTCGTTACGGCATATGGAAAGCCGCGAGGAGAGTACTGGGAATGTTTAAAACTGAGGCACATCTTGCGATTGTTGCTCACCGGCCATCGATGTAGGATGTAATTGAATGGTGTTGGCTTTAATGATCCATATTAAACCTGGATCACAAGACCCGCCATTTCGATGGCGTCATTACCCCCGCTAATTACCCATGTAATTTGACGAAATTACCATGGTAATTTGATGGTTCTTGCATGATACTTTGATGGTTTTGGTGGTAATTCCGTCAAAATACGATGGTACCCAAAGTAGTTTTTCTGCAGGGCAAGCCAGTGAAATTAATTAACCCCTACATAAGCCAACGATTAGAACTACTGCGTACACGTACTTTCCACGTTGCAATTGCTTTTTTAAAAAGGTGTCATTCTCTGAATCAGATGTCCTGTGCGACTCGGGCCTTAAATAATGGTATAAAGATTGGGTTCCAAAAGATAATTATGCACATGGCGCATGGGCTAACTGCACACCCCCGGCCCCCGGCTCGATTAGCACATGAAAATAATGACGCAATCGAAATGAGCCATTTTCGCACCAGGAGCATTAATGTGTATTATGTATGATATGTCGCGCTTAGTTTTTATTATGCCTCCGCCCACCGTAGGTGGTTGCCGGAGGCATTATGTTTTCGGGTCGTCCGTCCGTCCGTCCGTCCCGTTTTCGTTCTCGCGATAACTTAAGAACCGTTTGACGGATCAACTTCAAACTTGGCTCGTGTATGCATATGGGAGGGACAATGATCTGATTAGATTTTAGAGTCTCAAGGTCCAAGGTCAAGGTCATAGAGGTAATAATACACATAAAAATGGCTCGTTCTCGCGATAACTTAAGAACCATTTGACAGATTGGCTTCAAACTTGGCTCATGTATGCACATGGAAGGGACAATGATCTGATTAGATTTTGGGGTCACAAGGTCAAAGGTCAAAGGTCATAGAGGTCGTTATGTACATAGAAATGGTTCGTTTTCACCATAACTCAACAACCATTTGACCGATCAACTTCAAACTTAGCACTTGTATGCAAATGGGAGAGACAATGATCTGATTAGATTTTGGGGTCTCAAGGTCAAAGGTCAAGGTCATAGAGGTAACAATACACATAAAAATGGTTCGTTCTCGCGATAACTTAAGAACCATTTGACAGATTGGCTTCAAACTTGGCTAAAGTATGCACATGGAAGGGACAATGATCTGATTAGATTTTGGGGTCACAAGGTCAAAGGTCAAAGCTCTTAGAGGTCATTATGTACATAGAAACGGTTCGTTTTCACAATAACTCAACAACCATTTGACCGATCAACCTCAAACTTAGCACATGTATGCATATGGGAGAGACAGCGATCTGATAAGATTTGAGGGTCACAGGGTCAAAGGTCAAGGTCAAAGATGTCATTGTATAAATGAAAATAAATCAACATGAAGTGCCATTTATTTCTGATTTGGTAATGGCGGAGGCATAAAGTTCGACCACGCGTGGTCGAAGATTCATCTAGTTATGGTTAAGACTGATGTGACAGAGACTCACCTGAACATGCTGAAAGTCACAGTGAAAGGACCTTCATTTATAATGATTTTTTTTTTCTTTTTTTTTGACGGTAACCCCAAATGTAAAGATCGGGTGCCAAAAGATATGCAAATTGTGCCTTTCAAAATTGGCGCATGGGCTAACTGCACACCCCCGGCCCCCGGCACGATTAGCACATGAAAATAATGACGCAATCGAAATGAGCCATTTTTGCACCAGGAGCATTAATGTGTATTATGATATGTCGCGCTTAGTTTTTATTGTGTTTAAGAATGATATGACAGAGACTCATCTGAACATGCTGAAAGTCACAGTGAAAGGACCTTCATTTATAATGATTTTTTTTCTTTTTTTTTGACGGTAACCCCAAATTTTTCTCTAAATTTCCTTAAAGGCAAGTGACATCCAGAAATATTACGAACAGTACGCTGATCACTTCGATCTCATCAAACATATAAACTTCAATACCGAAGTTGTGTTAATCGACCAGGCAGCTGATTACGATGACACCGGTCGCTGGAAGGTCACCGTTCGCCCAACTTCTGGAGATATTCAAAGCGAGATGTTCGATGCTGTGATGGTTTGTTCGGGCCTCTATCCTTCGGGCCACATGCCAGACTATCCCGGGCTAGATTCCTTCAAAGGACGGATCATGCACAGCTGCCAGTTTAAACGGCCCTCACACTTCACTGACAAGAGAGTGCTGCTTGTAGGTATGGTTTATCAGCTGTTGATTTGATGTTTTGGCGTCAATTCTAATTCTGATACCGCACGGCTGATACGGTCAAACGTCTAAATAGCCCCATTTTTTCGATATTCCTGGGGTGCGATCACATTGTGATAATGGTCTTAATTCAAAGGTAGCCTTCATTATTATCAATAGCTTTATTCGTCAGGGCCCTTATATTGTCACTCCAGCATTTATAGGTATTCATTTAAACTGGGTCCAAAAGAAAGAGAGAGAAAAAAAAACGTAGGGAAAATATCTTGTCCAAAGGGGTATATGAAGTCCAGAGGAAAGATCTGCTTTTATAATTATAATAATAGATAATTTCAGAAGGAAAAGCAAAAAGTGTTAGACCCGAGGGAAACTAAGAACCAACTGGGAAGAGAACACGAAGACCTGGAATGGGCTAATGCCGCAAAAGTGCACCACTCGCTGACGACAGAGATGTATGAAAAAAGCTTCAATCAACCTTCAAGGAACCCTGAACCCTGCACCAAAACTACAGCGGCAGCCTCAGGCGATCTCATTTGAACCTTTTAATACCCTCAACTTTAAACTTTACTGTTGTTAATACCCCCCCCCCTTTTTTTTTTTAAATCTTCAGTTTACTTAATATCTCATTCATTCAGGTTCAGGGACGTCAGGTGGAGATACAGCTAATTTAATCAGCCACCATGCGAGTCAGGTAAGGACAGATTTGTTGACTGTAAGTGTTCATCTGTATATTGTATTATCACAGTTAGAGGTCCCTAAATCGGCGAAGCCACCTTGCCTGCAAAGGCGCCTAATTCCGCCATCCCGATTGAACATAATTAGAAAACAGTTACTGTAATTGTATTGGTCTTATACATAGGATATGACTGTCGAGTTTGAAGGGGAAAAGAAAAGATGTGCTATGTTATTTTACAACACTGTAGAAATGAGCCAGTAGCGTATTAAAATCACCCATTCCTTGGAAATTAACAGCTATTAAGGAACACTGAAACTCTGTCCCGATATCTTGGTGTAAGCATCGATTGAGATTACTCAAGAGCACTGTCTAGTGTTCATACGTGAGTTTACTTAATATTATCCTACGGTCCTGGCTGTCTTTTGCAATTGCATGTCCACATTTTTTTCATTTTTTACATATGTATCATATGTGGAGCAACAACTCTGCTTTTTCTCTCTGGAATACGCTGATATTTTGCATCCTTGGATAGAACTTAGCACTATGTAATGTCTATTTAAACTGAGAGAGCCCTACAGGAGTGCTTTTGGAGTGCAGTGGTGGTGAGAAACTTCTTTTTATCAACTTTTCTGAGTCTCTCTCTTCTTGTTTTGAGAGTTCTATTTTGACTGCTGGTCCCAGACACCTGATTTTTTGTTGGACCCAGTTCTGTATGGTGCTGAGCTCTCAGTTTCTCTTCTGAAAGACAGACTGGTCATTATTCTCCAAGTGGATTCCCCAACTATTCTTCCTTGGATATGACTCATCTCTTTGTTTACTACTTGTGACTCATCACCCTGTTTTTCTGAATCTAATCTCTGCTCCTTTCTTCTAGACGACAATACTCAGCAATGGCATCTCATCATAATAGAAATCACCATGTATATCCACCATCCTTGATGAGGTATCCCTAAGAATAGACTCAACACCTATATCTAAATTAAATGCTATAAACTTCCTCGGAGTTATAGTTGATGAAAATCTTCGCTGGGATGTCCATATTGATAACATTGTACACAAAGTTTCAAAAAGCATTGGTGTATTGTACAAATTGAAGTTTTATGTACCACTGCCCATATTGTTTACTCTATACAATTCCCTTATTTTGCCTTATATTTCATATTGTATTGTTGTCTGGGGAAATTCCTATAAGGGAAAACTGGACACTTTGTTCAAATTGCAAAAGAAGGCCCTTCGTATCTGTACAGGAAGTGTTTATAATGCCCATTCTGCCCCTTTATTTTTACGTTTGAAATCCTTGAACATTTTTGATTTATTCAAATATCATACTGCATTAATTGGTTTTCAGTATTTTCATGATTTGCTTCCCAAGTGTATATCAGCTATGTTCTCAGTAAACAAGCAAATCCATACCCACGAGACCAGATTACGTTATGTATTTCATTTATGGAAAGTAAAAACTGCTTTTTCAAAAAATCGGTTCGGAATACTCTACCCAATATTTGGAATAATATACCACAGGCCATACGTTCATACAAAAATCTTGTAACATTCAAAAAGAAATTTAAATTAATCTTGTATTCTAATTACCATTAAAATGTCCACCAACTATTTCTCTTTCCATTTCCCTTTCATTTCTCCCTTTATATATATATTATATTTACCCTAGATTTTGATATCGTCTTACACTGTATGTCCTGCTTTTGTCGTTTTCTCAGTTGTTTTGCTTCTGCCTTTGTATCATTTGAATTTCTTTTGATCCGCTCCCAAACTTTCATTATTTATCTGAAGGGAAACTTTGTTTTACAAGCCACTTCAGGCTTTCATTTGAGTTTCCCATTTCATTTTTGAGAATTGTTATGTTTTATCTGCATGTTTATGTTATATGATTGTATATATGTATATATAATTGTATTGTTTTTATGAAATGAAATGAATAAATGAATGAATGAATGAATGAATGAATGAACATTTGCGGTAGCATGGCACGTCAAGTCTTGAGATGCTAGCTTCCTTCTTACGACCTCTCGCTTTGGGTCTTGTATCCCCAGTACCTCCTTCTCAAGTGCAAGAAATATTTAGGTGAACATATAACCCCAGCAGGTGCCTTGTAACTGTCGTGCGATGTTACTGCTCCGTAATCTGTATATGCCTACTGCAAGATGTGGATCGGTGAGATCACCACAAGCAACCCGTGCAATGTTTGCAAGAAGTGCAGTGGCTGCACTGGCTGCCCCTGTCATCTGTGTCATTGCAAAGATTGTTATCCGCAGAAGGTTGCGTACCCCTGCATACCTAGTCTAGATTCTGGACTCTTTTTATGAAGTTTTTATATTCCCCGAAACAGCTGCTAAACTCACTGTACGCGTCAAGTCGAGTGATGGCGCGATCCCGAGAACCTGTCCGCCCGGATTTTTCTCCGGGCGGACAGGTTCTCCAGAGTTCTCGGGATCGCGCCATCACTCGACTTGACGCGTACAGTGAGTTTAGCAGCTGTTTCGCGGAATATAAAACTTCATAAAAAGAGTCCAGAATCTAGACTACTGCATACCTAGAAAAGGTGCAGACCTGTCCGTTCGACGCAGGGATCTTATGTGGAATCCATCATAGACCAAGCGTATATGCTATCTAGTTGTCACCACGACATTGCACATCGGTAACATAAGGATATTTTTATGCATCTATGAATATGGTCAAAATTGTTTCTTTTTGGTTCGTTTTGTCTTTTTTTTTTATTATCATGATTATATTAGGTCTACCTGAGCTTGCGACGAGGAACATGGTGCGTCCCACGATTCTTCTACAACAACCAATCGATCATGGAATTCTTGGTCCAGAGATGGATGCGTTGGATTCCGCCCCGGCTCCTGAACAACTGGGTGCTGAACAAGCTGAATTATCACATGGACGGGGAGATCCTGGGCATCCAGAAGTTCAGGGCACCATTCGGTTGCCATGCAATGGTTGATGAAGTCTTACCCTCTAGTATCATGGAAGGGAGAGTGATAGTCAGGAGTGGGATAGAGAAGTTCGAAGGGTCAAGTGTCCATTTCGTCGATGGAGCGGTGATTGACAACATTGACTGTGTTATCTTCGCAACGGGCTACGAGCTCAAGTTCCCTTTCTTCAAAGAAGAAGTCATACCTGGTGGGTTGGTCTTCTGATTTTGACCTTAAAAAGACTAGGGAATGTTGTATTTCCCAAGCTCCTGATTATGATTTTACTTTGCCCCTTTGCGTCATTGGCTATAATGCCATCTCGTCAGGCGATTGTCCTTTTTTAAAATGATGCTCTTGAAGTTGCTGTGATTGCCGGGAACGATCTTAATTTACCCCGAGATGAATTCAAGGGGCATGAGATTTTTTAAATTCTTGCTTTAAACGCCCCCACCCCTTTCAGTTTAAGTGCCAATGAATCAGCAGAGAATGACAGCGACGTCATAGGTGCAGTCGTAGGTCCTTTCAGCGCTTTTTAGTTGTCTTACCTTCATTTCTGTAATAGGGCTTGATATGCCAGTAAAGGATTATTTGTTCTCGCCTTCTTCATATACTTGTTCAGATGGATACGACAAGATAGAACTGTACCAGTACATGTTTCCAACGCGATTTCATCACCGTCCCACTCTGTCCTTTGTTGGCCTCTCTCTTCCATATACTATGGGTCAAAGCGCGATAAGTGAGATGCAGAGTAGATACACCACAAAGGTCTTCAAGGGAGAGGTGAAGCTACCGAGTTTCAAGGACATGCAACAGGAAGTTACGACCAGGAAGGATGCCCAGTACAAACAATTTGAGGATCCTGTTCCGTTCATCGTAAGTCAAATTCTATGTCAAGAAATTCCCTTTGCCCAAGAGGCATATACCGACGTTAGAAGCGCGTCAGTGACCAATACAGTTGCACGTCGTTTGATTACAAAATGAACCGTACAGACAATAGGCAAAATTTTAATAACTTCAAGGCTAACGGGTGTATTGTATTCAAATCTCTATTATCAGATTAGTGCCAAATGACGCAGTCGAAAATAACTCGTGAGGACCAGTCTGTATTACCTGCGCGGCTGCGCTTATCAGCGTGTGATGGGGGCAGTTATCTCATGCAGCCCTCAGTTCTCAAAGAGCGTCAGCGCTGTTTGCTTAGCACTGTTTATTTTGCAATGACTTCCTGCATGATGTCCAATAATTATGAAAAGGTACTTCAAAGACAGAACCAGACACTGACGCCGTCACGTCAGACAACACCTCCTCCCGCGCAACTGGGTTTAAAACTTATAAACCCTTGGGCACGTATTCTGAACTTTGGTTTAACTTAAACTGCGGTCTAAAGTATGGTTTAAATCCAGTTTGCCCTTTAAACTGCGGTCTAAGTTTGGTTTAAATCCAGCCTGCCCTTTAAACTGCGGTCTAAGTATGGTTAAACCCAGTGTGCCCTTTAAACGGCGGTCTGAGTATGGTTAAACCCAGTCTGCCCTTTAAACTGCGGGCTAAGTATGGTTTAAATCCAGTCTGCCCTTTAAACTATGCTCTAAGTATGGTTAAACCCAGTCTGCCCTTTAAACTGCGGGCTAAGTATGGTTTAAATCCAGTCTGCCCTTTAAACTATGCTCTAAGTATGGTTAAACCCTGTTTGCCCTTTAAACTGGAGTTTTAGATAACCACTGATTTAACTTAAACTCTAGTCTAGTGAGGTTTAACTTTGTAGAGAAATTTAGATTAGACTTGTGGTTTAAGTCGGTTTTAGTTAGACTGGAGTTCAGAATACGGGCCTACAAGTCTACCAAGTTATGAGGACTAGGAAGGTCATTATGGCATGGTAGACGATTCATTGTCATAATCATATGGTAACCGTTCCGTTATGCGGAGTGATGATAAAAACCTGCCCACTGCTCAGTTATGAAGGCCTTGGTACTTCATATCGGCTTAATATGTACCTATACAGGTATTTGTTCTTTTTTACCAAAGCCATGGAAATTAGTTGATTTCAATTGCAGTTCCACTTGTTTCTAATTTTATTGCAAGATGATGAAATATTTTGTTATTTCCCTTAGCTTGATCCTCTCACATACCGTGAACAGCTCGCCAAAGCGATCGGAGCTCTACCAAGCCTGACAAAGCTCATCTTCACCGATCCTGTGCTGGCATACTACTACTACTTTGGCCCGGCCTACCCACCGTGTGACAGGCTTGTTGGTCCCGGGGCCTGGACTGGGGCGCGACAAGCTCTTATTGACGCAAAAAAGAACCAAGTCCATGGGATTACACTGTCAACCGTACGTCAAGATGCAAGGGATGGTTTACAGGCTTATAAAGACAGCCAGAGATCATTCAACCCATTGAGAGTCATCATTGGGGCTATTTTGTCTTTAGTCTTTTACATGTTTCTGTTTTAAAGAAATGTTTGGGACAAATGATTGAATTAAATTAAGGAAGAGTCAGCTATATTATAATCATAAAGATCAAGACAATTTTGAAGTTGTATTAGGTATGTCTATAATAAGGGATAATAATTCTTTAAAAGAAGTATGAAATATACGTATTTCGGTCAACTGCCTAGATTTGGATGAGAGTGTTTACTACTTGCCATATATATTTTTATACCTATTGTCGATAAACAAAGAGTTTTATAATCAAAAGGAAGCTGTTCATGGATCACGTATATGATGTTAAGTGTTACACAAATCCATACCCAGGTATGATTTTGCAAATGGCGGAATTTGGTGATGATATCTTGATAATAACGACTTATATTTTCAAAACATTTATATTCCTGGCTATTTATTTATCCTTCTGATCATTTTTATACAAGACAGCCATCAAAATTCAACAATTTATCTAAATCAAGCGTCCACAAAGTTTCCAAATCCCTTTAACGATCCCTTCTTGTATTTTCACGTACGGTGAGCTGACGCCTTGTCCCGGCTGTTCGTAATCATTTGGAGATGGCTGAGATATACTACTAGTATATGCACCGACCGAAATTCTTTGAAAATCACACTACGGAATCATGACGGGAAGTTTGCAGATGCCAATTGTTTTAAGAGGGACCACGGAACCGAAATCCTCGGTAGCGTTCTTGAGAATCGTTAGAAAAGGAACAAGAAATCCGAATTTTGTTTAGGCCTAATTTTGTTTGACTATTTCTTTGAAGGTCCATTGGTCCGACAACCCCCCCCCCCCCCATACACACACTCATTCTTGCGAACAGTTGGAATAGGTGTTAGGACCAACTTCGACCAAGAAATGAATACTGTCAGCCATTCAAATCGTTTCAGTAATTGTTCAAAGAACCCGTAGAATAGTCTGTGTGAATCGTTTGAGTAGCATTAAGAGTTCCATAGAGACTAAAATCTTCTTTCTTATTAAAATGTTAACATTCGATTATTTTATAGAAGATCAGTAGGACCAAACTCAAAGACCAGTGAACCACGAAGGACCACAAGGTCGAAAATGATGAACCCTTTTGATCATGTTTGGTACTATTTAAAGAGGGTCCACAGGAGACAAGATGCTTGTGAATTAAGTGTGCTTTAATGACCACGAGACCGAAAGCCTCGATCTTGATAAATTTTGTTAAAGGACTTGTAGACCAAAACTCTCTGTCTTGTAAGTTATTTGGCAGTTTAAGGAAGAATGAACTTTCAGTCAAATGAAGATATCAAACTAACGTTTGTTTTGTTTGGTTTATTGCGCATTGTGTGAGGCTGGACAGAGTTTTCATTATAGGGAATATCTATAATGTCTCACAAAGTAGTTAAGTTCTATATAATTATATTCCTAGCTCAGATAATGTGGATTTTTTGTTACTTTGTCAAAATATATGCACATATATGTGCCGTATATTCAGTTGTTTGTGTGTATGGTTTTCTTAAATTTATTCTCCTCCTCCTTCTACTGTTTCTTTTTCTGTTTCTCTTTCTTGTTCTAGGATAACTGTAAAATTTGGTTGTTTCTCGTGTTTGCTGTTTGTGTATGAAATTATTGTTTTATCATCTGAATTTTATCAGCATCAAGTTGCATTAACTGGATTTCTTTATATTTGCTAAAATTTATAATAAGCCATTGTAATGTATAAATGTAACAGTGTATTAAATCTGTTAGGAATGTTATTTTGCTTTTGTATGTTTGTTTGTTTGTTTGTTTGTTTGGTTTTTTTTGCTGAACTTGTTTGGGCTTTGACTGATTTCCGATTATTGATGTTAAAAGGTCCCCATTCAGAGTTAGCTATCCTTGTAAACTATAGGGAAAAAGAAACATTAAAAAGGTAGTTCCCTTTTCTAATCAAAGAAAGCTTACGAACATGGAAACAGTCAGGCATCTACATGTACGCGACTCTCCTGCTATTGTTTTGTACTCAGCTTTTTTGGTTGTCTTTGTAAAATAGAATGATTATGTCCCGGTGTAATGGTAATAGTTAAATGTAGTATGTATATTTTTTTATTTCAGACTCTGTGATGGGGAAAATGAGGAAATTTAATTCTGGTAAAGCAGTGGCTTTAGGTACATCCTGTTGTATCGATGCTTTAGCAGATTAACATGACACTGCACTTTGTCCCATTTTTATATGTTAATCGTTTGTCGTGATGGATTGTAGTGTATTTCAAGCAGTTTGATTGAATCTGGTGTCGCCTTTCTCTTTTTTTTACATGAAATCTTTATATAATCTTAATGCTTATATTTTTGTACGAATGCGTAATAAATCATTACCATAACATCTACTTGTAACATCATCTTCTTCTTTCTTATGGTCTTCATGCTGCTCTACACAATACTCCGGATCCATAGCTGCTAGATCCAGGTCAGAGTTTTTGCATGGGTAGGGTCAGACAGGTGACCACTTCTCAGTTCAATTCAGTTCAATTCAATTGCGGTTTATCAGTAAAAAAAAAATAAAAATAAAAATAAAAAAAATAAAAAATAAAAAAATAAAATAAAAGTCCGAAGACTAACAATAATAAAATAAGCACTGAAACATAAGAACATGCATTAGAAACGGAGGGAATTCATCATTCATTGATGAGCTATATTATGAGAAAGAGGTTAGGGAAAAACTTCAAACAATCAAATACGTTTAACAAGAACATGCTGACAGGAAAAAAAAAGAGGGGAGAGAGATGAACAGATTAATACGAAACAGAAGAGAGCAGGATAGAGAGAATAGGTAGAAAGAAAGACGAGAACAGAAGGAAAAAGGAAGAGAAAGAGAAGAGTGAAATAGACAAGAAAATGAAGGAATGGGGGTGACAGGAGAGAGAGATCGAGTGAGAGTAAGGGGACGGCGTATATTCCTGCAGGCGGACCGAGGTCAGGACAGGCAAGCTTTTTATCACACGAAAATCCGCGAACAGCCTCGATGAGATTTCATAAGTATTGTTCTGTTTCTAATCAGGGGCGGCGCTACGGGGGGGGGCGACTCCCTCTATGATTTTTCAAGTGATCAAACAAGAAAAAAAAAAGGAGAAAAGGAAGGAAAAGAGGAGAAAGGAGAAAGAAGAGTATGGGAAAAAGAAAGGGTTGGGTCATGTAATACCCATATTTTTACATTTAAAACGAAAATAAATTCACCAGCGTGGGTCATCTTGCCCCCTATCAAAATACCCTGGCGCCGCCCTGTTTTTAATTATGCCATCAAATGTTCATGTGAATTTGATGACTGAATACTGAATTACCAAAATCATGACTGTTTTTTGGTAAAAATAACATAGGCCTAACATTTTTCAAGGAAAGTGGGCGCGTGGAATTAGCATAGAAAGGGTGCCAGTCTTGATTCAACAAGGCAATTCACTCCAACAACAATGTAGTCAGATTTGACTAGATTACCGGATCAGCCGGGCTCTTGCACTATTTCTGGTGAGAAACCTAGTCATATTTACTAATTTTTCACTAGATTCCGAGTCAATTTTAACAAGAATACTGTTGGCTCTACATTAAATTGAGTAGAATTCTGGTCATTTTGACTAGAAATAGTGCAAGTGCCCGGCTGATCCGGTAATCTACATTGTATAGTCAAATTTGACTATTGTTTTTAGAAGTTTCATATACAATACAATACAATACAATATTAGCATTTATATAGCGCTCTTACAATGAGTGAACATGTATCACAGCGCTTAACAAAACGAATGAACAAACATAAAAGAAAACGAGGAAATTACAAATGGAAACTACATGAATACATATTTAGCAATTAACTATGAAAAAGAAATGTCTTTAGGGACCGCTGAAAAACTGGCAGAGATGGTGATTCCTGAATACACTGGGGGAGCTGATTCCACAGGCGTGTATGGTGCTGCAGCGGAGAAAGATTTGTCTCCGGCGCATGTAACAGTCCTTGGAAACAGTCGTCGCTTTTATGCACAAACATTTTGATTGAAGTTAATCTCACTCATACTACCTTCATGCTCTCATCACGAATGCATTTCAGAAGGACACATTAATTTTGTAAAATAAACACTCTAAAAAAAAAACTAGTCAGATTTGTAAAGATTACCGGATCACACGGACACTAGCTCTTTTCTATTCAAATGTGACTAGATTCTAGTCAAAATGACCAGAATTTTATTCAGTTTTAAACAACGAAGAACAAAAACTTTTCTAGTCAAAATTGACACAGTTCTAGTGAAAATGACCTCAATCTTTGACTAGAACGCGCAATTCCACGGGCACTTGCTCTTTTCTAGTCAAATGTGACTAGATTCTAGTGAAAATGAGCAGAATTCTAGTAAAAATTAATCAAACCTTTTCCAAAATTCTAGTAAATTTCACTAGAATCACTGTATGATGCGGTAGACTATAATAGTCAATAGAATCTAGTCATTTTGACCAGAAATAAATATTGTGTCACCTTTCTCTAGAGTATGCTTTTAGAGTGTATGAATTTCCATTTAAAATATCTTTTCAGATACAAAGAGCAAAATAAAACATTTCAAGAAATGGTGAATTGCCTTATTCTTAAAACATTTGTATATCAATTATGTCGTGAGTAGTGCGCTAGAAAGCAACGAAATATCGGTAACAACTTTTTTCCATTCTCAACTCTCCAAATAATATCCAGGTTAAGTAACAAATGCGAAATACTAATTTTCTTCAAGGCACCCACCATCAAATAATAATGAACATAGATCAACATTTCCATCGCTTGGGTTTGATTTTTCCCTATGCATACATGTAATTTGATTTTACTTCATATGGCTACCATGCCTCTACGGAAATAAAAAAAAAAGATGCTGAATACATTATAAATCATCTTAATTTTGCTGTAAATGACATCAATTTTATTTAATTCTTACATCTCAGATTACGAGTCGTAACAAGAATTGGGATTAATGAGAGCTTGCCACGAAATGTGCACTCACATATAAAAAATACTACATTTTTTGTGTAGTTTTAGATTGAATGATTTTGTACTTTACTTTAAGGAGTTTGCCCGTCAAACTCTTTTTATTATTATTATTATTATTATTATTATTATTATTATTATCATTATTATTATTATTATTATGATTATTATTATCATTATTATTATCATTTAAATTCATAGAACAGAGACATCCTGTATCGTAAACTATAAACATCGTGTCAAATGGTGGCGCTTACCAACTTTCAGCGAAATGTCGGTATTGAATCTCACAAAGGAAAAACATGACCTGTATGTTTCTTGTAGATCTGCAATGACTGAAGAGGTATTAAAGTAGTTTTCAAATACAATAAAATGACGACTCCTCTACTTTCCTCACAACCTGGTCTATAAATAGTGTAGTCTTGACAAAAATAAGTAGGAATAATGTGGTGAGTTGGACAACTCAGGAAACAAATAAAATGGCGACTGGCTGGAAACTCAACGGTATGTCTTAATTCAACGAACGCAGAAAACATAATGCCTGCTACCTTGTACACCAAAACCTATGCCTTGCCCGACGTATCACCTTGGGCGTGGCACTAACGCGTACGTCGCCTATACATTTTGTACACAACGTTAACTACAAACTACGTTTGATCCAAATTAAATTGCATATTTTTTTATAGCGACGAGCGCTCTGAAAGGAAAACGACGCTGATCGCCACAAAACTATTTTTCTACACATGTAAACAATTCGGCCTGATCGCTGATCAGTTTTAAGTAAAAGGAAACATATGAATTCTTTTTCTCGTTGAAAATAAGGGGAGCTAAAATGTAAGATATAAAATAAATGACAATTTCCCAACTCGACTGGTGACACAGGGTAATGTGATACTGCCATGCACAAACAGCACTATTCTACTAAAGAACTGGGCATGAGGAGGGGCGCCTGGGGTAAAGAAAGTGAGAGCCTGGGAGGTGAGTGTGGGGTGTGTGTGTGTGTGTGTGTGTGTGTGTGTGTTTGTGTGTGGAAGGGGGCTTTCTGGTCTTGACAAAAGTTTCCTTCCCATCATGGATCTATAATGAGGTCTAGTTTACAAAAAAAATTGAATGCTAGAGAACTATTATACTGAAATATGCACGAAGAGTTGGAGTCAGCAAACGATCGAAGATCTTCACTGTGTATAATGTACAGCTCGAAAGTCCTGTGGGGTGTTGCAAGAAGGCTGCAATCAATTGCAAATAATTGCTAATTTTGAAACAACCTTTCTGATTGGCTCAGGGTCTACCCTTTTAAGAAGACATGCATGCAACAATGATTTTGATTGGCCAGTGACAATCAGTTGCAACTAAAATGTATGGTGATGATATACAGTCTTCACAAGAGATCGTGCATCTACGTACATAGAATTCCGACAACCCATTGGGTTAGCCACTACCTCACTAACACCCTCGAGTTCATCTTATTGGCAAGTTTGGAGCATGGAAATCCGTTACTGAAAAAAAAATGAATTAAAAAAAAAGAAACAACAACAACAACAAAGCCTGGCAAACAAACAAGAAATAAAGACTGGCATGAATGATTGGGGCTAACCAGTGCTAACTGGGTTTCGAACCCCAAATCACTCGCTCTACGTATATATGCCGAGGGTTATTACAGTTTTAGGTCTGAGGCCGGTGTCATTATCACTATCAGTAACAACTGCCACTTTTTTATAACAAATTTGATCTCAGCCAGTCAGATGCAAGAATTTCAGTAGCTTATAACAGTTATTGCAACTTGTTATTGATAACAAATTTGAAGTTATAGGTTTGAATTGTAATACTGATGAAATTCAGTCTGTTCATGATTGGCTCGTTGTTGACATGATTTTGCAGGATCCATCCTCATCAATCATGGACTAAATCCCAATATTCCAAAGATGGTCGTCTGAAAACTCAACTCGATATATCGGTACGGTCAGACCAGTAGCGTATCAAGACCTTCATCCCGAGGAGGAGCCTATATAAGGCCCGTTGAAATTATGAGGAGGGAAAACCGCGGGGGGGGGGGGGGGGGGGGGGTAACCGCATTTTTATAATACGCAAACTTGTAAATTATGGGAGTGCGACATTTTTTTTTAGTGCAGTCTATTGTTGCGTCATTGCGAGTCATTTTGTACACCCCTAAAAATACGCTTAGACATGTTAGGACTCCCCCCCCCCCCCCCTCTCCGCTTCCCTCCTCATATCTGAACAATCGTCCATGGCAAAGGGAGTCGGCGTATAATTAAATTTGTAGCACTTGCTTGATGTCGAAGGAGGCAGGGTAGGGGAAGGGATAATTTGCCCTTTTTGTACAAATCTCAACCAGGGAAATAGGTACAAATCACTTTAGGTCATCATGTAAGTCGACATGCAAAAATAGAGTAACTTAAAGTGAGATGTTCAGTGCCCTCATGATACACCACCGATTTGTATCTGAAATTCCCCCCCCCCCCCATCGTTCGGAAAAATTTTCAGGAGGGACCAATCGCCCCTTGCCCTTCCTTAAAAATAAGACTGTGGGTTAGATCTCCTCTCAAAATATTGACCCGGTAACCATCGCAATAAGGTTCTTTCATTCTAAATGGATGGGAGAGTCTTTACTCCTTGCTTTATCCCATCAGCCTATTCGCACGATCTGCACACATGATCTACGTCAGCTAAGCCCAAAGACTACAGCTGATCCAGCTTGATGCAATGCAATGAAAGTTTATAAGCCACGCTTTAATTAAACGTTTCATCATGAAGATGAAAAGTATTCCCAAGTGAATTGTAGCTTCAGAATGTGTAAATATTCAGAAAGCTACCCCGAATCTAGAATCAAGTCTGTTCCTCGCAAAGTTTTTATCCATGTAATTTGAGAATGAAAAGCAAAGCATAGAAATGTTTACATTGTGTTAATCATTTTTAAAATGATTTTGTCCAAGATGTAGCTCATTTGAAAGAAATGCATTCTTAGGCCTACTTTGAATCCCTGACTGCTTTAAGTTGATCTTAACTAAACAAACCTCAAAACAATTTATGCGAGAGCCATTTATTCATTTTGCATCCATCTTTTATACGATGTTACTTTTTGAATGACGTCATAGACTCTGCCAGTTCTTTGACGCAGCCCCAGGTCAGAAAAATGACGCAATGAGTATTATCATACTAGTCTGACTACCAGGCTGTGGGAGTTAGCGTGAAGGGATGTAGGCCAAAACACCAAAGCAATACACTCGTGGAATCACGGTGCTGGTTAATACCACCTCAGTTTATTTCAGCATTACGACGTCCAAAATTCAAGATAAAATACCGAAATATTAATACGGAGAGAGAGAAACAATCCAGCTTATAAATGGTAGGTATGAAAACATTTGAACTTAAAGAAAACCACAAAAGGACAGATGAAGCAAAATGATGAAATAATCACATACATGTAATAATACAATGGTGATCATAATAATGAAAATAATAATGACAATGATATAACGATAGTGAGGACGATGGTGAAAATAATTATATAAACAACACTGTTTATGTCAAGTAACTTGCTACTTTTATTGGAGGTGCCGTGGTCGAGTGGTCTAAGGCGCTTGACTGGAGACGCGAAAGTCGGGGGTTCGATCCCCGCGGTTCGGCACTTATGCCCTTGAGCAAGGCATTTTATCTACATTGCTCTTTTATCGCACATCAAATAAATGAAATGCTATAGGCAATATTGATACCAACGTGTGCACGTGTTTGGTTTAAAAAAAACCAAAACTTGCTACTTTTTCCCCACTTCTAGGGATTTTCATTTCTCATGTATCAAAAACAAAACTTTACAACATAGGAAAATTACATTATTTGACATGTAACAACTGATATAAGTTGGCAATAAATCTTAAGGACTTATACGAAAGTTAAAATGATTATACAAGAAAAACAAAGAAAGTAGAACAATATGAGGGACTAAAAGAAGCAGAGCTTGCCAGGCATTAGTCACTCGATACTTTGATACTTATCTATAACGTATGATGGATGAGCCTACCCAAGACCCAAAAATGTTATCCCATTATTTTTGTTTTGTGAAAAGTACGTGTTTGTCAAAAATACACGTATGTTTAGAAAATTAGAATCCCATGCTGGAAATGACAGGACCTTTGAAAATGAAGCTGAATTGTGATCACAAAATACACTTTCTAGAAAGATAGATTATGTAGAGAATAAACGTATGTTTTGGTCCATACTAGGCTCTGTCCATTCATTTTTATGAGATTATTTTCAAGAGAAATACTTTTATTTGACACATTGCGATCATAGCCTTCATCTCCATGGAAACACATGTAATTGTGAGAAAGGTCACTGACATTCCAATTCAACGTTATAAAAATGAAACCTTCTTTCATCACGTTGGTTTTGAAACGAGAATCATCGTCTCGTCTGCCAATGTGCGCAAGCGTCCATCTTCATCCTTGGAGCAAAAAGTCCGCCAAAACGACATCAATTCATCCAGCTGCTCAGGTTGTGCAGTTTTGCGAAAATAAGCCGTCGTCGTTAGAAAATCAACGAGTCTGTCGCCAAGCTCAGACTTTTCATCAAACAGATCGGTGAGGTCCCACTTTATATTCAAGTCCAACGTGGTAACGGTATATCCTTTCTCCTGGGCAACCTTGCATATTTGTTCGGGAAGCGATTTTTCGGAAAAACGAGAACTTGCAGGCAGCCATCTTTTCTGCAGCACGGTTTGTTTCAGTAATCTGCATTCTGGAACGGAATCGACAGTAAAACAAATCAAAGTATGAGCTAAAAGGAGCCTAGAAAATTGCATTCCAGTTTGTTTTTAAAAAATAAGACTTCCTTTGAAATCATGAACACTTTTATTCATTGTGTCAACAAGCGACTTTGTGTATAAATATATTTTTCTCCGTTGTGTCAAACTTTGTATATTAATGATAACGTATAACAATTCGACGACACCAACAAGGGGTATGAAACGTTGGTCAAGGTTCTATAAATACGCCCCTATTTTGTTAGATATCAGGCATATTCAAAAGAATTCCCTTACATGTTTCATTGCAACCGTGATAGTCTTAGAACTACGGCTGCAGCTTGTAAGACCATCATCCCACTATATCCTAAGCCAGTAAACCTCCTGTAAACTAATGTCATCTCGTAGGACTTCTGACAACTCTTTTCAAATGTTCATTAGACCGCCAGCCCACTAGCTAGATGATGTCTATCTCGTGTTCCTTCTGTCAGTTCTCAAGAGAAGGCTCGATCACCAGACCGACGGCCCATTAGATCACTAGCCTTTTTCATGATTGTATTTAGTGTACTCTCTAGAAGGATCACTTGACCATATCTCAAGCATCTCTTTTCAAATGTTTTCACAAAAAAAGGAATTTTAACATACACCTACCCGACAAGACGATGATCATCATACCCCTGTCTTTTAGCAAAGACGCCAGTCGGGTGAAGGTCGTCTCAATGTCACCGGTATGGTACATGGAATGGATAGCGCTAATCAGGTTGTACTTGCACGTCGCCAAAGGACTTTCATCAAAGAACTGCGATAGAGGACCGTGAAACCAATGAAACTCATGCTTGGAAGACTTCTCAGAATTCCATGAAGCTACGTTGCTTTTGAATGTTTCGAGTAAACTTTCATTTGGATCGACTGCTACATTTCTTAAGGATGTAAATTGAGATGCGAGAGTCTGCATGAAGTGAAGCTCATGAGGACCTATACAGAAAGGACAACATGTTGATGAACCAATTCTCAAATTAACCCATAGGCTTCTGGAACCGGGCGGCGCCTGTATAAAACATTATGGAAATTAGATCATTTAGTAGTCAACGGGTGAAACACACATGGCCTGCAGCGTTTTTTTAAAATTCAGACTAAAGCAATTATTCAAAGCTTCAATCCTGCACCAATCACTATGTATAAAGCTAAATCCTAACTATACACAGCACTGCCGCACGTTGTCTGGTCGGGCTATACTTTAACCCATAACCAATCGCAACCTTAAACCCTTAGTAGAAAGGAAAACAAAACCCTCAAGTGAAGTTGATTTTAATTTCCAAGCTGAGGCGGAATAAAACAGATCAGCGAAAATTTGAAATATAGGCATACCTTTCTTATTCTGTGTCCTTTTTCGTTCGAATTTTGGCTGCTCTATTTCATTCTGTCTTAGCTTTGATTTATATTTGAATTCTGAGGGCTTGGGTTTCCTTTAATCTATAAATCTATAAATCCCAAGAAAGATGCAGCGTTGGAACATCCCATTTTATCCAGATCATTTGTTGTGTTTATCCTTACTGACACGTTGTCGTAATTGTACGAGTGAAAGAAGCTATGAAACAAAGAACTCATGCTTATGTAATTGTCCTCCAAATCACACTATGCTATTAATATTGAAGCTAAATAGATGGACGTATACCTTCACCGACACCCACACCAAGGGAACTGAATTGGTCATCTGATGGAAACGCCTCCGTCAACTTCTTCACGATGCTGTTGTCGAATTGTTGGGTAACTCTTTCAAAAACTACATCCTTCATGGCAATTCGAGCAAAACCATTGCGATAAACATCTTGATATCGGTCGGAATCGTCAAAAAGAAGTTTTAAACTCGACATAATGTCTAACTCTCCCGGGCTTATATAAGAACGTCTGCTAAATTGTACGTGCAGTGAGTTCTTTTTCTTTCAAATTACGTTTTGCAGTTTAAAGTGCTTCGTGGTCCTCTGTGTATTAACCAATGTGATATGAAATCGACGATTCAAATAGGTTACTACCGTATTCTACACATGCATGCTTCGATGAATAACCATCGGGAAAGTGCACGTAATTATATTCGTTGAGATTACGCATCGAACGAATTTATCAGATATATCTCACAGTATATGTCCAGAATATGTAGATGAATATATCCCCTTGTGGTTGCGATTAAAGAATTTCACAAAATGCCGGCTTAACAAGAATGACGATTCGGTAAACAACCGTTACAATGCATGCAAACAAAACGGTCACTGGGACTTTGAACCGTCACGGCCGAATTCGGGAACTATTTCACTTCTGCTCATTTCATCAAGCGATCGATGTTCAGAACAACGTGGGTTTTTTTTTTTTTCTTCTTCTTCTTTTCAGGCACGCATAATACAAAAGGTTGACCTAGGAAGTGTATTTTTTTCCAGAAACCTAAACATATGGTGGCTCTGAAGTACGCTCGATCTCTAGCAGATCATGTGTGTTGTGAATTTAGCAGCCAAGTCGTGAAATTCGCGATTTTGGCCGCGAATTTCACGACTTCGTGGCGAAATTCGAGACGCACATGACTTATCGTCGAGCTGTCGTCGAGCGTACTTAAAGTGGCAAAGTTCGCAACCAAAGTCGTCAACTTTGCGGCAATGTCGCAAAGTTCGCGTCCAGTGATCGCGAATTTCACGACCTGACCGCCAAATTCACGGCGCACATGACCTATCGTCGAGCGTACTTCAAGTCGCAAAGTTCGCGACCAAAGTTTTAAGAGTATGACAAGCTACTTGTTCGTTCTATGATTATTATGGAATGTTATATTTAACATGAAAAGAAGATGATGCAACGATTCCAAACCTTCTCATGGCCTTGTTAATTATTGATGAGACTTTTATCTTCCTTTTAACTTCAATACCCCCCCCCCCCGCCCCTCAGTGGCTAGGCCCAAACTACTCCATTCTTTGTCCATTCCTTGCCCTAGCTCTCTCACTCTCAAATACAAACACACACACACACACACACACACACTCTCTCTCTCTCTCTCTCTCTTTCTCTTTCTCTTTCATTCATTTCACCCTCTTCGAGTTCGATGAAAAAAAAAAACCCAAACTACGCGGGCCACCAAAAATAGGACTTTATGAATTATATATATATTCAATAGCAAGGCGAGGGGTTGGAGAGGGCAGTTTGTGGAATACAGTTCTTTGATTAACTTTGCCTAAATCCTAGCAGCACAGACAAGTGCATCCAGTGTTCTTGTACTTTTGTGTGATCTACAATTTTGTTTATTTCTGTATTTTTTACATTATGTGTTTCTGCCAAATAAAATAATAATAATAATAACAATAATAATAACAATAATAATAATAATAATAACAATAATAATAATAATAATAATAATAATAATAATAACAATAATAATAATAATAATAACAATAATAATAACGATAATAATAATAATAATAATAATAATAATAATAATAACAATAATAATAATAACAATAATAATAATGATAATAATAATAACAATAATAATAATAATAATAATAATAACAATAATAATAATAATAATAATAATAACAATAATGATAATAATAGCAATAATATATGTAGATATATTTCAACTTTGAGTCTCATTATCAATCCTGCAGGTCTTTTGTAAGATATTGAAAGGAAAAATCGGAGGAAAGGGGGGGGGGGGTCGTACCAACATAATGTAATACGTTTGATATCATTCAATCTGCAGTCTGTGCGCCCCCGTGTGCGCCATTTTGAAAGACACTTAAACGAGTCTTCCCTTCAATCCATTTGAAATCCCCTTTTTTAGATTTTGATCGATGGGCTCTTAAGAGGCCAGATGTTCTCCACAAACTCGATCTTCATCTGCGAATCGGTTATACAAACGAGTTTTATGTTGACTTTCAACGCTGTACCTGTCATCTTCAGAGAGTCACTGTCCATCGCTCCTATCAATGATCCTACTTGCCGCCGATGGTCTATGCAAAAGGAGGGCAAATCAAAGGGCATTGGGGAACGAGATTGTTAAAATACTGGGCTGGTGCGAGCGTTCAGTGTGTGGTTTTGTCAAGTTAATTCTTTTTTAACATGATTTTTTTGCAGTAATGCTCAGTGTAGTTAAGATAATAATCAAATGCGAAACAAAAAGCATTGCCATTTTCAAGAGCCACTCTTTGCCATTCGAGATCAGAAGAAATCTAGGACGTGTTTCAAATTTAAAGACTTATAAATACAAGTTTAACTGTAAGCATAAGGCAACATTTAACTATAGTTCAAATGAAAGTATGAAATATTTGAATGCAACCATAAATATAAATGTTTATCGGATTCTTTTGTTTTTCCTTTTTTATGTTGTCAATTTGTCTTCCAGTGGAACCTGTGGTTGTGGCCAATTATGTAAAATAGAATTGAAGGTGTATTGTGACAAGTGTATTCACTCATACCATACGGACATTAAAAGCAACTACATTATTTCAAGTGACTGGACGATGATCTGACTCATAAACATTTTAACAGGTAAAATAGTGGCGTATCAAGGAGACAGTGGGGTGGCAATAGCCCCTAGCACCACTTTTAGGGGGCGCAAAAAGGAGACCTTGACCCCCCCCCCCCGATTTTTTTTTTTTCACTGGCATCAGAAATTGGAAGGGGCGCCGCTTTCCTAGATATGCGAGTGCATTCCTTGCTGTTTCCCCACCAATACTGAAGGTAAACTTTTATTCGGATTGCGTACACAAACTTCACTCTCTCCCTTCTGCATGCCTCCCTAGTAGTCGGCCGTTGTGTCGTTATATTTCTTTGGGACGTTTCTTTGGTGTCTCAGACAAATGTCAAACGGTTATTTATTTTAGCGGATCTGAAAGTCATTTTATTTAGGTAACTTTATAGTTTGACTTACCTGGAAGTAAAGGTGTTTCTCAAGTAAAGATTTTCATTTATAGGCTTCAATGAGAAAACGTGCTCTCGGATCTTCTTGATGCTTGTATGTTGGTCAAAGGTCAAAGTGTGATTTCCTATACGTAAACTCTTTACCCCCCCCCCCCTTCCCCCCTCCCCCCTCCCCCTCCCCCAAAAGTGCAAATTTGATATTGATTAATGATTTTATATGAGGGAAAGATCTACAGATTCAATTGGAGATATCTATTGATTTGGGGGCTTACTTACACACTCAAAGGACTGTGACCGCTTAATGAATACAAATTCTCTAATTATTCTTGTGGCACAGCTTCCGAATATCCTGTGAAGTAACCACGCTCGTAGTATTTGCTGGATTTGAATCGACTGAACGGATTTCAAGTTATTTAACTGGATAAAGAAAGAGAAGGGAAGGAAGAGCTAGTGGGAGGCTCGTGGAACCAGGTACTGGAAATATATTGGTAAAAATATACCCATGCCTCTGTACGAAAAAGAAAACAAATAACATCAAGCAAGTTGGCGAAATAAAAATTTAAATTTGAAATAAGAAATAAATAATTTTCAATGAGAAAAAAATTATCATAAATTTTGTTCTCGAATGGTGTGGATAAACGCGTGACAAGTGAAATATGTAAGTCGGCATATCTCTTCCAACATTCAATCGCAAAAACAAACAAAAACAAACAAAAACAAACATAAGGGCAGTTCCAGCGTTACGGACATTACGGACGATTTTAGCAACTTCAAAAGGTCATGAAGATAAAACCACTTTATTATGCGGGACTGATAAGATGCAATCACGCAAAAAAAAAAAATAAAATAAAATAAAATCCTTGATCATTAGCAATGAAAGTTTCAGTCCATTCCAGCACATTCTGTAGTAGTTATGTTTTCGTTACGGACATTACATTTGTTGGACAAGAAATGTAATGTCCGTAACGAAACATAAAATGCCATAACTACCACATGCTGTACTGAAATGGACCGAAACTTTCACTATATATAATCGAGGGTGTTTTGTGCATGATTCCATCATATGAGTTCCGAATAAAAAAAGTGGTTTTTATCTTAATGACCTTTTTAAGTAGCAAAAGTGTAATGTCCGTAACGCATGGAACTGCCCATAAACAGAAATATAATCTGTCTAAACCCCCACCCCCATCCATCCTAAAAGGTATTTCGCCTTCAATTACCAATTTAATGCTTGCGGTGCCATGAAATAATATTATATACATATACATATATAGTTCTATAATGTGCAGACCATTATGTTCATGTCATGAAAACAATCAATCACGGATTGTATAGCCTTGCAAGGTTGAAAATGTGTCCGAATTACAGCGGAAAACTCAATTGTTATCCCATACCACAATAGCATCAATAATCGACACATCATTGAGTGATGCCAGAGTGATATGGACTACTTAGAAACATTTCAATAAGTTAACACTTCTGCCATTGTGGATGCTTTTAACTTTAACAAGCAAAAACAATATGCCATTAATCTGTCACCATCATTTTGTTCATGACATGTTATAAATCATCTTTGTTAAAGGCTAAAACCTCCAGAAAACAATTCATTACCCGCAATCTTTTAGTAGGCTAGTGAGTGACGCAGGCAATTAGTCCCTCTCAGTAAAAGCTTGCATAAAGGGGCAACCCCACCCCCCCCCCCCTCCATTGGAAGGCATAAAAAGTTAGAGCTGAGTGGGAAAGAGAGAGAGAGAGAGAGAGAGAGAGAGAACGTGAGGGAGAACATGGGAGAAATTGGAAATATTGAAAGGAAGAATGACAAGAAATGAACAACACCCTTTCCTACATCCTATACCCCTAATCTATGGCCTTTTTTATTCACTTCTCATCCATCAAGTAAGACTGGAGTTCCCAAACAATTTTGGTCCCCCTATAAACTGGACCTATGTTCCGCCATCGGATATTGACATGTTGATCATCCCGACTTAACTCTCATCGCCGTCATCTGCTCATCACCCAGCTGTAGCTCCCTCATCTTCACAGGAAGTAAGATGATGGATGTTTATCACGGATGCATCGCCTGTTCGAGCCCTAAATGATTTCTATCCAAGATTCCGGTAATACCTGCACTGACAGCTCAATTCACTCTGTCATACCAGAGTCAGGATGGTGTGTCTTTATCCTGATGACTCCAAGCAAGTGGAATATCTAGGGAGCGTTTCATGAAGAGTTTTGTCGGTGATTTTCACTGACTAATTTGCTTTCAGCCAATCAGATGCGAGGATTTTCAGTAGCTTATAACACTTGTCGGTGATTTTCACCGATAAAACTCTTCATGAAACGCTCCCCTAATTGGTAGTGGCTCATTTTCTCCTGACTTCATTTTGTCAAAATAATCTAGAGGGTTAGAGGTTCAGAGGGTTTCAGCTTTTTAGAGGATTCCTCCATTTCCATTTTTTTCATTTAAAACAATGCATATTTTTACTGGATATTCATACACTATCTGTTTTATTATTCAAGTAATGCTAGATGTTATTGTACATAGATTTATAGAAAAAAAGAGTTCGTGTGCTTTAAAAGAGGGCCACGGCTGATTCACTCCCCCCCCCCCCCCCCCCCCCCCCCCGATTCGCCCCTGCTTGGAATGATCCATTTCAAACCGCTTTATAGTTTGGAAAGTAGAATCAGAGCTTTTGTAAATTATTGTAAATAAACCTTGTACGACCAATCATTATAACCTTAGTTTATATATTTATTTTGTTTATTCGTTACGCTTCTTCATGCTTAGTTGTTTTTGGTTATATCAAACATGTCAAACGAGGTATAACATGTTATTCAACCTTGTGCAACCTGTCATTATTCAAAAGTCGTTTGAGGTTTTCCACTTTCTCTTCTTGTATCATATTATCCTTGGAGCTACATGATGATCTGTTTTTACTATCTATGCAAATTAGATTACTGTGATGGGAATAATGAATAAAATTTCCTTTAATAGGGTAATTGCGGGTTTTCTATGAATCCGTTAAATCAAATCCAGATGAAACACACTATATCAACCTTGTTCAACATCATGAATATTATCATTATTAACAAAATCAGATTTAGCACATATCATATCTGACATTAACCCTTGAACATGAAGTTCTATGGTATTATGTTTGTTTGTTTTTAATCTGTATGCAAATTATACTGTATTGGAATCATGAAAGTAATCTAATACATTTCTTATGAGAGAGTACTTGTGTGTTTTCCCCGTTAAATTAAAAAAAAAACAAACAGGGTAAACATAGACACACAGTATCCTTATGAAACATATCAAAATTCATTCAGGTTTTGCACCGATGAATATTTGATATCAGCCTTGAAGCTATTGTTCACAATTAATATGCAAAATGATACACCGTCGGGGAAACACATATATATATATCCCACATAGGCTCTTTATGCTCCATCAAGGGTCTTTTTTCAATTAATTAAATTTAGAGTACAAACGATATATCATTCAAAAGTAATATCAGTGAATATGGGTTTTGTATTCTGTGTATAATTAGCCTTGAAGCTAAGTAACTTTTTTGTTCTCAATTTCCATGTAAAGTATTATGCTGTCTGGGAATCATGAAAGCCATTCAACATGTTTTATCTCGTACATACGATCTTTATGCTCCGTCAAGGTTGTTTTGCTTTGTTTTTGCGGTAAATCGAAATTCAGAGTACAAATAATTAATCAAGCTTGTGCTTCCTGTCATAATAAAAACATGATTTATATTTTTTGTATGTATTCTTTCTGATGTTATTCTTGGATCTGTGCGGTTATTTGTTGATCGTTTGGTATAGTTAACCGTTCCCACTATATAGGTAGGAACCCTACAGGATTGTGCATTTGTTACCAAGACCTTTTCCTCGGAATCAAACACATCTAAGAAGCAGCCATATTGTGACAGTTGAAACCAGAAACTATCACGTCCAGCACTGACCAGACTGGGGATTCCCTGGAAACAAACCAGGAAGGATGTCTTTAACCAACCATCAGGCAACTATCCTGTACTTTCTTCTTCTTCTCCTTGTCTTCCTGACTGTATCCAGTAGTCTCAAAGATGAACGAGATGACTCACTGAAGAGGCTTTGCTCTGCATCAGCACGTACGATTCCGTGGCTAAATTGCAAGTCTCCCAAAAAAGGAAAACGGAGCCGGGATGAGGACACAAAATCCACTTTCTTGGATAAAGATTTTGGACCACCTTTCCCTCATTTGCTTCCTGGTAATTAACCTTTCATTACAAATTAGTGATCCAACACGACTTCCGATTGCATGATCAATTTGTCGACTTCACCATTGTCACCATCCTCGTCATCATCTTCAGCACGTTCAGTTTTTGCATTCAACCTACACTGGAACCTATGCCGCAGAATGTGCATTTAACCATGGCTGAAATTTCTGCCTTCTCAAAACTAGTAAACGTAGAAAAAAAGGTCTAATTTTTTCAAAGTTTTTAATCAATCAATCAACCGTAACGTATGGGACCAACTAACCGGGACTTGCCCTTATATCGAACCACTGTTATTTCAATTGTGAGATGTGTTGCACTTGGGCAACTCGTCGTGTTTCGCAATTTATTCATGATTAGCAAAGCAAAGGAAACAAATCGCTGAAATAAAGTTAAGTTAAATCAAGTTTCCCTTATAATATTAATATCAAGAGAACATTGTAAATATCTCCGCAGAATGAGTATTAGCATATGATAATGACAATTGCTGTTAAGATGACAGAACTATCAATTCATCACGTTCAAGATTATACCATAAATGATTCGAAAGGTCGGATATTTCAAATTGGAAATAAATATCTAGCAAAATGTATTTGAAATTTACTTATAATTTTAAATCTATTTTCAAGGACCTTTTTTAAAGTATAATGCTAATTAATTGCCATAATATTGGTAGTAGTTGTTTGAAATTCGTAAAGCGCTTTGATATTTTGAACTATGGTCTAACGGCACTTCATAACATTTCTTTTGAATTCATGCGATTATACTCTGATGAGTGCATCGAAAAGCTTAACTATGTCTGTGTTCAGTGCTATTTTCAGATTCTTTTGAATTATAAGATAATTTTATGTGACAATATTGCCTTTATTCTCCGAAATTATGATCCATATTTGAAAGCTCTGTGAAACGGGCTGTTGATGTCATTAAGGATTGATTTTTTTAAACGTCCTCATGCAGGAAAAGATGTTGAGACGAAAATATAGAATTCAGTATGCCGTTTAGTCGAAGAGAACTTGCTTGAAATAGATATTTTTTGCTGAGCTGTCTATATGTAGCTTTAAATAGGGCAAGAGTGACCCGTAGCTCTTCTTACGTGGAAAGTAAAGAAAATGACTGAAAAAGAAAAAAAAAGGAGAAAACACTTAAGCAGACTCTTGGCGTGAAAAAGTCTTTCGAATCAATCAAAAGCACAAAAGGGAGAACGTGGAAGAAACAAAGACGAGATAAAGAAAAAAAAAAGAAAGAGAGAAAAAAACCTTGCAACCAAAGATAAAGGGAAAGAGAGAAAGAGAAAGAGAAAGAGAAAGAGAAAGGGAAAGGGAAAAAGAGAAAGAGAAAGAGAAAGAGAAAGAGAGATAGAAAAGTGTTCGGTGGGAAAATGAAAAAAGGAAGGTGATTTTGTAGGAAAATGACAGGAAAGAGAATTTACCATTTGTAAGGCGTGTTTTTGACCCAAGAAGTATTACATCATGGGCTTAAAATCTGTAGCTACATTAAAAAAAAGCTTTTATTTTTAAGCAAAAGTATGACGTTATAGAAAGGCGCTTTTCCAGTGACTGGGTGTGAAATAATAAGGCCTAATCATAATCCTTTTCCATGATCACTTTCAGTGTCATTTCATTTGCCTCCTCTGTTTGGGATCGATCCGTGTGTCAATCAAGTAAGGTATTAATAGCAGAACGAGTCGATATTCCCTCAATAATCCACATCACAATATCAAGGAGCGATAAAATCAAGTATTGACGAGCCGTCCACTGCAGACTGCAGGCTGGGCAGGGCCTAGAATCTACGCTACCCACACCTCCATTGTATTGCGCACGTGGTACGTGTGCGCTTAGCCAATCACGGGCGACAGAAGCTCACCCAAAATCAACAGTCAATATTATGAGTGCGTGCTTGCCTTGCCTGCGCCACGCATCAACCAGAGTAAAACGATATATGATCTTTGGGCGCGTTGGCTATTTTTCACCTATCATCCCTTCCTGGCGTTACTGAATGAAATCGAGTATACTTCACTCATTTCTCTTTCACTCTCATTTTCGAAACTGGACACTGCAGCTTCTTCAAGCGGTCACTTCCTCTGGGGTGAGAAGATCCTGAAGTAACGGGAAGAGAAACTAATCATAACATTCAGACGATACCTGCTGCTCTCCACCTATATCGATTCATGAACATAGAAATGGATTCTTCTCTGAAATTCTATGGTTAGAAGTCTTTAAATCTGGTTGTAAACAAGGGATTGGATGCTGTTTATCTGGTAAGTGACGTCTCTATCAACCCTTAACATGTTTAAGATTTCTCAGAGAATTACACAAAATAAATCTTGGATCTCGTTCCATCAGAAAAAAAGAAATACTTTGATAATAAAGATCTTGATTTTTTACAAACAAAATCATGATGGGAAGAATATTATTATCACTTCTCATAACCAATTCTAACTGACCTTTCTGCGAATAATTCTTGGGAAGTCATCTATAATATTCCGTACAAAACGACGTTGCTTTGACTTTTAAAAGGCCAGCCTCGTTCATCGTTGCTTTTTCTTTTCTTTTTCTTTTTTTTTTTTCTCGTTTTTGTAAAAGTTAAGAACTTGTTTTTCATCTACACAACTTAGTTACGAAGCAAATGAAAACTGTTAAGGATGAGCCCGAGGCTCGAAACACAAGAATCATTTGGATGAAATATCAGGCGCCAACTAGACAAAAAACCGCATATATTTCGACTTTCTGTTTGCTACGGAAATATAAAACGAGCGAAGTAGTAAATTTCTGTATTAAGCCCAACGGGCGGAAATGCGAACTCTTTTCCATTCTTCACCGAACTGATTTCATATCATTTCGTTTCCTCTGATTTATTTTGCTGTGGCTGAATGAAAAGTTGTTATTCTATTGTTTGTTCATTTTTAATCGTAAACCTAATATTGAATTTCTCATATAGGCTTGCTAAACCATAAAACCCCAAGGTCTTCAGGGGGCTCCGTTCCCTGGACCCCGTCTGTTTAATGCCAGCCCCCCCCCAAAAAAAAAAAAAAAAAAAAAAAATCTGGAGCCCCTGCTTATTATGATATTAGTATGCAGGGAGATATGAAGGAAAAATGCTAGACACAAATTTTCACGAAGAGATTCGCTTCAGAACATAATTATGCAGAAAGGGCTATTAAAAGGACACGGTATAAGAGCATTTTGAAAATGCATTCTGGCTTTGAAATTGAATATGTTTGTGTTTTAACTCTGATCAAATATCGAAGTTAATGAAAAATGTTAGGTATGATTTTTTTTTATAAAACTCTGATTTGTGTCCCCCACCCTTATCTTGTTAATATCTTGATGAGTATACTTATCTCGATTAATTTAACATCATATCCATTTTTTCACTTTTTAAAGTTCTCTTCTAATTAAGTAGAACCTGTAGACATGATGATAGAAAGTATCTTTGTATATTTCTTGAATATCTTTCAAAAACAACGTGACATGTTTGGAACGAAAAATTCTAGGAACACGGTTTATACCTGGCTGTATCCGTGTATGAGGTGTATAGTATTTCTGAAAAAAGACGGGGTAATTAATATGGTGGCCCTGAAGTACGCTCGACAACAGGTCATGTGCGACGTGAATTTCGCATCCCATGCAGGTCCTGAATTTCGCATCCCGGGTCCTGAACTTCGCGTCAAGGATCATGAATTTCGCATTCCAGGTCCTGAATTTCGCATCCCAGGTCATGAATTTCGCGTCACGGGTCATGAATTTATTTCGCATCCCATGTCATGAATTTCGCATCACGGGTCGCGAATTTCGCGACTGGGACGCAAAGTTCGCGTCACGGGTCGCGAATTTCGTTACTGGGGTGCAAAGTTGGTCGCGAAATTCACGTCGCGCATGACCTGTTGTCGAGCGTACTTCAGGGCCACCATAAATTAATGTTATTGCAATGAAGTGTGCAGATAACAAACTTAAGGCTGTAAATGTATTTCCACATTACATGCTAATAAGAACAATTAAATTGACATTTTCTTGATCATTAATGATTCTCTACGTTACACGAAATTGTCTTTGCTTTCAGGCAAAATTAAATGAAAAGAAGAAGAAGACGAAGAAAGTAATTTATCTCTTCGCTTCCATGAGCTGCCTGATAATTTTTTTTTATTTGATTTATTTTTCTTCTGCATTCATGTAGGCATGATAGGTACAACATTTTTCGGTAACACGTTTAAATTAAAATACAAAAGTACCCTTTTGGACAATGGATCATCAATAAGCAAGTATATTAAATTCATTTAACGATCACTTTTCAAAAACAAAAACGAAATGATAAATTGTCAAATTACTGCAATTCATCAAACATAAAATCATTTGCGGAAAAAGGACTGCCATTGTAAGCAATTTGCTTGAAAACATGGCAACCCAAATAAATATTATGAAAAATGATGACATTATTTAGCTAAGAAAATAGTTATAAACATATGACTGTATGTATGACTTCAGCAGTGTTGGGGGACAAAATTTTCCTTTTTCATTGCTTTTCTCATCAAAATCTATTCTTATGAAACCATCATCGTGATTACAACCATTGACTTTACATCTGAATTCGGTCCTGCAACCCCATTTCAATATTCATTCTGTGAAACATCAAAGTGAATACTGGTTTATATGTCAGTTATCATTCTCGAGAACATTTATTCCCTGAGCTATTCACGATGAAGTTGGTTAGCGGCATCACAAAAGAAGATTTCAGAGACATCCCTGGAAAAAATATTAAAATGAGACTTAATGTGCAGGTTTACCACCCCCCCCCCCCTCCTAAAAAAAAAAAGAAAGGAAAAAAAAAACATGCCGGGGTACATGAAAGCAAGGATTTGTGTCTGCTATTGCTGTCTATAAAATATTATATGGAATCCTTTTTTATTTTTCTTTGGTCTGATGAGTCAATGCGATACCCTCTTGTCATGCAGTGATGGGATAAAACAAACCTGACAAACGGCTGTAATAATTTCGTCATTAAACACAATGAAAATAGTTTTACTTGTTTCCTTATTTTCAATATCATTTTAAAGATTCCATTTCCGAGATTCAAGATCCCATTTATTTTCATTCATTAAAAAGCACATTCACAAACATATAACAATCACAGTACAAATAATGCATCAATGAGGAGGAACAGCTTGAGAAGGCAAAAGAGCCTGATTGGTGCTGCCACCTTAAAAGTAAAAAATATTGTAGATACCAAAAAAACAAACAAACAGGAAAACAAAAGCAATGGAAAAAAATACAAAGGTAAGGGAAAAGCCTGAACATGGAAAAGTAAACTAAGTATTATAAGAGTTAAGTAAAAGTAATTTCAATCTCCTTTTGAAGATGATTAGAGACGTACTAGATTTGATGTGTGAAGGTAAGTTATTCCAAACTATGGGCCCTTTGAAAAAAACTGATTTTTTAGCAACGTTAGTTCTGGACAACGGTAAGTGAAAGTGAGAGGAACTACGTGTATTGTATGAGTGAAACTGGGCATTGCTAGAGAATTTATTTGAAAGACTAAGTGGGCTTCTTTGGTGAAAGCATAAATACATGAAAATTGCTAAATTAAACATAATATAACATTGATCCTCCTACGGTGTGACATGACAGTGCCCCCCCCCCAAAAAAAGTCTCACTCGATACAATGTTGACCAATTAACTACTGAGTTCTTTTATTGCCATAGGTTTAATACAGGGGCCACATGGTCCCAGTAGGCAGTGGGTTAACTTAATTCAAATGGAATGTATTGCAAGACATTGAAAGGTTTAAATACAATTGAAATTCAACATTTATTGAGTTATTTTCTCAGTAGCAGGACAGGTACTCTAATTGCTGTTTGCTAATATGTTGTTTGACGACAAGTTATAATGGGATTTTTATTAATGCAGTCAAATCAGAAGATATACTTATAACTCAGAGAGAGAGAGAGAGAGAGAGAGAGAGAGAGATGTTTAGGGAAGGAAGACCAATAAAGCTTATTTGCCACTAATATTGCATATTTGGCAGCCATGTTTGCAAACGTGTTATAATGTTTCATGAAAATAATGTCATGTCATTTTAACTTGTATGGAGTCTGTTTTGCTAGGTGGTTTTATATTCGTTCGCCCCGTATAAAATTTGTATGTCTATTCGCGCTGATGGTCTCCATAATTCTACATACAGGAATATTCACACAGTGAAAAATTGGCTGCAAAGTTCCAACTCACATTCCTATCAGGGATGGTTTAAACATTCAAAAGATTTCACGGTTAAAGAATTACTGATGAGTCAATTAAGCTTCACAATACCCTGTTATCGGGGAACCTCCGGGTGTAAATCATTCTCAAATTATACTGTTACAAGAAAATAACCCATCCTTGCTTGTAATGAAGTCCTTCAAATGAAATCGATTTGGTTTTTATAGCATTCATCCACAATGCCCATTTGACATTTTGTGGACATTGAGCGCTTAAAAGCTAATGTTGATCGCTGCGTTATAGATCTGCTTAGGTGAAGGCCTGATCATCCTTCCATTCAAAAACCTAAGCGAATGAATTTCTATCTCTTTTTAAAGTCAAGATTTCGTGGGCAGCATGAATTCAGATTCCTTGAAAGTTTTATCATGATAAACCCAGATTATAATATAGCGCCAGAGTAACAATTTTGATTTGATGCAGATCTGTGATTTTATGTCATTTAGTCACATTTTTATCAGAAACACACGAAAGGCCGAAGAATGAAAATTAAGACACCATTCTACATTAGTGCATAGTAGCTTTATATTTCTAATGTGACAAAAATGAATGTTTTCCCGATGTTAAGATGTTATACAGTGATACGATGGAGAAAGCATAACTAATCTTTAAAGCACAGATACTAAAACAAATCAATCAATTTTTATCATACTGAAAAAGTAGTCATATATATGATACGTCTAAATCTTCTTCTTCTTCTTTTTTTTTTTTTTTTTTACTATAGGTAAAAAATAATTAAAGTTTACTGCGACCCTTCTTCTCGACAAGGTAGTAGACCATACAAACTTTTCCAATTTCTGTATACTAAATTTTAAAAAAGGTGTTCACTGATGGAATGAAATAAAATAAAATAGAACAAATATGTAGTGAAAATTACTTGAATTCCGAAATGCGTCAGCAGTTAAGGGAATTATATCAGATCGTGTAATCTCCCTTCGCTAGTCTTCTAACTTATTTAAGGCCAAAAGACTTTTTATCTATGTATTTATGGATTGATTCTATATTCCCAAGGGTGCCTTCATCAGCAGTTAAAATACTGTTTGTTTCATGAAGGCCCTGGGACTGACTTTTATGCCATTCACTGCGAATAATTAATTTAGACGGGAATGCATCATTCCACCAGAGGGAATGCTAAAAGAATGATATATGGAAATGTTATTTTAACCAATGCCAGTGAAGATTCATGAAATATGTGGAAAGATATGTCATTTGATTGCGTTCAGTGATTTTGTATAAGTAAGCATTTCGAACCCCAAACAAAGATGTACCCCTAATTGTTCCCCTCCAACAGCTGTTTGAGACACCGAAGGACCTTTGAGGGAAAATGCGATAACTTTTAAACTTTAAATGGAATCATTAATTGATCGTTTTTTCCCTTGTTCAAGATATGCTTGATTTTTTGAGACCCCACGGTAAAATATCCTTCGGATCCTCTATTCTCAGTTATTGCGGTCATACAGCCATACAGCAACGAAGATTTAATGAGTACCTTGACTAGCGCAATTAATGTCTATGGCCATTGGGAATGGCGTCAAGACTCTCTTCAGCAAAATGACTTCAAACTGCACATGAATAAATATCTTCGAAAAGACAGCAACATCTGATATTGCTCCATAATCTAATGATACCGTGTTCCATTGTCTGCCTGTTTGAGGGAAAATCTATGAAAATGAACAAACTCATTTAACTCTTTTCCTCATCCGATTCTCCATCCAAATTCCTCAATGGTAACGTGAGCATGGTGAGTGAGGGTTGGTATTTGTGTGCAGGAGGGAGCTTTTGTACGGTTGTCTCTCTGCCTTTATTGAATTAGCATGATTAGAACGTAGGAAAGCAATAAATAATCTAACTGTTGAGGGACCAAATTGCAGATGCTGATGGTTTGTTGAAGGCATGAAGTTGAAATGTTGGTTGGTTCATGTAATTATTTCAGTGCTGTTGCTTTGCAGTGTGGGCGCACGTGTGTGTGTGTGTGTGTGTGTGTGTGTGTGTGTGAGTGTGTGTGTGAGTTTGTGGATGTGTGTATGCACGTCTTCCGAATGAAGGTGAAATTGATGACGGAGATGATCATGATGATTTCTATTTACTTTATTATATTCATAATTATGATTAATGTTATAAGTAGTAGGATGATATTTCTATTAATGTTATAGCTATAATGTAACTATCACTAATCATGAATATTATTATCGGGATCATCATCACCATCATCACCATCATCACAACCATTATGAACATGATCATCATCGATATCGTTGCCATGTCATTATTGTTATTGTATTATTATTACAGTTTCCAACTAAAAAGGCCTGCCTTCTCAAAATGACTCATATGACCTCTGATATCCACAGGTAGAATTCTTTCCGTCCTGAAATCTTCCCATTTGGGTACAATTTATTCAATGATGCAGCTTTGTTAGTGCTCCATCTGCTGAATAACTCAATTTGACGTAGACGGAAATGGGCAAATAGCTATACATTACTCCGTCCCAACTGCACGCAGTCTCCATCACCCTCTGCTTCCCCCCTCTCCCCATACCCCACCCCTCCCACACACACTCTCTCTGTCTCTATCTCGCTTCTTACTTTCTCCATTCCCTATACATGAATTCTCTTCCGTCCATATCAATCTCGCCACTTGTCTGTCTGCCCCCTTCTCCCCCCCCCCCCCTTTCCGCTCTCTCTTTCTCTCCGTCTACATATCCATCAATTGCCCTTTCCCTGTCCCTTCTTCTCCCTTTTCCATTCTCTCTCTCCCTCCCTCTCTCTCTCTCTCTCTCTCTCTCTCTCTCTCTCTGCATTCCCGTTCGCCTCAGCATGTCCTACCCCCCCCTCCCCCACCCTCTCTTCCTCCACCCTACAATTTTTTCTCCCTCTCCTCGCCCTCTTTCATGCTCTTTAACGAAGTGGGATCTTCCGGGGAATTTTCAGGTAAACAAGTATGGATTCAGCTTACTAACATACTAATGTATCAGCTAATGTGGAGTCAAGGGAATTCTACATGCTAGATGCAATCGTAATGTTCGGTCGGTGCTCTAGAAAGTTACCAGAAAACGACTGAAATAGAGATGAGATACTCTCTTGAGATCGTAAAGGAGTAATGCTATTGCAATTTTTCTTGCCATACCACTGATACCAGGGAATTTGTTCATGACTGTTCTTAAGGTCACTTGTGGTTAGTTGGATACTGAATTCATCATCATGATACTGATAAGTGATTACCTCCTTGTAAGACTGTTTTTTTAAATCACTCTCTTTTCTTTATTCTTTTCTCTTCACTCTTTTGGAGAGAGAAAAAAAAGAGAGCGAGTCCCCTGGCGTAGTATTAAAGAGATAACATGTGCCGTTGTTTCTAGATGAAAAAAAATTAAAAAAAAGATCCGTGAGGTATCTGTGAGTGTTTGTAATTTAGGAATCCATACGTTCCTTATTCAATGAATTAATTCTGAATACCTTTCATATTAATCATCAGCTGAACAGGCAACATTTTCATAAAATCGTTGACGTCTTTCCCGCGAGGAAACTGCGAGAAGTAGTCCAGTGGAAAAGAGAAAATAAATGTCTGGTATGAAATTGTAAAGGTATCAAAAATACGTATTACAGCCAATCTTTCTGCTCAGTGCTCACAACAAAAGTAGCATTTCGGTGGATCTATAAAACATGATAAATCACAACCTGCACGATATACACTGCCTGCTCACTACAAAGAAATTATATCTGCCGAATAATTATAGTCTAAAATATATAACAGTAGGCCTAATGGCGAAAGAAGATAAGAGAAAATATAAATTATATCATTTCAAGCATACATTTCTCGTAATGTTTATGTTTTCCTGATCATACCCACCAATCTATTGAATGATAAACAATTCATGATTACTGTAAGCAACTTTCTCTCAAAATCCCTTTCCATCATCGAAACTCACAATTAGCATTTAAAGTGGTGCCTCCCGTTTCGTAGACCTAAAGCATGAATTCAAATTCAGTGGTAACAGTGATCGAAGAGATTAATGATTAATCAATTTCATCCATAAATGAATGTCCTCCTCCACATGCATGCTTTTAATTGTCTATTATCATTGCATTTAAATATGTTTTTCATCCAATGTACTGTCTTTTTCATATTTTGTTTAAAGGACTTGTGGCAGATCAACCTTGTACTAAACAAGTTATCAAACACAGTCTATACTACCACACTACTACTGTTGCTGCTGCTTGCTTTTATAGAAGGATTTATAATAATTCCATAGCCATTTTTATTTCTTATTTTGTAATCATTCTGATAATTTTTCCAGTTACCTGGAGGGACGCACACATTCTATATGAGCTATAATCTCTCTTTAAAACAAGCACACACACGCACCCTCCCACACACCCTCACCCCCACACACCCACACCACAAACGTGCCACTACTAGGAAATGATGGCTGTGTGGCAAACCAGATAATTGTGTTATCTGCGTCTTATTTACCGGGCCTCATTCGTCTTTCAAGAAAAGACGACAACGACCTCTCAAAGATGCTTATCCCAACGATACATAGATCTCATGCACACATACAGCTATACCAGACGTCCCTACTCGATCCATCGTCACACCAGCGAAAGGTAGGCACTTTTGAGGCGACCCTGCAGTGAGGGTGACAACGAAGATCGTCTATCAGCGACCTGATTGAAGAATATCTTTTATACTTTAACTATTTGTCAACGGAATAAGCGCCATTGTTATCAATTTCATTACGAAAAAAAAAGTATATCAACGTCACGAGGATTCGAACCCTTGACTAATTCATCGAGCTCTGACAGCGGCTTTCACTACTGCGCCACGAGCAGTTGACAACGCAGTGGGTGCCCTTTATACATTTATAACCGGCATTCATTGCTAGTCTTACTTCTCAGACTTGAGCATTTTTTACCCTCACGTAAAAGTTGCCTCAAAAATGCCTACTCAACGGGTACGAAACACACTCCAGACCGACAACCCATAAAAAAATTGCATGACCATAAATGCCAAAGAATCGGTAGGTTTAGACAGACTATGAAGTCTGCTTCGCATTGTGACCATGGTGACCGACGTATTTTGGAGCATCTGGTTCCTTGGTGAAAGCTCTTGACTCTTATACACGAGGCTCTGGGTTCGATCCTCGCTAGGTGCTTACGTCCTTGAACAAAAAGTTTTACCCATACTGTCCCACCCGACCCAGGTGTAAATTGGAACTAGGCAAATTGTAGGGGAAATATTGCAGGACCCTCAAGAAGAACTTGCTTTGTATATTGTGTTCAGGATTATGAAAACTTGGAAATGAAATAAATTCGATATCAAAAAGGCAGATGAGGCTCCCCTGCTCAAACAAACTTATCATAATGATAATTATTGTAATTATTATTGATTATTGTTATCACTATCATTATCATAATCATTACTGGACCCTATAATAGTCACACCATTGAGACCGATCCCAGACTGACCACAAAAGAAACCAAAAAAACACTCCGAACAAAACATGGCATGACACCGAATGACAATATATCGGTTGGAATAGCCATGTGACTGAGGTATCATCCTTGTGGTGAGGTTGAAAGACATAAACTTTGATTGCAATCAGGACGAAGATATCTTCTTTTTGGCTCCGTCTTATAGTATTCTATTCTCATCTCGTACTCGTCTTACTGATATACTGTTCCCTGAGTTGCCTTGATATCTGGGGCAGAGGCACAGCTGAGTAACTGTGTCGTCTTGATGAAAAGTACGCTTCCGAATGGCGACATTTTAAACAACAGGAGTTGGGGTTAGACAGAAGAGATTGGGAAAGAGATTTAGATAGATAAAAAAGGAGGTAAAAAAGAGAAAGAACATAGAAGTTTGGGTATTGATATGAGTGGGTGCGTGGGCGTGTGCGCGCGCGTGTGTATGTGCGTTGAATGAGAGGGCGTGCCGTAGTCGAGTGGTTTAAGGAACTTGACTGGAGACACGAGAATTAGGGGTTCGATCCCGGCACGGCACTTATACCCTTGAGCAAGGTATTTTATCTCCATGATTGCTCCTTTATCTTACATTAAAATAAATTATTGTCCTATAGGCATATTGATACCAACGTGTGTACGTGTGTGTGTTTCTTTTAAAAAATAAAAATAAGAGAAAAATCCCGCGGGGTTTGTTCTGTAAAAAGCGATGTACAAAGCGTGGTAGAGAGACACAAAATGAGTGAGAGATAGATAGATAGATAAAGAGAGAGAGAGAGAGAGAGAGAGAGAGAGAGAGAGAGAGAGAGAGAGATTCTCCTGACAAAATTGTGAAAACGGAAGTCGAAGAAGAGAGATGAATAAAGAGTGGAAGCGCGGATTGAAACATCGAAGGAAAAACAAATAACTTCAACAGTTACAAAAGTTTTGAATATTCGATTGAGACTTTGGAAACAATTACTAACTGCGAGAAAATTATTTTCTAGAAATGAGCTCAGGTATTAATTCACTTGCAATCATGACAAAGCTCATGTTTTAGTTATTACAAGGGACCGAGTATTGAGGAAGTAAATTATGCATCATCTTTTGCTCACATTGTCAGTCGTAACAAATTGAAATGAATTAAATTGAATTTGACCAAAAATGTATTTATTAAAAAACCATATTGCAGCTCTAAAGCTGAATTGCAGGGAAAGTCCATACATTACAAATTAAAATACAATTTGGTATACAATTGAAAAATAATTCATAATTAGAAAACAAAATATATATTCTGTATAATAACAAATAGATATGTACATAAATATGCATTTGAAATAAAGAGGAACAAAATTAAACGGGAAGGAGAAGAGGAGGAAGAAAGACAGAACAGAAAAGAATGAGAGAAAGATAGGGGACGAGTGGAGAAAAAAACAGACAAGAAGGAGAAGGATGGAAGGGGAGAGCTGGAAAGAGAAAATAGGATAGAGAATTGATGAAGAGAAAATAAAATAGAAAACAAAAATGATGACACTCCACGGTGTCTGCTTCTTACAACTTTAAATTGGAAATCAGTGGAACAAAGATTTGAATATTATTACTGTTTCTTCTTCTTCGAAATTAATTAATTGATCGATACAGAATTTATTTCATCTCCAAGTTTCAAATTCGGCTAGCATCTATCTACATACTAATTTTGCAATGAATGGGTGCCAATCCCTGTTGGAAAGATGAGTTCATCAGATCTGTTAGTGGCACGCAGAGCTCCTAAGCAAAGTCTTACGTAATGCAAGCAGGTAAGTCATTTACCGTTGTGGTTTGCCAATTCCCCATGTCTCAGCTTTTAATATACCTCATACAGGGCGCCGCGAGGGTATGTTGATATGGAGGGGCAAGATGACCCATAAATGAGTTTATTAACGTTTTAATTGAAAAAAAAAACAGGAGTATTATGTAGTTGCTCACCCAGCCCCATCTTTCCCCATACACTTCTTTCTTCTTTCTCTTTTTCCCCCTTCATTTTCTCTTTTTTCCCTTCATTTTCTCCTCTCTTGTTTTTCTGTTTTGATCACTTTTAAAATCATAGGGGAGGTCGCCCCCTGCCGCCCCTGACCTCATATAGCTGCCCTATGGGGCACGCAGAAGAGGAAGGCAAGAAATCAGGGGGGCGTTTCATGAAACGATTAGTCGGTGGTTTTCACCGACTAATTTGCTTTCAGCCAATCAGATGCGAGTATTTTCAGTAGCTTATAACATTTGTCGGTGATTTTCACCGACAAAACTCTTCATGAAACGCTCCCCAGGTAATGAGTACTGGGAGGTTTCATGAAGTTGTTCGTAAAGTTACGAATGACTATACGAACAACTTGTAAACCAAATAGGGATTCTCAGTCATTATAAGTCGCATCAGCTAAAGGTGAAATATGCAGATGTAGATTAACATTACTATTGCTTACTAAAATTTTTATTGCAAGTATATTGTTTGCCATAATTTAACTGATATTATGGGAAATGCAGTCACACTTTGTTAAAACGTCAGGAATTTGTTTGGCATCCCATTTGGCACTTCATATTCAAGTCGTCCGTAAAGTCATGCGTAACTTTACGAATAGCTTTATGAAACACCCCCAACATGCCCAAGGTCCAGTGAAGGAAGGTCTGCAGCTTTGGCTAGAAAGTGTAGAGGATCACCACTATCAATTTCTGGGACTACAGTGGTAGTTGGACCAGTATTCCTTTTCTTTAAGTATTTTATTTGTCTGTAACATGCTGCCGGGTTTTCAGCCTTCATTTACACGGGTGTTGTAATAAAACTGTTTAGCATCAGTCAGGGAGCGGATGATTTTGTTCCGGAGTTGACGCCATGATGCCTTGTCACCTCTGTGGAAGGCATCTTGTCATGATCGAATGTCACTTTTAGTCGTGACGTTATCCAGGGTTTAACGCAGCTTTCGACACGAACCTCCTGAATGGGTTAAGTAGTGATTCAAATTTGGCATTACAGTGTTACACATAAAATGCATGTTTTCCCGTTTGATCTTTGAGTCGAGGCATACTTTCTCATCTCCATGATGTGATCCATTGACCGAATTTCCCCTAATTCGATATCCTTAAAGGGTGAACTATTCTCCTCCTAAGGAAGTTAATGGTCTGATGTATCTATGGTTGAAGAGGTGACCACAGTATATCACTCGTGCTAACGGGCGCATATACAGAGGTAGGTATACTATGTACAATTTGAAGAAATGTTAAATCGTGCCAATTCACTGGATGAATGAAAAAGAAAATCCTTGGCAGTTTGTTTTACTACTTGCGTGAATAGATCATTAACGAGCATCAGATGATGGTTAAGATTCATTCATGTCTCCAACAACAGCTATCCAAGCTTTAGCATGCTGAGCTAGTCATGTTTGTTCATCATCGATTGTTAATGTGAAGTGACTGAAAACTTGGAGGTGGAAAGAATGTGATGTATATGATGATGGTGATGACGACGACGACGACGATGATGATGCAAAATAACTCATGAGGAAGGCGTCTTGGTCTTAGCATTACCCACTTGGCCTCAATATTATCTGGTCTATAGATGGGTTTTCACATTAAGGGCAACACCTCCTCCCTTTTCCCCGCCCTTGATATCGAGAGCATTTCACTGTCTGGATGCACCATAATGGAGTGTCTGGACTGATCCAGGTTTCAGTAAGAACAAAAACACCAGCTCTGAGGTCATAAGCCATAGTGTCGAAATTCATCGATGTTCTTGTTGATAGATCGGAAAAGGTGAAAAGCATTGTCAGATTGTAGGGATATTGAATGAGACACCCTGATCCTGACCGGGGACAATTGTAACACTTTTTTCCAAATTGGACATATCTACTTTATTATAGTTAAATACTAGCTTAAAGATATATGAAATGAAAGATGCATATCTTGGCTTGAAATATGACTTGGTTTGGGTTAAGTGAAACAATTCATTTTGAAGCTATTATCATTTCAAAACCGGAAGTCAAGTGTTACAATTGCACCACATGACGGGGCAATTGTAACACACCCATGGGGTAATTGTGACACATGAAATTGTACCAAAACAAATCTCATTTTTTCTTTATCAAAGTTGACGCGTTGAACAGATGCAAGATTTCAATAATTAAACAGCATTTTAAAGAACCCCAATAAACTAATTACAATAAAACCAATGACAAATGCTTGGCTCATAAACATTATTTCCCAGTTATTGTGGGGGACCCTGCATGTGGAATGGCCCTGTAACTGTGGCAATAGAGGTAATAACTACATAATGCACTAATGTGCTAACGTTTAATCCACATTAATTTGGTAAATCAAATTCTATTTTGGTCTGTCAATCTAGTTTAAATATCAAAAACTAATCCTGTGTCTGCCCATCATCACTTTAAACTGAAAACTGTGGTAAAACACTTTACATAATGCTTTTCAACTTTTAAAAAACTCTTTTTTCCAATACAGTGATACAAATTATTCATTCAAAAAAAAAAGAAATAGAAAAATGAAAGCTCTGATTATAATCAATCAACAACAATAAAAAAAAAAAAAAAAAAAGGAAAGAAGAATGAAGGTCATGCGCCATGAGGTCACCTTCTTTTTTGTTACATGATGATTCTACTTTCAGTAGTGTACTTTTAACTTTGAAGCCTGATATCTCCTCAAGTGTAAACCCTGTGATACCAAAAGTACATACATTCTGAAAGGAAATTACAAGAACAATCTAAATGTGTAAGACAAAATCATTATGTGAAAATGAATATGGAAATGTAACAATTCTTATTATCTCATTAATTGTTTCCAACATAAATTTTCCCGTGGCACTGTATGGCAGTTCTAACATAATATTCTTACAGGAGACATTTAGACCTTTTCAACAAATTATGATTGTCTTAGGTTTATTTAGTAAGCATGGTAAGTAAGGCTCCTTGTTCTGCAGAGAAGACACGGATGTGTGGGTTGTAACCCTATTTAGGAGGAGTGGTTTCTGATTGTTTCTTTTTAGCATTGCAGTGTCGATTAAGAGTAACATGGCAAAGGTCGGAATCACTTGCAACGCTCCTGACAGATTTACCCTGGTCCAAGACAACCCATGGGGCTCCTTCTATAACAAGTGCAATATTATTTCTCCCCTCGATGTGTTGTGCGCTTCCTTGACGAACTATTCTGATGATGAACAAATTGCTTTATTGTAGGATTGTATAATTGTTAGCAACATAATGATGAGTTTATGATCAAATCCAAATGATTCGGAGGTTTTTGATACTGTTTTTATTATGCTTACAAGACGAAAACAATATCCGTGGCAATTGTGAAGCACTCGATAAAATGCCCAAGGGGCAATCGTAACACGTTTTTACATTTGCCCCCGATGGGGGCGGTCATATTTGGGGGGGGGATTTTTTTTCTGTCTTAGCATTAGTATTCGTCGTTGAAACGTTCGCCACATACAGGCCTAATATCCTATTTTGTAACATATAAAAATGACATCCATAGCTCAAGCACATATTGTCAGGGGTGTTTGTCCAGAAAAAAAACAGGCAATTTTCGATTTTACTTTCCTGCTCAAAAAACGATTTTTTTGCTGTAAAAATTTTCACGATTTGTTAAACCTGTCGACCCTCAGACAGCATGTGGAGCAATGAAATTCGCATGCTCTGTGCAGAGCATGCTCATGTAGCGTGTTTCTACACGGGATGAGAGCCTCTGTTACATTTGCCCCGTGTTACAATTGTCCCCGGTCTTCCCTATTCTCACTTTATCAAACACATATTTCTTTTGCTGTTTAATCTTACCTGTCCCTTCCGTTGTCAAAGTAATAATGAAATATGTTTGTTAAGGTTTTCATCCGTTTGTGTTACGAATGGATTGGGCTGCTGGACAAATTTAGCTCCCCCCCCCCCCACCCTCCCCCCAGGGATACATCTTCCTTTTTCTCCGTCCTCCGATGGTTTTTTTTTCCGCTTTCGGATAATCCCGTGTTCATGAATTCCCTGCCATGCGTCATGATTAATTGGATAAAAGCAATTGTGTCTATATTCATCGAATGCACATGCATGTATGATATCTGTGCACTTGCATCAATTTATTTAGTAGTAACATGATTTTGTCTTACGTCAGAAATTCAGAATTATGGTCTACCACAAGTAGTGATGCGCCCAAATCGCAAGCGAAGCTTGAAAAATCGCGGGCCATTTGACATTGTAGTTGTAGGGAAGGGCATTTGTTACCTCCATGGTCAAACATACATAAAAGAAGAGTAAACATGATAATGTTCACACCCACCCAGCTCTCTCTTTTGCATTATCTAGGGTGACAACCCACTTCACCAAAGGCCCGCGAGACCGAAGGCCCGCGAGGCCGAAAACAGCAATTTGTAATCTATAATATCACACCGCTCTGACCAATTCCTGTGCTAGAAGGAAGTTTAATCATTATTAAGGGGCAACGAGGACTAAACAGGCTAAAGGAGAAATAATTATATCATATACCGATAGCGCATTATTTGTGATGAAGGAAAATACGATACGAGAAAAGTCGGCCTCGTGGGCCTTCGGTCTCGCGGGCCTTCGGTCAAGTGGGCGGACCCCTTATCGAGTACATCTTTCCGTAGAAAAAGAAAATGTTACTAGCATATCAATTAAATGACTAGGAAACTTTCCTAATCATGCTAATTAAGATTTTAATGTTAACCGATTCCCGATTCCTTTTTTTTTTTAAAGTGAAACGGTTACGTTTCGTCAGAAGCAGGCAACTCGTTATAACTGACCTCAAACTGCCAACCAATTAGATGAATAGTCAGTCATACATTGCTCTAACTAACCCTGCATCAGCATCACAAGTAACCATGGTAACGCTTCGTTTTCCTATGCTCCTCAGTCACGAAGCTCATGTCCAATCTGTAAATGGATATGACGGCTTAATAAAACGAGGGCTGCTGGCCACATAACGTTTTGTTTTTGTTTTTAAGATATAAACCTTTACTACTATTACCTGATGAGGTGGTCTAGTTTTGGGGTGCACGGGGGGGGGGGGGGGGCTCCCGCCGCCCCCACCCCCCCCCCCCCCCCCCCCCCCCCCCCCCACTTATATGAAATGGAAAACATGAAAAGGAAGAAAGAAGGGAGGCAAAGAAGAGAGATAGGAAACATATGGAAACATAGAGCGAGAACGGAAATCCCCCCCCCCCTTCCATGCCATCAGTGGACTTTTAAATTGTCATTTCACTCATTTACTCATCTGTGTCGCACCTATCTCCCCCTTTTGCCACTCTTCCGTCAATAGCTTGAAACACACGCTTTGCCACTGGACGGAGGCACCACTACATACCAATGCTGCATTTCTGTAAGGGGCAATAGTGCAAGACCTAAAGTGTGATTACTTTCATCGTTTATCACAATAAAATACATCTCCCGAAAAGGCTGCTGAAGTCCCAAGAATGAAGACACGACGGGAGTTAAGCCGGCCTCTGGGAACGATTTATTTCACAGGGGGTGCCTAAAGCATTATTAGAAATGTTTGACCGTAGACCTACACAACTTATTTTTTTAGGTCGAAATCTTTTCGTAATTACTTTAATTATTCTTGTCTTGTTTATATAATTCCAACAAACTAGGCGTGAGACATGAATTACAAATAGATTCTGTGTGCCCTACTACAAAATATACTTCACTATTTAGTTAAAACTAAAATAAATCCTTGTTTCTCGTTCCTTCCTTCACTATTTCATCCAGCCTTAAATTTTTGTTTGTTTGGTTTGTTTGTTTTTGTTCGCAAATTGAATATGCAGTTAATCTTAGTACATCTTGGTAACGAAGCGACAGAAATCATTACTATCATCTATTATGTTATTTTTAGGCACTTGGATGCTTATAATAATGAAATTGAAACAAAACATATAAGAAAAATTCAACTTTTTATTTGACCGAATACCATTTTTTTATGTACGCAAAAATATCAAATATCAAATGACATGGAACCCTTTCTTCCTCATATCGAAAATATATGCAAGGGTGCCGTTGAAAGATTGTGTTCGGAATTTTTAATGAGACTTTTTTGTGTGTGGGGGGAGGGAGGGTGCGCGCGCGCGTGTGTGTGTGTTTTGTTAAGGCATCTTTTTTCAGTTATGTTTTACGCTTTCATGTATTTCATAATTGTATGTTTGTTTTTATTGTACATGTCTGGACCCCTCAGAAGAACAGATTTCGGGTGAGGAGGGCGATCCAGCACACTTGTGGAAAATTTATAATAAAAGAGAAAGAAAGAAAGTAAGGGATATTATGAGGGGCCAGAGGGAGGGGGAAGAGAAAGAGCGAGGGGTTGGAGGTAAAAGGATAGGTCTATAAAGGGAGAACAGAGGAGAAAGAGAGAAAGAGAGAGGGAGAGAGGGATCCGCTTCTCATGACTACTACACCATTTTAATTGTCTATAATTATCACGCTATCATCCGTGCATTAATGATAATACTTTCGGGTGGAAAGAAAGGCCTTGAAATAATAATGCATCAAATTAGAGTACTTGTTCCAGTCAAGTTACTGGTAGGTGTAGACTAAAACGTGATTAATTACATGTTACATTACAGTCCTTCATGAATTAATAACTTAAAGTTGTGGATAAGATGTCGACATAAACATGATAAACCGAAAGAGACATGGGAGGGAGCCATCACCTGAACAGTGCACTACACCGTCATTATATGACATGCAACTGAACTGGTATGTATATAACTCTTACGGGATAATCTGTAATTTGAAAGCTGTTGGAATAATTATACGCGTCTTTTCAAAGCTTAAAAAGCAATTTGGTAGGCTCGTGTTCAATTATCCAAGATTGAAATACAAGCGTTGAGAAAATTAGAATTGATTGCACGATCGTCCTGCAAGACACTCTCCTTTGTGCGATAAAAGATAGCATGTCTGCAAATAGAATATTTTTGATGCGACAGATATCAAACTGGACATATTCTAGCATGTTTCATCACAACTTCATAAATAAGTGCTCTTGATTAAAATTCTAAGATAGTATATTTTTATTTTTCATATCCTGGTACTGTGGATGCAATCATTAATCATTGCGAAGTGACTCTATAATCATGATTGTATCTTTTATATCAGCACGACGAAAAAAACAACTAATCAACAAGAGAAGACGAACACAATTAATTAGATGTACCTCCATCTAGTTCGAGACGTGGTGGTTGTTGTTGTTTGATATCGTCGGCGTTCATTTATAAATGAGAATATTTACGCCCTTGACTTCATCTTTTCTTGTTGCTCTATATACATAGTACAATATCCTTGAATATGATGAAAATTTGAAGTACGTGGAGCGTAACTTTGCGTTATTCGTTAGAGGATGCGGGCTTTGATGCCGCCATTTTATGTAATCGCCCCCTCCCTCTCGGGGGTCCGCCGCTGTTGAAATTAACTGATTAGTTGATTTTAAGGACGTGTTGGTGTACGGTCTTAGTACTTATTTTCCCGCAAAGACATGATCCAAACATTAAATGAGCAAATAATTGGCGTGTGTTAGGTGTTGAACTCTAAGTGGTTTCCGGTAGCTGGTGCGTCATTCTAGTCAGCTGTCAACCCAGACCATCAGTGTGCTTGCAGTGAATGAAGAAGAATAAGAAAGAGTAAACACTGACAATTTGAGCAAAATTGGACAATCTTTTCAAGAGTTATGAATTTTGAAAATTCAATTAAATCATTATTCTAGGGACCTTTTAAGTTGGCAGCTCCACCAGCTTTTGTGATGTCATCGTGGACAACTCTCCATTCATTATACACACAGAATTAAACATTTTTTTTTTCATTTTCAAGAAAATTAGGAATGTGGTTGATTTACTTTTGAGTATGACATGGCTAAATCAATTCTACATGCATTTTGTGAATAATTATGTTGATTTCTGACTCACAATTTCATATAGATCAATTTTTTGAAGAAAAAAAATTATGTCCAAACTTAATGCAGAGTTGTCCACGATGACATCCAGATGCTGGTAGTTGCCAACTTTATGTCGCAGTCACACCAACGAAACCGACTCCACACCCACCAATGGTATGTCACTGAATATAACGTAATAGTTTTGATCGGTGTGGAGTCGGTTTCGTTGGTGTGACTGCGACATAGAGGATCGCCTTTTACTTAAAATTTCAAAATTCACAACTATTGAACAGATTGTCCGATTTTGCTCAAAATTTCACCATTTACTCTTTTTGTTCATCTTCATTTATAGTGAAAGCACACTGATGCTTGGGTTTCATTCTCCATTAACCAAGTTCGACACCTAGCGTTTAATTTCATGTACAAATTTTAATTCATTAACCCATTCGTGACAGAGGTCCACATTTAGTGGTTTGGTTTAATAACTTTTGATGCAGAGCCTTAAAAATCATACCAATACATGAGCAGAAAGAGCAAAAAATTATACACATACTGTGTCCATTTTCGTTGCATCAATATTTGATGTTTGATGCTGATATTTTTTAAAAAGTAAAATAAGCATTAAAATCCTTAAATTGGCAATGCGATGAAAATGTTAAAATTACCGTTTTTCCCTGCAAATTGGCAACTTTATGACTTCTCATCATACATTCTGTCAATTTATATTTATTTCAGATACATGATGTTTTATAAGAAAAATGTAGCAATAAAAGAAAAATGTTGGTGTTGCCAACTTGAAGAATAAAAGCTGATCAAATTAGGCTTCAAATAATTCCTGTCACGAATGGGTTAACACTTTACCATAAGAAATAATTTTTTTTTTCACTTTCGGTGTGCCATGGTGTTAGTATTTATCATCATTATTAATTTTTTGAAGTCACTTACGTCTGGAACGGGAAAAAAACGAAGTTTAATGTGACTCTCAGTTCTCTTTTCTCGGTATAACAGATTGGTATGTGCAGGTGTGCTACTACTCCGGGGTATCAAACTACTCATTTTCGAGGAGTGTAGTGGGGAACGTGCAAAGGTGGTCACTCTCCTCGACACGAGGCCCCTATTTAATGTCCTATCCGAAGGATGGAATGTTTTCCACTGCAAAATGGACTGCGTTTATGAAACAGTGGAAGGACGCGTGAACATACAACGCAAGCTTCAGTCATCCGCCCGGGATCGATTCGAACCCACGATCTTTAGTTTGACAGACAAACGCTTTACCGCATGAGGAGCCAACTCGCCTCCGTAATTGCTAGATCATGTAGATATGGTATTCTTTTGCGATTTGTTGAGAGGATCTACATGATCTAAATCAAATTTCTTGGGGTTAGATATTGGCTCTTATTGCATCAACACCAAACACCGGCGCACACTTTGTATTTCACATCCCCTTTCTGCAGGATTTAACTTTCACACCCGCCAGACACTGACACTGTGCGACGTCAGGAAATGGCGCCTCGTTGGTAAAATTAGATTTCAACTATGGAAAAATGTCATATTGCCGTAAAGGAGTAGGTAGTTCCTTAACAGTCTTCAAGTGGATATTTAAATCTAGAGCATCCCTCTCCTGCTGTAAATAACTCCTTAATATCCAATACGTTGTGCCTACATCTATATCTATTCAATTGCCCTAATTTACAAATCCAATAAGTCGTGTTTATGTTTATAATATTAAGATTAAAGGCTTAGCCCAATAACCTTGTTTTAGTTCTAACTCTTGATGAGATTTTAGAGAAGAAGGCTCAAAGCAGAAGATTGGGTCTATGAGTTATTAACCATCACAGCTGAAATGAACAAAAGCACAATCCGGAGGCTATTTGTAAAGGCTTTAATTCAGGATCAAGCCAAATTGAATTTGTATTTTTTCGGAGAGGACGACTATTACTACTCGTATTCTCGCAACATCTTTCCAAAACATATCAATAATTCCTTGAACAGTTATGAAAACTGAAAAAGAAATATGTAAAATTATAAATAAAAAAATGAAAGTAGTAACAATATAGCGGAAACATTAAAAGTAAAACTAGTAGCAGAATCAGCAGCAGTTGCAGCAGCAGCAGCAGCAGCAGCAGCAGCAGCAGCAGTAGTAGTAGTAGTAGTAGTAGTAGTAGTAGTAGTAGTAGTAGTAGTAGTAGTAGTAATCAGGTGGTAATAGAAGACATAATTGTAGTTGAAATTATAATGAAATAATCAAACAAGATAACGATTTAACCCAAACCAAACCCAAATAGACATATCATTGAGAGGCCTATGCATATGCGTACCGGTGTTTTTCTACGTTTGCCTCCTTTTTTCGAAAGAAAATCAAACCAAATCTTTCGAATGATACAGAGACCACTTCCCTCGAAATAAACAGTTAACAAAGCCAACTCTTGCCTTTTATGCCTTCACATTGACCATAAATAATCGTTTAAGGGGTTATTTGAAGCATTTCCTACTTTGCTTTTGAACCACGTGACCATAGTATAGTGAAGTGACCTCTTCATAAAATGCTTCTTTATGTCCAATACCTCCTCTCGCCATCTCATGCTCAGAGATCGAGACAAGAGGAAGATAAATATTGTAGCGGATATCTGTCAACATTGCTAAATGGCCATAGCGATGAATGGGTGCATGTCGTGAATGAATGAAATCTAATCGCGTGTTCCAGATTTAAGATTATCAATTTGGTGTCATGAATTTGAATAGGTCTTCTGACGTGTTGTGAATGTTTAAACTGTTATTTTATTGATACCGGGTGAAATTTCTCGCTGCCTGACCTACAAGGCCTTTTAAGAAAGAGGCTATATCAATATTTGAATGAATGAGTTGATTTATAAATCTTTACTTAAAACTGGCGCCCTGATGGGAAGGGATTTTACTGACGTTACACTACGAATGATCAACATTGATGAAAAAAGAAAAGGTAAAAAAATGAATCAAAAATCGTATTGCCCTATATTTGTTCAGGAAAGAAAATTGCAAGGAAATAATGAAAGCAATGGCGAATCCTGTTTATCAAACATGAGATAGATTATACAACGATGTGAAACTGTTACAGCAATTACTCACATAGTATTACTCTAAAATGAAACGTTTGATAGTTTTGAAAGTAGAATATGACGAAACCAGACACGTACACAGTAAGCAATTAGGGTGCAATTCTGCACCCTTAGGGTTGCAGACCGCTGCTATTGTACCAGCGGTCTGCGCCCCTCAGGGTGCAGAATTGCACCCTAATTTCTTAGTGTGTATTGTTAACTTTAAGAACGATCAAAACTTTCTAACATTACAGAACATTATATGCAAACAGGAAATAGGTTACAAGTATTTTTTTATATACAGAGAATGGTCAAAAGGAAACAGATTGGGAAAATGTTAAAATAATACTAGTATTTGCCTTCAGCAAGGACACGCGAAAATGATTGAGCAGAAGACTGAAAGCATTAGCGTCTTAGCAAATCATGATTTCTTGGTATTAAATCTCAAAATCCCTTTGTCCAATGTTGGAGGCGTGAGGCAACACCCGCAAAGCTACTATTAGATTGCATGGCGCGTTTTCCTTATTTTGGGAAACCGGGTTGAAAATTTTAGAGAATGTTTTGATGCAAGGAACTGAAGACAGGTAAGCTTACCGTTATCACACTTATCAATATCAAGATCCCATTTCAAATTCATGTTTACCAGTTTGAAATAGAGAGGAGGCTTGTGCAAAAGCCCGAGATACAACTCTTAAAGAGTATAACCCTTCTGATGCGACAGATTTGACATTTCCATCTTACCAAATGAATTTCTTCGGGTGCCTCTTACATTTTATCTCTGTGATGGCTATTTGTTAAGAAGAAGAAGAAGAAGAAGAAGAAGTGAACGTAGAGGAGAAAGAGAATAGCATTTATAAAAAAAAGAAAAAGATAAAAACAGAAAAAGAAGGAAAGCGAAAACCTTAGCACATGATATCGATTAATCAGGTATTAATAAACATCTTTGTCACATCATATTGAAAGATCAGAGACATGAACAGAATGAAGAAGGAAAACGCCCCTTAAAGTAAGGTCTTAAACAGGCCAAACATGCCGGTGAAATAGGGGATCAGATCCGGCGGCCTATTTATCAAAGCGTCGAAGCTTTCCTGCTCCCTCCTAACTCCCACTCGAAATACTAGGTTAATATATCTCTGCTCATTATTCTTGAGCCGAATAAAAAAAACTCCAGTTTTCAGGCAAGCATCATCGTTCGGACACGTGTTTAGTTCTGTCCTTGCTTGCGTATAAAGTTCTCTTGAATCATTAAAACAGCTTTTGGCAACGTGTTTGAATTCGAACTTCATGACAATCCTAAGTTTAACACAAAATTCTTTACTTAATGCATAAGCATAAATGAACTGGAAAAAAAAAGTCTTTAAAATAATTAACTCTGTTAACATGCAGACCTATTCATTAAAATTCCTTAAGCACTTTTTTCGCCTTCTACAATTCTAGGATAACGAAAAGGTTATACTCTGCTTATGGTAACTCACATGGGATAACACATCTGTCCTGGCTTGCACGTCAAGTTCCCCCTTCTTTCATTAAAACTCCTTTAGGGAGCTCGTTCAACTACAAATTTTGTGACAATCACAAGGTTATCTCAAATTCCTCTAATAACAACAGGTGAGCTGAATAAAGTCTTGAAAAATACTAAAATATGATAACATGCAAGTCTATGCATCACTAGCGCACTACTTTCTCTTCCGCTCTCTCTTTCTCTCTCTCTCTACCACTCTCTCTGAAAATACGAGGTTAACATATCTGTCCTTAACTACGTCATGTACATGTCAAGCACTCCCTTCGATCACATAAACTTCTTTGGGCAACAAGTGAGTTTATGGCGATGATAATGTTAGCACCCATTATCTACTTACTTCAGGTAAGCTAGATAAAGTCTTAAACATATAAACTAACCTATATGAGGTAAACAGATTATAATTATAAAGCATACTTGCGCACTCCTTTCCTTCTCTCTCTCTCTCTCTCTCTCTCTCTCTCTCTCTCTCTTTCTTTCTCACTCTCTCTTTCTCTCTCTGTGCGGAATACTAGGTTAGCACATCAATCCTTACTTGCATGCCAAGTTCTCCTTTCATTCTTTAAAACGATCCCGTGGGGGAAAATATTTAAATACAAACTTCATGCAAAATATAAGGTCAACACTCTTGCTTAATAAAGTTTTACATATACCCGTCTATTACAAGCCTATCCGTGAAATATTTTGAGCAGAACTGTTTCTCTTTCTACTGAAATTCTAGGTTAACACATTTGTCCATGCCGACTTGTCAGGCTCTCCCTTCGTTCATTAAAAATCCTTTGGGAAACATGTTCAAATACCAAGTTCGCAGTGATCATTGAAGAAGCGTATGTGATGTCAACAAGTATGCCCAAGGATGCCAAGGGAGAGAACTCACGCGATGGTTTCCCAGTGTTTGTAGACAGGTAGAGGCGGATGCGGAAAAGGTCTTCTGGTAAACATGATATTTAATTGAATTTCCCTCTGATAATAATTAACTAGTGGCATGTAAGTAGAGGTAAAGGCGGAAAGAAAGAGTTTCGAAAGAGTAAGAATACACATCTCTCTTCATTTGTTAATTTTAGACGAATATGCCACCTTTTAGTTACCAATCTCATCTTTCAGTTTGTACTGCCGATTAGCTTTATAAAGGGGGTCAACTGCCTAAAACACAAAAACAGTAGCAAAAACCCCTTAACCCATTCATGACAGAGGTCCACATTTTGTGGTTTGGCCTATTATCTTTTGATGCAAAGCCCTAAAAATCATACCAAATACATGAGCAGAAAGAGCAAAAATTCTACACAAACTGTGCCCATTTTGGTTGCGTCAATATTTGTTGTTTGATGCTGAAATTTTTTAAAAAGAAAATAAGCATTAAAATCCTTAAATTGGCAATGTGATAGAAAGTTTAAAATCACAGTTTTCCCCTGCAAATTGGCAACTTTTTGACTTCTTATCATAATTTCTGTCAATTTATATTCATTTTAGATACATGACGTTTTATAAGAAAAATGTAGCAATGAAATAAAAATGTTGGTGTTGCCAATTTGAAGAATAAAAGCTGATCAAATTAGGCTTTAAATAATTCCTGTCATGAATGGGTTAACATCAATGTTATCTCTTTGTCTCAATCCTACCTTGAAGGTGTCTCCATTAGGAGGATTTACCCTATTTGTGATTTTTTTCTGTTTCTTTCTAAGTCAGTGCTAGACTGATTGTAATAGTTTGTTTAATGTACTAATGGCTTTCCGATCTTCTCATTCTTTCGAAGTCTTCCATAAACATGTCATGATAGGAGCGCTTTGAATCTCCGTCGTCTTCCTCAATCTGTTCTTCCTTCTTTCTCTCTCTCTCTCTCTCTCTCTCTCTCTCTTGAAATTCTATTTTCCCATGTTCATGATCTACCGTTTACCATGTCATCTTCTGAGCTTTCCCGTGAACACATTATGTGTGATTTTTTCCCCATGCAAGTTTCGTTATCTGGTTATTCTGAAGATTCTTTATTACGAAGAATCGTTTTCCGAATTAAGGTTCACTATGTCGAAGTTTCGTTATTCCGCAGGATACCATTTCGGAATTACGAACTTTAGAAAAAAGCGTGAATCCCTATTTTCTTAAGTTGTCAAAATCTTAGAAGGAGTGCGCATGCGCGCATGGCTCACCGGACCGTGCTGTGTGTATTGGCGTATCACGCGGAAGGAGGCAGATTTTTTTTTTTTTTTTAAACTCGAGCAATAGCCACTACTGTCCTCTTATTCATGTTATTTATTGTCTACAAAAATAATAAAAATCGCCGTTTGTGTCTTACTAACATTTTTCCATTCCAAATTATGGTTGGTTTCAGGGTTTTTTGAGTACAAATACAAGTACTCATACACATGCTTCATCTAGTTTGAGAATTTTTTAAATCGGCTGCTCACAAAGTTAGCCAATGCCTTTAATCTCCAATATGAAATTTAGCACCATTGCTGATCTTCTATCCTGTCATTTGTTTTCTTTGCAATTTACTATTTCTTCCATCTCTTCAATTTTCATCGTCTTTGGTGCAAACTGTCTGTCATATTTTCGTCTCTTTCTTCATTTATCTATCCGCCTTCATGACCATTCTCATTTTTTTCTTTTAAAATAATATCTTGCTTCTCAGGTCGATTAGTTCTTTTGTTTAACATTGGTAGAAGCACTCTCGAAATTAAAAATTAAAAATTGTAAAATACTACAAGAGAAAAGCGCAGCATTCTTTGATAAGTGAAAACTAAGGTATTTTGCCAAGAACTCATCCATTTCAGTTTCAGTGCATGAAAGTGATTGTTTTTGGAATTGCATGGATTTATTTATGCTCAATATGAAGTTTAGAAAAAGCTATTTCATGCAATCATAATTATTTGGAGCCCCTGGTGGCTGTGACTCGATGCAAAACCTTTATTTGGCTAAAATAAAAGGGACAAATACTGTAACTTGATCGGACCTTTTAAAATAATTGTTAAATTCAGATTACGAAATGTGATGGGTTATAACCGCTAATGGCGTTTTATTCCATATTCCCCAGAGATTTCTTTCGTTGTTTCTGGAATTTCATCTAGATATCAGAGTCCGAAAAGGGCGACGGACATATCAGATGACGATCCCTCGAATCTTAGCCCCTAGGTATGGGTCATTTTGTCTTTGAAAAGTGGTGTAGAGCAGTTGCTTAATAATTGAATTGAATGACATTTTCTACTCAGCCTGGAGTATGTTCGTTGAAATTGAATTAATACTCTCTGGTGACTCCTGCTTTGAGCAAGACAAGTGGATGAGAAAATATCAGAAATGATCGCTATCACTTTCTCAAATATTCATTACGTCATGTTCCCCCAAGATGTGCGAGCAACACACCATCACCGGGGACTCTTGCAGCAATTACTGCTAATCGTTTAGGCTGTCATTGTATTTGTAGAGAAAGGCTTTACAAACTTGTCGTTAGAGGCTTTTACGATGTCCTCATCTACATGTACGTCAAGCTTTAGATTGTTCTCTGTTTATTTAAAAATTGTTCATGGATAGCGCATAATCACTAAGAACATATTCATTTTTTTACCAGTAAGTGATAACAAAGTGCATTACCCTATTAAAGGAGAAACGGGTATCTTTACCACATATTGGCTGAAGAACATCGACATTGCTGAGTGATGATTTTTAATGTTTTAGTCCACATGATCCGATGATACGCTGTTTGTTGCTGAATATTATGCAGCTATGTTTATGCGGAATGATTATTTTGCCTTTGAAATATCCGAGATATGGATAAGAACAAGGATAATTTCTCATTTTTGCGCATAATTTTGAATATAGGCAACTTTGAAGTTAGATATAAAGAAGAAAGAACATAAACTCATGCATTTGGCTGTATACCGAACATTCGCGGTCACAACCTGGCTGTTATGTTTCCCTTCCAGCGGCGGCTATTAACCGGGCAGTAACAAGAATTTTATTGCTTGGTTTGGCGGGTAATTAAATACCTATGAGAAAATAGCCACGTGGTTGTGTATTCAAATGATCGATATCTTCCATGTTTACCCATTTGGAAAACGTCGTTTTGTTTGGAAAGGTTGTGTGCTTTCTGTGCTCTTCGATGTGTAACTTACCGACATGTTCATGAGGGACCTTGGAAATGTTTGGTTCAAAACTTCGGAGAAGAGTAAGCAGAAGAAGACGGCGGCTTGTCAAGCGCTCGTTGCTAGGGAAAAACAAAGTAACAGATATAAACAATTTGTTTGAGATCCTTTTCTCTGTTTTCTATTAGTAGTATTATCAACCTAACCAGACACATCGATTAATGGCCCCCATTCCGACTCGATATTGGACTATGTTCCTCTTCATAGCACTTCTCTAATGATAATTAATCAGGCTGCCAGGGAGAAGTGGTCATACCTCAGTCACATGGCTAAACCGATTACACGTCGACTCTGAATCGCCCGATGCCGATTCTTAGTCATTCGGAGTAAATTGGTTTTGATCGGTCTGTTTTCATTCTTGAGTTTGTCTCGTTTGTGTGATTGGGGTTTTAGTCATACCACCCAACCCATCCGTCACACCGCTGAACCGATTACACGTCGACTCCAAAACCGACTGATTTTTGACCATTCAGGCTATGTACTATCCCTGTTCAATCTGTTATCGATCCAGTGTCGGTCTCGGTACGTGTAACTGGGGCGAAAGCATCAGACAACTTGTTAAGTACTCCTTAGTTAATGATCTTATCTAAATCCCCGTCTCTTTATGAGTATCCGCTTATGTTCGTCAGTAAGCCTACTTGAAAATGACATTACAAGCGAGGCACACAAACGTTTCAAGATATTTGTAATTTTTTAAATTATCAAATAAGATGAAACTTTCCGAACACTATGTCAATATTTTAAATGAAAAATAGGGAAATGAATTTTTATATGATGGGCTTCTTAGTGGGAATTTCTACAGATCATCATGATAGATGTAGTTATACGAGCGAAAATCATTTGAATGAGCAAAGATACTTATATTTGATGAGTTTCTTCTCCTGCGCTAACGGAATTGAAATCTGTTTTTTTTTTTTCAGAAAAGTCATGTTTACGGATCGGTTTATCTATTTTTTTCGAATGGAAATCCATCCTCAGAATAGTGAAATTCACTCGAAAATTAGTTATTTAAAGAACCGGTATGGAGTTGACCCTGCTATATTTCAGGCGTTAATTTTCACTCCAACATAAAAGTGATGGAGGGAATTTCCACTTCTGCATATTTAAAGAATAACACAACGTTTCGATACATTCAGCCTAACTATGGAGCTATTATAGATCCATGGCCTAACATAGCATCAACCTCCACAATACCTGCAATATATATGGCGTCGGATCTTTATGAAAACAGAGAAAATAATTTAAATTATTGCCATCCTTTAACAAATAAACATGGTGCACAAAACTCCTATTTTTTCAACCGTTTATATGACATGTGGAAAATAGATTATCCCGAGCAATTACCGGTACGGAGTATTGCTCCTTCATCCTTCTTGTGATATTGCTACTACTTCATTCTAAACCGCAAACTGGGAACTGTTAGTAGAAATAAAACTAAAACAACCCCCCCCCCCCCCCTTTCATGTTGTCCAGGGCACGGTTACGTAGTTTGAGTTTAAAAATGGATGAAGTGATAGGAAATGTATCTAAGTGTGACAAGAAGAAGTAATTTCGATTGAACTGGGTCGCTTAATGAACAATTAAAATAAGGTCACGGATATCGGATAGAATGCGTGCGTGCTTTGAAGATATTTGATATAACCAGTGAGTCAATTTCATTATTAAAACAATCTACCATCTACTTAGTTTTTGTAACATCACTGCATAGATTTTGTTTATGGAGAAGGTTGGTGATGTTGGAAAACGTCAAAGGCGTAGCTTGGGGCGAAGAGGGTCGAGAGAGAGGTGGCTCCATTCAACGGCATAAAAGGGAAGAAAAAGAGAAAAGTGAAAACCTAGATAGAAAAAAAAACAACAAATTATTGGTCCCTCTCCCCCTATGCTCTTCTGATCGGTAGCCTCATCGAGTTCAGCCGATGCCCCCTCCCCTTCATGGAGTATGGTGGCCCTGAAGTACGCTCGACAACAGGTCATGTGCGACGTGAATTTCGCATCCCAGGTCCTTAACTTTGCATCCCAAGTCGTGAAATTCACGACCCGTGGTGCGAAATTCATGACCCGTGGCGCAAACTTTGCATCCCAAGTCGTGAAATTCACGACCCGCGGTGCGAAATTCAGGACCCGTGGCGCGAACTTTGCATCCTAGTCCTGAATTTCGCACCGCGGGTCGTGAATTTCACGACTTGGGATGCAAAGTTTGCGCAAAGGGTCATGAATTTCATGACCTCGGATGCGAAGTTCAGGACCTGGGATGCGAAATTCACGTCGCACATGACCTGTTGTCGAGCGTGCTTCAGGGCCACCATAATGGAGCCATTTCCTAATCAAAAGCTGCTACACCAGTGGAAACCATTTCAAATTTCATTGGCGTAGCAGCCCTTGATTAGGAAATGGCTTTATAACCATGATAACGGAAGGAAAAGAAGGAGGTCGCCCAAAATTGAAGTGTCACTGGAATACATTAATGAAAATATATCACCTCCAGATAGAAATAAGCAGGTAGAGAAAAATGTTCTAAATGCATTTGAATCGCTAAAAGTAGAAATGCTATCTTTGTGACTAGGCCTCAGACAGGAACCGTATATTTTGATTTCTTATAAAATAATTGAATGTAGATCAAATGTTTATATTAAGATTTCACTCGTGTAGGAGAAGGAGGCAAGATTACTGAAAGACGCGCGGCTTGTATGGAGGTCGACAAAGGAAAGCAATTGATAGATTTTAAATGTACCTTACAAACTATGAGTAAAGGTGTGAAAAGGTGCCCCTATGATGCATCTGTCCTTGTGCTTTTCCTCTCGCAATATAATTATACCTGTTCAATCCACTGATTCGGAACTACAATGAGAGAGGCTTCCATCGAAAGAGAGCTCCTCAGAAATGAAATATTTGGGAGGAAATTGGTTGCTGATAGAAATAGGCCGAGCAAGGATTTCGTAATACCTATCGCACTCACCTTTACTGCTCTGTAATTTAATTTCAGACATCCGGCCTAATTTCAGTAAACATCATATGCTGGTAGCCGAAACATTAGGGGTCCAATAATTGCAAGATGCATATAGCGGCAGGAAATTTAGATGACATTCAGATCTGATAACATTATGGGCGTTCATACACAAGGTAAAAAGTGAGATTCAAAAATCGATTTTCTAATCGCGATTAGAATTTCGATATTATTTTATGTGTGGACAGAATAATCTCACTAATAATCGCGATTTGAATCGCGATTCAAATTTCAATTCCTCTTGTGTGTGAATGTGCCTATTAGATCTGAAGCAAGTTTACCACAAGACGTTGTGCATCCTTGGTTGCAGTTCTGAGCGAAAAGGGATTATATGGTTTAGAAGTCGAGCTCACTATAGACCAATTTCACCTCCGGTTTATGTATTTGGCCCTCTATTGGCGACACCATTGCTGCGGTGGGCAAGCGCGCTGACCGCGATTAGCTCTGTGTACAAAATGAATGTAAGATATGCGATAAGCCCTGATATTGTTCCATTTACTTTATTCTAGATCAATAAAATAAAGCATGGATCAATGGGTAGATGAGGTAAGACAATGGCCATATCTGACAGATGAAGGTATGATGTATTTTTGTGCTTTTGATGGTCTTTCAACTTAGTTTTGTCAGTAAAAGTTCGATTGCAGCATAGAAGCCGTGGTAAATGGGAGCCCTCAATCTTACCCTGTTTACAAAGTCATGTTTTCACTCTTTAAATTTTACGCCAAAGTACATAATGATAATGTTTCTTGACTTCAAAGTCCTTTCTGTTGATGTTTTTTACCCACTGGCGACGAATTCCTTCACATTGCTTACGGAAACTTGTGTAGGGAGTACGGCTTCTCACACAAACGGGCTTCATGAGTCAAAAGCGAGTGAATTTTGCACTCAGTTAGCTTCCAATTTTTAAACTTTCTCCAATTCTTGTGGCATTTGAGAACCGCACAGCTGCGACCTGAACTTCCCTGATAATTTCTCATTGCAAATATTAAAAGAAATCTGCATTGGTCAAAATAGACAAAAAATCTAACGAATGTACGTAGCGCTATTGACTTGTGTAATATAAAAGTTGGAGCGCCCACCGCAGTATGTCGAACTGTGTCGAACAGTCTGCTGCCCTCTTACGTTGTGGGATTGGTCTATAAAGAAAGGAATTTTAAAATTTCATATCTGTTGTCTAATTGGGCGTTGTGCCGTGCGCCTGTAATCCAGCTAACAGTGGAAGTTATAAAATGATTCTGATCGGACCCAGGTTCGAGTCTGAGTCATGTCTTTCGGATGGTGACGTTAAAGGTCGGTCCAAAACGTGTAATCATATCTGATTGGTACAGTCTATACAACAAAATTACACAGGTTACATTACATAATTTTTTTGTACTGATATTTCTGCTGACGACACAACATACTGTTAGCAATATATGTGATGGTGATGATGATGATGATGATGATGATGATGATGATGATGATGATGATGAAAATTAAGATGTTGATTATGATAATGATTATGATGATGATGATGATGATGATGATGACGATAATTCTAACAGTAATGATAATAATATTTGATGTAATACTAGCATAGCTCTGGTTATCCACGAACCCAGACGCTCATGGCGCCTTCTCGAAAATTAGTATGATACATTGCTCGCCTGCCATATTCCACGTGCAGGGTTTATTGATTTCCTTTTTTTCTGCGTATCAAAAGCCGGGGCACGTGCTTCGGATCCATTCTATGGATACGCCACTTGCCATACCCATTTATTTGAAACAGAAGATGAAAAAATGTGATGATCATGATAGAAGAATCGTGAAAATATGAAATGCGATCTATGCAAAGAGATTCCGGTGTCTATTCCGCTTCGTGGAAATCATTATGGAAGAAATAAGAGTTTGTTAAAACTCCCTAGAATTACATCTTTTCTGCTGAATTTGCTAGGCTAGAAAGAATAGGGAACAATATATCCAAAATGACTTAATTCATGCTTTAGGAGATATTTGAAGGGGGAAAATTGTTTCATATCCGACCCTGTAGTATAGTCCCACACAATACTTCTATTCTTTTTCTGTGAAATTTCGTCTGATTTGTCACACGTTAAACTGAATGCTCTTCTCACATTCCCTCTTTTATTCTTTTTACTTTTTTAAAATTATTTCAAAGTGCATATTGATTGTTATATGATATTATGTATGTTAAAATGTACTGCCACTGCGGTGAAACACAAGCCACGTGCTTATAATGTTATAAGGAGGGGAACCTCGTCGCCTTCCACCATCTGTTCTTTTTTTCCAATGTAAATTTCTCTTTGTGTTTGATTATGAGAAGAGACTAGTTGTGTATGGAATACTGGCTCTTTATACCTCTCTCCCAGAGGCGTAGCTCGGATTTCATTTTAGGGGGTGGTAGTGAGTATGCAAAGCGTGCGAATTACATTATCAGGGGGAGGTGCAGGGAGGGGAGCAGTTAGCTCGGACGTTACTTTGTCATTGTTCCTCGTCCGCTCCCTCTCTTTTTCTTCTCTCGCTCTCTCTTTTTTTTTCTCTCTCTCTCTCTCTTTTGGCAGTTTTTTTTGGGGTGGCGACCGCCCTACCGCTCCTGGCTACGCTCATGCTCTCTCTCTCCCTTCTCTTTCTAACCCTCTTTTTCTTTCTCTCTTCATTTCCCTCTCTTCTCCTTATTCCATTCTCCCCCCTCTCTCTCTCTCTCCCTCTCTATCCCTTTTATCCATAATATTCCTTCTTATTTCCCCATTTATTATTCCTCCCCTATCCCCCTCTCTCATGTTTGATTATTTCAAAACAAAACAAAGAAAGACACTTGTATCTTCTTGAACAGAAAAAGATGCTTCAATCTTCTTGTACTGACCAAAAGCTATTAGATAATATCACTTTATCGCACTAGACTATTAATGTAATTACCGACTGCAGGAAGTACGGATTCGAGGGTGAGATGAATATTGAATATACGGTTTGAGTGAATCCGACACCGGCTATTATCGTAATTGTCCGCGGATTGCGTGGTCACTTCTGAGAATTAAAAGCAAAGAGACTATATTTGAAGTCGAATTCAGTACTTGACTGATTGATACAAATATTGGCGGATCGTTTACACCTTGTATTCGCGTCATTTGTACCTGTTAGTGAAATTGGACATTTATGGGTCGATTGTTCTCTGGTTTGCCTCTTTGTTTATCACCCCTAGAGTTGCATTTTAATGACAATAGATCAGTTTTCATCAGGCATAGTGAGGAGTTCGTATCGTTTTCGTTTTTGTTTTGTTTTTGTTTTTTATGTATATTTTTTGGTTGGTAGGCCTATTTGTTTACATTGTTTGCTTTGGGTATTTGTGTGGGGGTGTGTGGGTAGGAGAGGGTGTGTGTGTGTGTGTGTTGCGCGCGCGGGTGAGGGTGTACTGTATAGCTTAGCAAGCGAGGACAGTGAACAAAGAAAATTCCTGAGAACAATAGTCCTCGATTGGTAAACAATAGTCCTCGGTTGTCAAACAAAGGATTTGGGTTTATTCCGTCAGTCTTGCGAGGACAGGAGACAATAGTAGTCCAATTGTTATCCTCAGTAGTAGAGTGATGTAGGCTTGTGTGTGTGCTATGTGTGTGTGTGAGGGTGGGTGTGTGTATGTCAACTCTGCTCCGGTCGACACAGCTAATATCATGAATATTGTCCATTTTTACCGTTAAGTACAGTTAATGACACTTTCAAAGATATACACTAATTAGTGCGCTGCATATTGGCTATAAATTATGTATCATGTAGACTGGTAATACAAACTCATATCACAGTCACAAAAATGAGACCAACATCAGCCCGACAAGAGATCGAACGAACAATTATGGAATCCCGAAATGGCCAATGTCCCTGAATATTTTGTCGGTTATTCTTGGCTTAAAGTCGGTCTGTTGATGTGACATACTTCATTTCAAGAGTCCCTTCTCTATCTTATCATTTTGTCAATTAACACAGAACTTCACCCTAGGTCCATTTTCTACTGAAAAAAATCTCTCGCAGAAGTTGCTTTGTTTTTATCATATTCACTGAGTTAAATATATTTGATGCTTAGTTTCGTACTTAACCAGTTTTGAAAATAAATATCATTAATCCTATTTTAATTCATATTGAAATAGCCTATAGTCAGCCCTGTCCCTATATTTTCTAGGTTCATAAATAAACATCATGCCCTGAATCTTGTACCCTATTTTTCTGCCTTATAATTTCATCTAATCAAAGAATTTATATTTCTGTCTTGGATTGTCCTTATGGATACTTTTTATAAAATGATTTTTAGTCAATATCTTATTACGCTGCGTGTCGCTGGATCATGATCTTACGGTGATTGCATAATGTTTCAATGAATAAAGCGCATGACTGAATAAAGGAACGAATGGACTGACGAATTCGTTGATTTATAATAAATGAATTACTGGACTATTAATCAATTTCAAAAACAGATAAGTAAAACAAATGAATAAATAAATAAACATAAAGACTTAGAGTTGTAAGTTCGTCAATATCATATCGTATCTTTTAGATCACGCCCAGTCTTTTAAAATCATTGGGAAATTTGTTTTTCTTCCTTTTTTCTGGAGGGATAAAAGACGTGATGTAGAGTGTGGCTTCAGTGCATTTTCCAAAATATTCAGTATGCATACGAACAACAGAATAATTAGTCGTGTTTTCCACTCTATACTTTAGCATACTGCACATCACATTCATATGTGAACAACATAGACACAAATTATATGATGTGGATGTTGCACGTTCCAGCGTTCTATTCAAATGCATAATTTACGGACGATGTTACATTTCATATACAATTTTTTGTATACAATCATACACAATGGCCGGACGGAAATTGTAAAGTTGATAAAGATTTCATTTGATATAATGGAACTGCGATGGGTATGCAGGATTTGTTATTTAAAATTGGGAATATTTTCCATTTCATAATTATGCCCTCCATCTTGCATCTCTGTCGAGTTGATTTTCACGTCGATTGTGCACAGCTTACACAAGGCAAACAATACCGTACACCAGTCATAGAATTTTTTAATGACGTCTGGAGCACCTAGAAGCGAATGTGAAATTATTATAAAAACATCGTGCAAGCTAAATGACCAAAACAATAATGAACAATCTAACCATCTTCATTCTTGCCAATATTTCTTAGTCCTCTTTCGTCCGCACTTCCTAGTTCTCGTTATCCCCTTCCCGCTCCTTTCTCTTTTATCTTCTTTATCTTCCTTCATTTTCCCCTCCCTTAATCTAGCTCATCTCTCTCTCTCTCCCTCTCTAATGAATAATATGCACACCTAAACCCCGCCGCCCTCGCACTAATTTCCACATATTAACAATTTTCTTGGAGTGTAATGTTGCTAGTTTAAGAACATTTTAAGCAAATAAAAATGGGGCCCGAATGTCACGTTCATACAATATTGCTTGACATGATAATATACAGTTACATATGACTAGCATTGCATTTTCCATCATTCAACATTGATCTTTTTGATATAATGTCACCGTTTTCATTACATGACAGGTATAGGTTATATTTGTCTGGAGAAGTAAGTCGGTCACTCTCACCTTGTAGGAGAGTAGTTCTCGCAGGTATTAACCCATTCATGACAGGAATTATTTAAAGCCTGATTTGATCAGCTTTTATTCTTCGAATTGGCAACACCAACATTTTATTTTATTGCTACATTTTTCTTATAAAACGTCATGTATCTGAAATGAATATAAATTGACAGAAATTATGATTAGAAGTCAAAAAGTTGCCAATTTGCAGGGGAAAACGATGATTTTAAACTTTCTATCACATTGCCAATTTAAGGATTTTAATGCTTATTTTCCTCTAAAAAATTTTCAGCATCAAACAATGAATATTGATGCAACCAAAATGAGCACAGTTTGTGTAGAATTTTTTGCTCTTTCTGCTCATGTATTTGGTATGATTTTTAGGACTTTGCATCAAAAGTTATTAGACCAAACCACACAATGTGGACCCTCTGTCACGAATGGGTTAAGAAGCATAAACGTAAGGCATGCTAATCATACAAAACCGGTTTTTGTTCATGTCAAAACATTCTCCAGATACTGCCAGGGGTGGGTAACATGATAACCCAGTTAAGCAGCACGCAGAGATAATGTTTCTGGATCCATAATGTTTCAATAATTCATGGTGCAATCTCATTGATCATACAAAAGCTGGTAAGGCTTTTGATATTTATTGTCACAAAATTGCCGATTTTTTGTGCTATGAATGCATTTCGGTATAAGCAGCAAAATTCACAAAAGAAAAAAAAAAAAGAAAGAAAAAAAAAAACCCGGCAATTTTTTGACAAAGAGCAAGAATGTGGGTGTAATATACGGACAAGAATACTTTAAAAAGGATCTCTCATTCACATTTGGACACGATGTAAAATGTGAAAATTTTCCAAATTCACTCGTTTTGGTCCCTCTCTCGAAATAATAATTTCATATACCGTTCTTGAAAAAAAGTCGTAATCAATATTATGATAATTAGATCATTCATATAGCGCAGTCACTATGTAAATATATTCTACTGCATTATTATCATTACTACATTACTGTTCTTGTCATCAGTATTATCATTATTTTCATTACTATTAGGGTAAGTGTAGGGAATACACACCACTACATTCCTTGAAAACCTAGTATTTATATCTAAGGAAATTTTGACCAATTCTTATCTTAGCACATTTGGTGCATTTTCTCGGAGAATATAGACTTGTTGATCCCATGTCTACGTTGTATGTAAGCAGAAATGGTACAGTGATGATAAATGGCGCTATAACAATATTTTTTCCAAGGCCTGGGCAGACAGGACAGTTTTTATTCTGGTGGTTTCGTATTACCTACGGTCTCACATTCCATACACTTTCCTATTATCATTATTATCAATCATTACCTTGATCATTGCTCATATCAACATTACAATGTACATAGTTTTTTATAAACTGCAAGAATTGTGTGCTACATTTACTTAATTTCTGTCTGTAATCATTGGTTTGTTATCCCTCTATTACTGAAAGTCTGGATACGTTACTGAAAAATATATGGTCTAAAACCTAGATATTCGATATGACACGCAATATTCAGTATGATATTTTACGAAATGGTATCAAATGATATCAAATATTACCAGGGAGTATCAATGGACTTTGCCTTTGGCTCCACATGGATTATTTTCACTAGTAGTAATTCTGTAAAGTTGAAAGACACATAGCGAAAAAATCACACCTGTCTAAAAAATGGGTCATGGTTTGAACGTGCGCGTGTGTACGGTGTGGTTGTGTGTGGTGTGTGAGACACAGACCAGGTTAAAGATGGAAAAGGGAAAAGAAAAGATTGAAGAAAAGACAAAGACAAAGACGAAGACAAAGAAAGTTTCCGAGAAAGAGACAGATACAAAGGAAGAGAAGTTGAAAGAGAAAGAGAAAGAAACCGTTAAAAGAAACCGAAACCCTCAGGTCAAGTACTTTTTAAATCAAAGCTAAGACGGAATAAACCGGATCAGCGAAAATTTGAACGAAATCGGACACGGAATAAGAATAATTATTGATATGTTTTGTACTCAGAATTTCAGATATTGCTTATTTCTTGAAGATCACATGTTTTCATTGTCCTTATACCAAATATATTGTTGAGAAAACATTCATACATTAAATATATTGAGTTGGCTTAACAAAATGTTGAAATCTTAAGCACAATGAAAATTTTGTATTTATGTTTGTACAAAACATATTGGGAGTTGTCCACAATATATCACCAATAGCTATATGGAAGTGTAAAATAATGTCATATAAAAAAATCATGATAGCCATAACTTTCTTAATATTCAGTATCAGATTTTCAAATTTTCGCTGATGGGTTTTTATTCAGCCTTAGCTTTGATTAAAAAACTGCTTGACTTGAGGGTTTTGGTTTCCTTTAAAGAGATGAAGAAAAACGCACAATACAGAGAAAGAGACAATGGTAAGAAAATAAAGAAAGACAGAGAAAGAGAAAGTAATCAGAATATTATATGACCACATTCAATCCTCACTCCGTTTTGTCTCGGGGATAAAGATTACGAATCCTTCAATTGGGGGATCTTTTTACAAGAAATCCTTGCTTCTTGTACCTCATTTCGTTTGTACGATACGTCGAATGCGATAGTAGTAATTGAGAGTACTATCGCATGTACTTTGAATGTAAGTCAGCTGGAAAGATAGGCCCCAGGCTGAAACATGATGGTACGTGACTTCGCATCTCTAAAAGCTTGTCATGATCTCCAAAGTCGGTATTTCGACTGTTTTGCGGGACGATTGTGTAATACTATTCGCCAACTCTCGCTGTAAATGTTCAATTACCATTCGCTCTGCATATAATGAAATACCTGTATAGGCTGTGCTTGAATGTGATAGTTTCTAACTATCTTTATAAGCTCTTGATGCACATTTAGAAATAGGTAAAGACAAAGCGGAAAATAATGCGAATGCAAAGGAGTCAGACAGGCAGAAGCAGTCTGTCATTTTAGATCCCCCCCCCCCGTATTTACATTTTCCTTATAGATTTCAATTAAAATCACCCGTTGGTGTAAAGAAGAAAAAAAAACCCACAAAAACTAGTGGACACATTGTCATGACTGTCGCCTGCTATAGTACATTGATGTATTTTAAGTGTAAGTTTATACACCAGATCGCATAATGCTACCACCTTTCATCATGATCATGTGTTGTTTAACAAGAAACTTCGTTCGAATATTTTTGTACATCGTGTACAATTTGTATTTTCTTGTTACCTGTTCATGTTTTAATAGGGGGTGTTTTAGTGCAAGAAACTTATTTGCAATCGATTGCAAATTTCAATTGCCAATTTGCAATTGGCAGATCAATTTTAACTATAGCAAATAAATTCATACTTTCTGATGCAGGAAGCAGACCAGCAATCATTTGCAAATTAGCAATTAATTACAAGATTTATGATTGATTTTAGGACTTAAAATTGACTTGCAATCGATTGCAAGTTTCTTGCAACACCTCCTCATGACGCCTTCAAATTTCTACGTGTGATTTTCAAACCTTCTCTCTCTCATTGCATGCGTGTAAGTATCGTGTGATTCTACCGTATAGTAGGCATAATCATGATTTTGTTTACACACCGGTTACGGTCTCCCCAGACGTGTACAATTCAAAAGAAATGCACCGTATATTAGGATCCCAAAGGAATTTTTTCCAATATTGCTACAAATAACCCCATGTTCAGACGCAAAAAATTATACTAGAACTCTATAAAGAAACGACGTATAAACAATAGCTGACAGACCGTTCAAACGCATAATCTCGGCCCTTCTGGAAAACGTCGTATAGATGCTTATGGTCATGCCGTCAGCGCTAGCCCCTGCTGGCCTATGGTCTATGATCTGTGTTAGCCGTTCAGAAGTATACGGAATGCTGATTCGTTATCGAGTTCTAGTTCGAAACGATGCTCTGACCGTCGTTTCGTTATACGTCGTTTCGTTATACGATGTTCAGACGTTAACAATTTATACTAGAACGGTATAGCCAATACGTCTGAACATCGTATAACGATTAACGTTTATACATCGTTTCTTTATCGAGTTCTATCATAATTTTTTGCGTCTGAACATGGGGAAAGTCTCCATACATACAAAGAGTGAAACTAACGAATGCGATATCAGACATAAAATACTACAGATTGGCTTCTTCGAAGGTTTTCCATTTTACCTTCTCGAAATCGAAGTAATTAACCCATCCGTAACAGAAGGTGCATTATTGTGACGTTTGGCCCAATAAATTTTACAAAGAGCCCTAAAATATTTATCCGATATACGGGCAGAAAGAGTAAAACACAAAATTTCTTTACTGTGTCCATTTCGGTTGCGTCAATATGAACTTTGTTGTTTGATGCTGATTTTTTTAAAAAGGAAATAAGCACCCAAATCATTAAATTGGCAATGCAATAGAAATTTGAAAATAACTCCATGCAAATGGGCAAACTTTAACTTGTAAATGTATTTATGTCAATTCATATTCATTTCAGATAAAAGACTTTTTATGAGAAAAATACAGCAATGAAAGAGAATACTGGTGTTGCCAATCTGAAGAGGAAAATTTATTTATTTATTTATTCACGTTTTCTTTATAAAAAGCAGGGTGGTCCCACTCAGAGCCGCAGATGGCCTGCTTTACAAGGGAGCCCTGCTATAGAACAAATACAACAAATACAACGTAAAATATAGAATGGTAAATGAAAACATAATTGACAAAAGAAAATGAAATGCAAGCATAACATAGAGTTGTAATAATGATAACATAACATCAAGGGAAAATAAACATACAAATATTAAAACAAATCAAAGAATATGAAGAACAGGTAAAAAAAAATATATATATTTTAAGTAAAGTGGGATGGTTACACATTTATGAGAGTGATTCAACAGGTGGTCTGGTATTGTCTAAGGCGTTTTTTAAAAGTTGGGAGTGAAGGGGATGTTTGAATGTACAACGGCAGGGAATTAAAGAGTTTAGTTGCAACGTATGAGAAAGAGCGTTTTTTGTTTTCAGTTTTGGGTTTGGGAAGGTATAGTTGATTAGTTAAAACATGGCGGGTAGGGTAAATGGTGTTACGGTAAGATACGAGTCTAGTTAAGTATGGAGGGGACAAACCATGTAATGACTTGTAAATCAAAACACAGTATTGGAAGTTCAGCCTTGTTTCCACAGACTGCCACTTAAGGGTATCCAGTAACTGTACTGTTTGGATATAATAATCAGCATTTAATATGAGGCGGGCATATTTATTTTGACATCTTTGAAGTCTTTTTAAGTTCTTTTTTGGTGAAGATGCCCAAACCGTGCTGCAAATAAATAAATAATAAATAATAAAAATACAGGAGTTTCGAACCCGTTTCCTCGTCCTCGCACATTATGTTAGCTAGCTGCTGTTCCCGCCCCGCGCGCCCCCGGTAGTTACCTGACAAAAAGCTGAAAAGATGATCAAATATGAAGGATTCAAATAATTCTTGCAATAAATGGGTTAAATGAATTCTTGCCAGTTCACAAACACAAATACATCACATATTGATATTTTAGTGTATTCCGGAATGCTTTGAAATTATTTTCTGAGTTTTTGTGGCATTCTTTTTCTTCTTTTCTATTTCTTTTTTTTTTTTTTTACCTGAGACATCAACGCACACTGCTTTTTCTTAATTTAATCAGTTCATCTACAAATCTGTGTTATTTTCAAACTTTCAACTTCCCCGTTCACTGATGAACAATTCAAAGGAAATCCATGGCATTATTAGAAATTCCACAGAATATCAACCAATGTTTAATACCGCCACGGGGAAGTATATCTCTGACCTCAAAAGGGGTAGACAAAGCTCTGGATTTGTAATGCCATTTGTTAGATGGGCAACATAAAATGATAAATTTTCTCTTCCGTTGATCCCCATTGTAACCTATGTCATGAAACTGCGGTGTTCATAGTGATTATTTTGTTTGCTAAAATGCAGTGATCTACCAAACGTTAGCAATGTTAAAGAAATTCACCGTATACTAAGATCTACAGGGAATTTCATCAAACAAAGATTAAGATCACTATGTTCATCACAAATCAAAAAATATAGGTGAAACTGACCGTTCACGATCCTTGTATTGTATAAGTGCTAGTGCTAGTGCTAATCAACATGATCAACCAGGAAAGTAATGCGTCTGCTGACGTCATGGTTGTCGGATGGGCCAGGCATCGCTTTTTTCCTTTAAAGCCAGAGCGAACTGGCACCCTTGTATGATATTTCGAAATAGCGCCATCTCAGTCCTGAACTACTGATTCCGTCCCGTTTTTTCTCCCAGCATGCACCATTCTGATCAACGCGAGCTTTATTTTTTAGACACATCTGTAAAAATGTGTATGTATTCAGACTAAGGCTGTTCACTACAAGCCAAGAAGGGCGTAATATTTCTAAGACAGTCTCTGGTTGTGACTGTGAATAGCCGCAAGTTGGCGCTGTTGTAAATACATCATTTCAGAGCTGTATAAGCGCCAGTTCACTGTGGCTTTAAAGCTCATGTTTTATACATATAGTGCACAAACGAAGAAAACTACAATGTGCCATTACCATCAAATTTTGACCAACTGAAAAATCATCCGAAAACCTCGTGTGCTTTTACATGCCCGTTGCCTATTGAAACATAATTTATAAAACTTCATCCGACCCTAACGAGACTGGTATGCCTCTTCCTTCCTCTTCCAAGTATAAAGGAATTATGAAAGGTTTCTCTCGTTACTCAGATGACTCGCCTGCCATTTCATATTACCATTCCTCATCTTGTTATGCTATGGGATTTGAGCATAGCTTCTGCGATCATCACGAGCTCTTATTTAGAATGTCACGCGCTCTCAAATCCCCCTGCGACTGTTCAAGAATTGTTTGTAGCACGCTCATCGGCAAGCTGACAGGGAATACTGTTGAACTATCTCCCCTCAAGATACTCAACATCTGAACTCCGCTCAAAAAGTATTCGATGTCATGTTGGTGATGCTAAAAGACGGCGGGTCAAACTAGAGGATGAAAATTAGTCATTATAGTGGAAGCAAGTCCAAGACCTTACCTTTCAGTCACGCGCGCTCAAAATTATTGTCTGTGGACTGTCCGAAAACCGTTTGTCGCTCACCAGCAAGCTAACAGTTGACAAGGTGTTCAACTAGGTTCTCTTAAGATGTACAACATATTAACTCCGCAAAATGGCTGACAGAGAATTGCATTTAAGTACTGAAATAGTTTCTCTCAGTACAGGCAACAATTGAACGTCGCTGAAAATATATTGCTTCAAATTTTTAGAGATTAAGTATCTGTTTTGATGTCCAAACACGGGCAGTCATCTCGGGAGACGCAATTGAATCATTGTTGTAGAAGGTAAGTCGTAGTAAATCATTCATGTCAATACCATTTTTTTTATAAAGGAACCCGATAAAAGGGAATTCGATTAAATGTTATTAGGGTACGCCCAAATGTTTCAATATTTGGGCTTCATGCAGAAACTATTTTCAGATTTATAATCTTATTCTGCCATCGTTAAACTAAATTACGATAGTAAGCTATACACTGAACAAATTATAAGGAAGCCTTTGCTTTGATTGAGTTTGAGATTCTCTTTTAAAAAGGAAAGAAAATCTACTCCACGACTTTTTTGTTGACATGGAAGGTTTTAAACAGATCAGCACCTTTCTACCGTTTTACATTCATTGACCTTATTTTCTAACAGATAAGTTACTTTTTATATTTGTATCCTAATATGATGTTTCGAGGAAATATCATTAGGCATTTCCTTATATTTCTATGCCGTGAATAATTCTTTTGCAGTTTTCTTATTCATTCTCACATGTAATCGTGTAGTTTTTACCCGTTGACTACTGAATTTTTCCATTCCCATAAACATGATTGATTTAAAGGAAAATTGCAACCCAGACATCAGTGGGCTTCCACTGAATGAAGAAGAACAACATGAACAAGAAGAGTAAACAGTGAAACATTGAGGAACATCGGACAATCTGTTCAAGAGTTATGAACATTGAAAGTTTAAGTAAATCCTTATTATGGGGGTCCTTGAATTGGCAACTTTGCCAACATCTGTGATGTCACTGTGGACAACTCTCCATTCATTTTGTACACAGAATTTAACATTTTTCAAGAAAAATAAAAAATATTTTGATTTATTGAGTAAGTATGCCATGGCTATAACAATTCTGCAAGCATTTTGGGAAGAACTTTGTTGATTCCTGACTTGAAATTTCATATAAATCAACCTTTTGAAAAATTATGTACAAAATGAATTGAGAGTTGTCCACGATGACATCACAGATGCTGGCAAAGTTGCCAACTCAAGGATCCCATAATAGGAATTTACTGAAACTTTCAAAATCCATAACTCTTGAACAGATTGTCCGATTTTGGTCAAACTTTCACTGTTTACCCCTCTAAGGGGGCGTTGCAAGAAACTTGCAATTGATTGCAAGCCAAATTAAGGTCCCAAAATCAATCATAAGTCTTGCAATTAATTGCAAATTTGCAAATGATTGCTGGTCTGCTTCTTGCATCAGCAGGTATAAATTAATTTGCTGTAGTTTAATTGCTCTATCAATTGCAAATTTCTAATTGAAATTTACAATCGATTGCAAATAAGTTTCTTGCAACACCCCCTAAGTCATCTTTATTCACTAAGAGCACACTGATGCCTGGTTGCATTCTCCTTTAAGTACAGGAGCAATCCGGTTTCAGTAGGCAGTGGGTTAAAGACTCATGAAATAATCAAGTGTAAATTTATCTACCTAATGCTCCTCTTTTTTCAATGCCATATTTTCATTTTACTTTATAATGAATATGTCTACTTTGTAATGCAAACAGTATTAGCCTTCGGGCTGATATAAGAATTATTCGAGAGCCTTCTCAGCACATTGTTGAAGGTACAAATCATTTATTCTCAGTCAAAAAATTTACATTACACGTGTGTCTTAGCGATAATAATTGCGTAATCATCTTTTTTTTTTTAAACAGTGAAATTAAAGCAGGGATTCTTAACTAACATGAATACACTGCTCGATATAGGTAATGCAGCGTCTACCTGTTTATGAAATTTGAAAAAAACAATCTGTAGATGTTTGGCCTCGGAAAATCAAAGTTTTCACTCAGTGTAAGCCCTAAATCCATCTTACATTAGGACTTTTTTTTCCTGCTTTCACAAATCTTGTCACTGCTTCTATTCATGAAATGGCTCAGTTATTTCCCTGAAGGTGATGTTCAGTAACTCAGTAATCATGGTAATACTTAATATCGGGGTCCGCCCACTTGACCGAAGGCCTGCGAGACCGAAGGCCCGCGAGGCCGACTATTCTCGTATCGTATTTTCCTTCATCACAAATAATGCGCTATCGGTATATAAAATGATTATGTCTCATTTAGCATGTTTAGTCCTCGTTTCCGGATGTCCCACACCTTCAATGAAAAACTTTCCACTCCCTTTGATACTTATTAAACTTCTTTTTGGCACAGAGTGGTAAGACATTATAGATTACAATTTGCTATTTTCGGCCTCGCGGGCCTTCGGTCTCGGTGAAGTGGGTTGTCACCTTAATATCATCAGTTATCTTAGCTGTCATTCTTCCAAAACACTGGAAAGGGAATAAACGGAAGAATTATATTCATTGATAAAGAATGATTCTATCTAATGCAACATTCCTGTATTTTGAAAGTCATATTCCTATTTAGGCGCACTTGAGGTATGTGAGTTACAGAGTTTTATTTGATTATGCTCTTCACAATTGAAAGATTGTGTGTGTGTGTGTGTGTGTGTGTGTGTGTGTGTGTGTGTGTGTGTGTGTGAGGGTGTGTGTGTGAAAAGGAACTATTTCACTAATGCGTGGCAGTCTGAATGAGTGAATATACTATGAGGAATTAAGGATTTTATGATGTGTCCGCGTTAGAGAGTAAATAATCGTAAATAGTGGATAAAGGGTAAATAATCGCCTCATAACCAATTAATGATTGATCCAATTTCTGTTTACCCATCAATTGGTTAAGCAGTCGAACAATGTAGAAGGAAAATAAACAGCCGATGAAATGCATATTTGGCCAGGTGATCACGTGTAAAACACGTGATTACCATGTGATATTGAGTAGTACAGTGAACCCTGCACATAAAGACCGCCCAAGGGAGACACAAAAAGGGGTCATAATGAGCAGGTGATCTCTATTCCGTTAATGCATGTTTCCAATGAGAAACATCGGTCAAATGGAATGAAAACGGTGGTCTTTCTCTATACAGGTGGACGCTAAAGCAGATTTGTTTGTTTGTTTGTTTGTTTGTTTTTATTTCCCTTCAATGCAAGATAACATACAAAATATATATACGTATTGGAAATAAACGGCGGATAGCCCATTTCAGTCGTATTAACAAAATACGACTGTTCTTCCATGGGCCTTTTTGACTCCACAAGCCTACTTAAAGTGGCATGAGGGCAAATCATAGAGTTGGTCTCTTTCTTTTACTTTCAATTTCTAAACACAAAAAGGTTTGCACCCATTAACACTTTGCTTTTATAATAGAGTTCAAGACGTCAAAAACAAAAAAAGCACCCTCTCAATTTCTTCATGTTCATGGAAGATATGAATATCAACATTCTTTTTGCTATGGACATGATATGCAATACCATGCCATTGTTCCCTTATAGTTCTCAGTTCTCTCATGGGTTTCCATGAAGATTCGACCTTTTCGAAATAACTAAGAGTAAACATACCCCCTTTCCTCCCCAGAAAAAAAAAAAACATCTCTCATGTTTTGATCATATCGAAAGTGATTTAGGGAATTGTTTAAACAGGTTTAAGTGTTTCTTTTCCCTCTTCTTCATTAACCTGCATGGATAAATTATACAATTTCAGCAATCTTGTTTAGAAATTCAGTTCTACATTTCCTTATTACAAACTTTATAATACTAATATCAGGTGTCACGTACAATCATGTTTCCCCTCAGTTTACCTAGGTATGTAAAGTTTTAAATATGAATACATCAATTACCAAGCCATTTGTCACGCAATCATTCTCCATAATAACAGCTGAAGTAAATGTTATTTCGTTTGGAAAGAGAGTTTGTTCGTTTGATGCTGTGATGTACCACGTTTGCAGTTTGATCGATTTTCGGTGAAATTCTGATCCATCTAAATGATTGGGTTACTAAGTGTTGTGTGCTTTATCTGTGCCAAAACTTCTTTATCACACAATGGAAAACGCTAAGTTCATGAAGAATCAGGGCAGTTATAAAACACCTGTGTTTCAGGGGGTTTTTTTTCTTCTTATTCTTCTCGGGGTTGAAATGTACAATAAATTCTTAAATAATTATAGAAGAAAGAATGAGTGTTTAAGTTTCAAGTAAGTTAATTATCGCTTAACATGCCCAAAGTTTTTAGGGTATAACACGACAAAAATTACTTTCGAAAAATCAACTTAAGGCAACTTCAGTAGCCCTGTCTATCACCTTTAGAAATGTGTGGACTTTACAAAAGCTTATTACGTAATCCGAACATGATTTGTATGGGCAGTCAATACGCTTTCGAAATTTCACTTGAGTTGATTTTTCGAAAGTAGTTGTTATCGTGTTGTATTTCAAAGATAAAATTTCGCTCTTCTTTTCTACGACTGCTTGGCAAACGAATGTTGAAAATAAAAGTAGATCTATTCATTATCAAACTTTCATTTTTCATATGCTAACTGTTTATTTTATGCTATTTCCTTAGATATCATGTTGCCCATAAAAAATCTAAGTCTTGTTGTTGAGTTTTAATCAAAATGAAATAGTAAAGAAGAAATGCTTTAAAATGAACGTTAAGTAAATGACATAGAAATGATTTTGACATCTTGTGTATATACTGTACTTTATGACTAGATAATAGCATAAAACCTATGCCCTGGGGGGGTTCGATTTTGCCCCCCCCCCCCTCCGCTTTCGGCGTCTATGTGGATAACTCCCCCTCCCCCCCCCCCCCCCCCCCAATAAGTCTCGCAATAAGCCCGAGTTTTATTCGACGGTTGTATCTTGATCTAAAGTAGATCTTAACGTATTTTAGTACGTTAATTAAAAGTGCTGATGTGGGGGTGGCGTGTCGATTTCAGCCTGGCATATCTTAAGTACACTTACGTGAAATGAACATGATGAAGGAAAATGAAAATGAGGTTTTACTTGACAACATAAATGAATATTTTGGCCCGCCGCATGAAGGGGGAAAATGGTAGTATCAAATTAATACTTTACCGAACTGCTTTCCCGGAAATCAACTTATCAAATGGATTATCCTGGCATGTGATTCAGATCTTTCTCTGAATTACTAATATGAAAACTTTCGTGCACAGGAAGTTAGTCAGTTTAACCCATAACATACCTTTCATACGTCTTTATTGTGATGGTTAAAACTTATCTGGCAAAGCGAATAATGTTGACACACTTGAATGCACTTCACGAAACGTAATTATTTTCAAAAACTTGTAGTTTCGGGATCACTATAAACGATGATGGTATAAAAACATGATTAAGATCAATAAGTATTGCGAATACCGCAAATTCTTATCAATGTTTTATGTCTTTGACTAGTTTAGCTAGAAGAAAAAGAAGAAGAAGAAGAAGAAGAAGAAGAAGAAGAAGAAGAAGAAGAAGAAGAAGAAGAAGAAAAAGAAGAAGAAGGAGAAGCAGAAGGAGGAGGAGTAGGAGGAAGAGGAGGAGAAGAAGAAGATGAACAAGATGATAATGAACAAGAGAAGAGAAAAAAAAAAAAGAAGCAACGGATCTCTGACCATGAAGACAACGAAATATTGTTCGAAATGAAAACTGATTAGAATCTGTTTGGCAGAGGATGATATAAGGTAACGTAGCCAAAGTCTTGAGAGGTAGGCTGTCCAACAAAACAGGAAACTAGCTCCAAGCAGTTCAATCGATTTCATTGTTGACCTACATTTAATAGGTCACATTCAAATTGTCAATTTGATGTTAAAATGTATTTTAGGTCTTACTACATTTACCTTGAACATGACTTGCCTGTGTAGTTTTTCTTTTTTTGGAGATCCACTTTTAGCAGTCTTCTCTATCTAAGGGGGGTGTTGCAAGAAATTGGCAAAATAATCTGTTGGAAATCCCCCAAATCCGTGGAAAGTCTAATTAATTGCCAAGTTGCAATTGATCGGAACTTACAATCAGGTCTGTTGCAAGAAATAGTTACACCTGATATTACCTTCACGTGCAAGTCTGGCAATCAATCACAAATAAGGACACAACTTTACAAGATCAGTAGCAAATTTTTGTAGTGATCGCAACTCAACTTTCTTGCAACTTTCCCTTTTCTCACTAGCTACACTGATGCTGATCTCGCTTGCTGTCTATCCTCTTTCTCCTTTCTTACCCTTCCTCCTCCTCTCCAACCCTTTCTCTCTTTCATCTCTCCTTGCCCCTTCTGCTTCTGTGTCTCCCTCTTATATATATATATATATATATATATATATATATATATATATATATATATATATACACCTCCTTTTCCTCTGTATCTACATTGTCCTATACTTGTCCTACACCATGTACATAAAAGTTGTGTCATATAACTTTCTGATATTGACATCTTATTCTCTCTCTCTTTCCAGCTGCACATGTTTTACCAGTTCCTTCTTTGAATGTACCAGTCCTTCTGTCCATTAGTCCCCATTTCTACTAATTTCATCTCCCTTTGTTTAAAGTTTGATATTGACCCCAACCTTACTGACCTACTTCATCTTATTCTTCCCCACATTTATTACATCATCACATTTTCCCATTCATTCTCCATGTAGCTTCCATTTCTCCCATTAATCATCATCAACCGTAATGAACGTCCCATTTATGCTCTCTTTATTCTTCTTCTATTTTCAATCACTTTCTTTCCCTTTTCCCATCTTATCCCGCCATCATAGCCACCACTACCTGAAAATGAATTTAAAAACTGGCCCCGTCTTCACTTTCTAGAGAATGACCATTAATTTACTTTGCTGTGAGGAAACAGGACTGATTCGATTATTGGAATTCGATTTTTTGACGGAACACGTCCCCAAATTCAATGAACAAAATTCCTTTTCTTGAGCCAAGCAAAATATACCCTAGCGCAGTTACCGTCGTGAACAAAGTAAAACAAAACGCATATTTTGCTTTATTTTGCCGTCGAAGTTTGGGTCATAATGAACGATCATCATCCCGAAAAGGATCATTATCGGTGGTAAGGGGTTTCCCGAACTGAAGGAAGAAAAATCTGAGTTGACTGATGTGTGATTGCTATCAAATGGACTGAAATATGCGAGAGAGACGCAGTTGTCAGTGGCTGTGGTGACCAAAGAACGTGTCATGGATTTATTACAACTGTTGTTGTTTTTATGCTGACCAATGAAAGGAGATAAATAATTGGAAATAGCAGACTATAGAATATATCCTTTCAAAAAGAAACTAAAAACCCAACTCTTTCCATCTAAGAAGACAGTAGCATACCATGCCTGCATATCATTAATTCTGAATAATTATTTAATTATATAGTGAATAAAATATAGATTACTGTTCCTTATTGCTGTTCCTTTTCTGTTGTAATAGCGCTCTGGGTGCCGTTGCATAAAACTTGCTATTATAGCAACTTTGCCATCAATGGTAACTTTCATGGAATACTGGATTTCGATTGACTGTTTAGCACTCGTTACCATGGTAGTTACCACTGATGGTAAAGTTACTACAATAGCAAGTCTTTATGCAACGGCACCCAGATCAGCTTTTCTGTAAAAGCGCTCTATAAGAATCAATTATTATTATTTGACCACGATCAGTTTGGTAGAACATGATTAAAGATAAAGTGAATTCTTGTCGCGCAATTACAGTGGGTAAGGAACCGACTCCATGAAAATGGGGAACGTATATTAGTAAAAATAAAAAAAAAATAGGTGTCTATTGTGTAATTTTGGAATCATCCTTGATAACAAACTTACTAACTTACCCCAAACTGCACATGCACTGCACACAGAAATGAGTACATGGGACAATACAAAGAGGTGGCTTGAATGTTTAGTGATTTTAATTGTATATGATTATTTCAGTTTCAATGCCTATTTTATGTAAACATTGCACTATTAGCCCTTGGACTACTGTTTTGTATATTTTATATAATAAACAGAAATTGAATTGAAATGAATTGAATTGAATTGAATTGAAATCTTGAACACGGGAGCGATTTCTTGTCATATTTAGAATACGAGCGTGACAAGAGCATTCGAAGAGCAATCCTTCTCAGGAAAGCTTTTCACTATGTTCTTCTTATCTCACATTAAAAGAATAAGATAGCCCACTTAGCAATTCATAACTTCCCACAACTCGAGTTTTCCTTTAATAAAGGCTTGGAAACTAGGATGCTGTGGTTCAGTGGATGTGTCATCGGGATGCGGATCAAATGGTTCATTGTTCGAGTCCCATGCAGCCGAGGGAACATCTACATTTGACAATACTTAAATCAAAGTTTCCACTCCTTTTTCAGGAGAGAGGGTGTATCTTTGAATATTATACTCAAAAGGGGGATTTCCCCTTTGCCAGGTCCAAGCATGCATGGGTGTGGATTTCGCCATCAGTACTAACAGGGAATAAAGAAAGTTCGCCCACATGCGCCGCTTCTTTTCAGAAAAAAACAGACATAGCAAGTTATTATGGAAACGAGTGAAGGTGACAAGCAGTATAAGGAGAGCTTAATTCCAAAGGGCGCTAAATCCGTTTTTCACCGAAACCAAGGTCTTAGCACGACTGGATGACTGTTCCTTATGCGCTTCAATATGACTCATTTGAATATCAAAAATATTCTTGGAAAGTGAAAAAATGGGTGAGAATACGTCTATATAAGGCGCTAAATCCACTAGGCCTGCACAATTAAATAAGGATTTTTTTTATTCTACAGAAATTTCATCTTCCAAACATCAAAACTTTTCACAGTTGAAGTACTGACACTAATCATGTAACAATTGAGAATGAAAGAAATTCTGCATCAGTTGTAATTTTTCTAGATTTTTAAAAATATTTTTCCATTTGTGAGGACTTAGCGCCTTTTGGAAACAAGCTAGGATTTGACGCCTTTTGGAATTTTTTTCCCGAAACATTAGAGGTCATAGACGAAAGCTATAAAGAAATCTATTTTTAAAATCATTGCTTATATGCAGGATTTCTTTCATTCTCTAATGTTGATACTTTTATTAGACTAACTGTGAAAAAGTTTTCATGTTTCGAAGAAGGAAAATGGATTGGCGAAATCACTCAAAGCGAATTTAGCGCCTTTTGGAAATAAACCCTTCACACGATACTCCATATATATTGCTTTTGCTTTCTCAACCATTTTCGGCGCCAGTCTGCATTTTGGATGCAATCGAAAAATCACATCAGGTCAAGTGACTTAACTCAAAAAATGTTGTGCTCCATGACATACTGTTTTTCTTTTCAACGTTTTTTTTCCTTGTGTGCGTAAGCATGTGTGTGTGTGTGTGTGTGTGTGTGTGTGAATATTTCTGTATTTGGTGCCATGTAAATCGAACCTCCACATCTACCCTCCCGATAAAGGATTGTTTCCTAATTGTCATGTCGTCTGCCAAATCTATTTTTACACTCTTTCTGAAAGACAGAGCGGTGGAAAAGCACTCACTAAAAATATTGGCCTTCAACTCAAGACCATGATAAAGAGAGGGGGAAAAAAGAAGGGTTTCCTTTCTTGAAAGTCAATCTAAGTAGTATAGAAAATGGGTAAGGTGAATTATTCTATTTAAGACTGTAACCAGGGTGATGTAAAATACAGCCCATTCACTCCAGAAAATGTTTTTTCACAGTCATATATGCTCTGATTCCCCAATGTCAGTGTTCTGAGTATAATATGGTTGCGTCATGGTGTCGTGATGATTCTCATTTACAGGATGAGGATTTTACTTCCGGCCTTGCAGTTATGTCCGTAAAGCTTTAATCTACATTTTATCACTCTCCAACCAGTTGTAAATATCAGCATAGAATTCTCGAGCGCTATTTTTGGTGGCCCAACTGCAACCGGGGTAATAATCTCGAAGCGAAATTCAAATGACAGTATGGAAGAACGATATTTTTACTCAATTTTTTTTTTTTTTTTTTTTTTTTGTCTCTTTCCGTTTCAGAAATAGTGGAAATGATCTCAGACTAAGATCATGGAGTTCCAAAACTACACTGCCCTCTACGATCAGCCCGACGAAGTAAAGTGGGCTTTCCATCCGATTCAGTGGAACTGGCAGACGATCATCCGAACAATCCTCGCCATCTTGGGAACACTCGGAAACACACTCGTTATCTTCGTCTACATGAACCGGAAGAGAATGAACAGCTGTACGAATACCTTCATCGTGGGACTAGCGGTGGCTGACTTGATCACGTCCTTTCACCAGTTCCCTAGACCACAGGAGATTTCTGTGCCTCCTGGATTTGCGGGTGAACTTTATTGTCGAATAGTGTTTGTAGGGTCCAATGTCACCATGTGGATATCTATCATTGCTTCTGTATTTACGCTAACCTTGATCGCATGTGAAAGATACGTAGCGGTTGTTTACGCAGTTCACTACCGTACAATCTTCTCAAAGAAACGTCCTCGTTATTTCCTTACTGGCTGTTGGGCAGCCTCGATAACTTTAAATACTCAAAGTTTCTACATTAATTTTCTGGACAACGAAAAACACATGTGCTATGTGAAATACCCGAGTCTTATTTTTCAGAAGTTTATTGGAGTAAGCTTCTTTTTGATCGAATATTTCCTTCCAATGGTGATCATGCTGTTCACACAAACTCGTACGGTCATGACGTTACGCGCACAAGCTCGTGCGCTATCGTCTGACCGGAAAGAAAGTAACGGTCCTGCGCTTTCGCTTCTTCAAGCAAGACGGCGTGTCATTGAGATGCTTTTCATGGTTGTCATCACATTCATCATCTGCTGGTCACCTGATCAAATAGCCTACTTCTGCTACATGATGGGTATTTTTGAAGCATCTTTTCTCTCAAGTTCTCTCTACACTGCCTTCGTGGTTTTGGCCTTCGCAAATTGCTGTATGAATCCGTTCATCTACGCGGCGAGGAACGCGAACTTTAGACGTGCCCTCCGTGAATTGTTTTCGAGAGGAAAGAAGAACAAGGTCCACAGTATTAACACAGTTGCAGGACAAGAGGAAACTATGGCTGATACACTTGCTAAACAAGGAGGAACGATGGGCTGAACGGTGACATTCTTTTGTAATGGAGAGAAGAACTTCAGTCTGTCCAGAGTCTGTAATTTTAAGGATCGTTTTATTTTAGGAGTTAAGTCCACTTTCAGTAGAGTCCATCCGAAGTATTAGTTTGAGCAAAGGTTAAGGCACTATGAACATGGCGGACAAAGAAAGCGGACAAAATAAACAACCTCTCATTCTACCCTTCACAATGGTTCTGGTAGTCAAAAGAACATCCCTTCACAGCTATTATGTTTAATCCTGTAGTTCCAGGTGAATATGCATGTGATACCTGTTCCACAAAATATTTTAGACAATAGCAGTGAAGGGATGTTCTTTTGACTACCAGAACCATTGTGAAGGGTAGAACGAGGAGTTGTTTATTTTGTCCGCTTTCTTTGTCCGTCATGTTCATAGTGAGGAGATGGAAGATCACAGACTTCGCCTTATTGTTATGGTAACGTCTGCCATGCATGCAGAACCCTTCATTACCGAGTTTGGCCAACTCGGTTTCAGTGGGTTACAACATGGCGCAATTAATTTTGTATTGTGCTTGCCATGTTGTGCCCTTCTGGAGCCGAGTTGGCCAAAATCTGTAAGGGCTCTGCATGCATGTTAAGAAGGGCGCCCACCAGCGTTGGGTAGGTGACGATGAGCCGGGGGTAAAATAGTGTAACAAGAAGGAAACCAGGGGGCCGTTTCATGAAATCGTCATAAGTCTAACTTCTTGGACATCCCATTGAAACGTGTGTTGTAGAGTTAACACAGTAGTCAATGGGATGTCCATGAACTTAGACTTATGACGGTTTCGTGAAACGCATCTCAGTGGTCTTGTGGGTCCCTAGGGATTCAGAAAAGGGAAGAGGCTTGAGATTTTGTGAAAAGAATACTGCGAGGGAAATATGCAACAGACAACAGACAATATCATGGTAATTGGAGCCAGAAGCTCGTTAACTCAATATACATAGTTAATGGCCTTATGGCTCTAAACGGACAATATCATGGTAATTTCTTTCTACATAATAATCCTTTTGCTATTCAAAACTCACAAGATTATAATATATAGGAATATTTCCGACCCCCCCCCCCCACCCCCCCCCAAAAAAAAAAAATTGATGAAAAATAACATTAATTGATAATGATAACAATACTCAGGAATTGCCTCTTTCTGATAATTTTGAGAAAATATTGTCATTACTTGCTTTAAATCGTGGGCACAATCAAAAGAGTGAAGCGAAAAGCGAATTCATCAGATAGAAAAGGGCAATTATCAGATTTTTAGGGAGAAAATATTGTATATTTTAAAAAGCACTGCCAGAAGAGAGAAATGACACTAATGAGAAGAGGGGCTGTCTTATTTTTAAAAGGAAGATGATTACTATCAGTAGTAAAAAGGACATTTATCAGAAAAAAGGAGGGGAAAAAGGGACACTTTTTTGGTACCTTAAAAAGGGGGACACTGTAACCCCTGCACTACCCAACACGTGTGCGTGTGCGTTTACTTGTGTGGATTTGGGTGTGTATGTGGATGGATGATACTATGTCAATTTCAATTTCAAATTTCAATTTCATCATTATTACGCACACCAATAAAACATATAAATAGAACATACACATAATATTTCTGTAAAGCGCTTAGAGACTCTCTTGGAGATGTATTAGGCGCTATATAAATCCAGAATATTATTGTTATTATTATACAATTCTAAAGTGTACAGGGTGTAAAATTACAGGGAAAAAAAGAAAGAAAAGTTACTCGTACATATATTAATAGGAAAGCTGATTATATAGTTAAAAATATTAAGAGATATAGACATTGTGTTTGACAATAAAAAGGCCTAGAGGCCTGCAGGCAAGGTAGCCCGTATAGACCAATTTCACCTCCGGTTTATGTATTTGGCCCTCTATCGGCGACGCCATTGCTGCGGTGGACAAGCGCGCTGACCGCGATGGCTCTGTGTACAAAATGAATGTAAGATATGAGATATGCCCCGATATTGTTCCATTTACTTTATTGTAGATCAATAAAATAAAGCATGGGTACATGGGTAGATGAGGTAAGACAATGGTCATATCTGACGGATGAAGGTATGATGTATTTTTGTACTTTCGATGGTTTTTCAACTCAGTTTTGTCAATAAAAGTTCGATTGCAGCATAGAAGCCGTAGTAAACGGGAGCCCTAAATCTTACCCTGTTTACAAAGTCATGTTTTCACTCATTAAATTTTACGCCAAAGTACATAATGATAATGTTTCTTGACTTCAAAGTCCTTTCTGTTGATGTTTTTACCCACTGGCGACGAATTCCTTCACATTGCTTACAGAAACCTGTATAGGGAGTACGGCTTCTCAGACAAACAGGCTTCATGAGTCAAAAGCGAGTGAATTTCGCACTCAGTTAGCTTCCAATTTTCTCAACTTCCTCTAATTCTTGTGGCATTTGAGCACCGCACAGCTGCGACCTGAACTTCCCTGATAATTTCTCATTGCAAATATTAAAATAAATCTGCATATACTGGTCAAAATGTACATAACGCGCTATTGACTTGTGTACTATAAAAGTTGGAGCGCCCACCGCAGTATGTCGAACTGTGTCGAACAGTCTGCTGCCCTCTTGCGTTGTGAAATTGGTCTATAAGAAGGGGTGATGACAAAAGAGAACACAATCAAGGTTGGAGCATTGAAATAAGAAAAAATATACTTGAAGAAGTCAAGTGAAGAGAAGAGAAGATTTGGAGTCAGGAAGAGAAAGTGTAGGGAAGAAATTGGAGAGGAGTGGATGGAGAGAGAAGAACAGAGAGGGAAGTAGGCCATAATAAGTGGTAAGAGAAAGGAGGAGAAGGGAAATAAGAGAAGAAAGGAGAAGAGATATAAGACGGAGGCTCCAAAATAGCAAACGAGCGAGAAACTTACAACTTGATAGTGTTAAATCATAATTAAAAACACAATAACGTTTTAAAAAATCATCATGAAGCCAAGTAGCAATGATCATAAAACTGTGGTAGTTGCCTGTACCCTATCGAATTAACCCCCCCCCCCCCCTCCTGCCTTTGTTGTTGCTGTTGTTGCTTTTCCCAAATATACAGCCACTTTCCTTTGTTTTGTTCTCAATTCTTGGAGATCCTCTATTTTCCTTCTTTTTACAGTATCACCATGGGTCATTTCTTCCATGCAGTTTATACACAGCCACGCGTCATTAAACCTACCCAACGCTATTGTGCGCCCTTAAAGGTGTTCCATCGAACTCTGTACAAAATCGGCTCACTGTTCGACCTTCCCCTCTCCATAATCTTTGGTTTGAGCAAATCTTTCGAGAGTGGATTTCACTGTTTTGAGCGTGCATATCCACTCCAAAACCACCGTTTTGGGCGTGTATATCCACTTCAAAACGAAATGATCTCTAATCTTGACTCCTCAAAGGGAAACTTTTCATCCCTGTGAAGACTAAGAGAGGAAAGAACTACGGTGCCTCAGATCAAAACGGACACAGATCTGATCCTGCATTACTGATTTTTGATAAAAATCTATAAATATTTGTAGAAAAGATTAATCAGTGTATGCTTTTTAACCATATTACTATTTGAACTAAATTATTGCTTTCGTTGTTCTTTTTTTAATTACAATACAAAATTTTTGTATTGCACTGCCATTTTAAAGCAAAATAGAATTATAAGCAATATTTTCTGAGGTATCAGATTTTATTTATTGTATGTTGTCTTGTGGTAGTTGTTGTTTTTATTTGCTTTTAAGCCTTTCTAATTTGAGCATGTTAGAATAAAACTTTGGAAAATATGATGCTAGGTCTTTACTCCTCTCTTAATTCAAAGTATTTGAATAAGACAAAGTGATAGGGAAAAGGCTTCTTTTTTCTCTCTTTCCAGATTATGGGAATTGCATATCAAGAGTTTTGATAAGATGTGTTTTCTGTCTTAAATAACAGCCTGTAGACTGCAAACTTATCGCGGACGAATAGAAAAAGATTTATGTATAGTAAGTTAATACCCAGAATATCGGTATATAATACAGTGTGTTTCTTACAAGAGGAAACCAGGCTTCATTCATCAATTACCATGTTTACTGGAGAAATGATAATATTCTTATAATATTATTGTGTGGCAAATATCCATTCATCCCCTGCAGTGTGATACCAAACATACCAAATATGTTATTATCTTTGCACATTGCCTGAATATGAGTATTAAATGAATAATGTCAAAAGTTTGCACACAGAAGTAATGACTGATGTAATTATCTTTAATTACAATTTAACAGCAAAAAACTAGATAAGCGATGTTCATGATTTTCCTTTATTCATCAGTCAGCATCTTTCGGAGTTTTGAAATGAAATTAGAGCTCATTATTTGCTTAAAGTCTTTGATTCTCTCCCTGTCTGTCCTCGCAAAAGAATTAAAGCACTGAGAGATGTGGTGGCCCTGAAGTACGCTCGATAACAGGTCATATGCGACGTGAATTTCGCGACCTAGTCGTGAATTTCGCGACCCAAAGTGGCGAATTTCACGACTACAGGGCGCGAATTTTGCGTCCCTTGTCGCAACGTTCGCATCTCGGGTCACGAATTTCGGGTCCCGGGTCATGAATTTCACGTCACGGGTTACGAACTTGGTGACCCAAATCGCATATGACCTGTTGTTGAGCGTACCTCAGGGCCACCATAGAGAGAGGCTCAATAATAAAATGGCCGTTGATTGTCTTGATCCCGGCGCACACTATACGATCCGATTGCGACCCGATTTCCGAATTAATTGCATTTTGCATTAAATATGAAAGTTTAATCAAGTAAAATTATCTTATTCGAAGTTCGGGATAATGATAAGAATACTAAAATTGAAATAGTAGTTAACTGCAAGCCTCTTGGTTGGAGTAAAGGCCAAATCGGCTTCAAACCGTAGTCGATCGCAAGACTATAGTGACGTTACTAAGACTCAGAATTGAATTCGCCTTTATTCTTACAGGGAGGCTCGCAATAGCCAGGAATTCCGATTTTAGTATTCATACGACTATTCGCAACCTTGATCATTAAAATTTCACATGTTTGAATGTTCATATCAAATGCTATATAAAATTTTCCGAAATCGGATCGTAGACGGATCGTATAGTGTGCGCCGGGCTTTAATCAATATTCTCGTACACGAATCAATTTCGACGTGTTCGAAGCTGCTATAGTTTAAAATTGTACAATATTGGATTGTACGTATAGCTCCATCATTATGAGACAAGTATGAGTTGCTTTTTTATGTAATATCATATGGTTAGATATTTTTTAGTCGAGAAGAATTGTTGGGGAAAGTTTGGTGTTATTTATATTTTCAATTTCAATTTCAATTTCAATCATTGAAATGTTATGTTATTTTCCACAAAAATCAATCTAAAATCGATGTACAAAATATGTATCAGAAACAATATAAATCAGTTACAACCTAATTTGTAATAATACAAGTACATAGGATACACGAGAAATCATTTTAGCCATTCGATATCATTGATTCATTTTGTGGAGGGGCCTATAGTGAAGCAAGGCTTGTGATTAGGCCCTTAATAGATAATTAAGAAAAGATGAAGAATAAGAACAGGAAGAGGGAATAGGAGAGAGAGAGTGCGGAGAGTATAGAGAGGGGGAGGGGGGAGAGAGAGAGAGAGAGAGAGAGAGAGGAAGAGAGTAGAGAGGTAGAGAGAGAGAGAGAAAGAGTAAAGAGAGTAGAAAGTAGAGAATAGAATATAGAGAGTAGAGAAGAGAGTAGAGAACGGTACAAGACAAAACTAAAACTGTGACAAATAAGAGCGGGGACACATGGATACTAAACAAGACAACAACAACAACAACAAATAGAAAAAGCAAGTTTTTATGAGGGATCTGCAGCTATAGAATTGTACACATGTAGAACTTCTACGCCTTGAGCACAGAGAATGCAAAGAATGGATCTATAGAATATTACGTAAATGCGTGTACAATATATTCTTGTGCACGTGAGAGACGCGTTATGGAAAGAGAGAGAGAAAGAAGCACTATAATGTGGCTAATACGCAGATTACTGCTGAGTACAGAATGCTCTCAAGAGAAAAAGCTTTAATTTCCTTTTAAACACAAATGCACTAACAGATCTTCTGATTTCGGGATTTAGGGAGTTTCAGTCTCTTGGATTAAAATAAACAATATTATAGGCAAAACATGTTCTTATGTTGGGGAGATGATAATCAAAGGCTTGACGAGTCTTGGTAAAACATGATTGGTTATTTTTCTCTTAAGAAAGAACAAAATACCTGGGTTAATTCGTTTATGAAGAAACATTCTATATACAAAGGGAGACGACTTAATTAGAAGAGGATTTGGAAGCAGAAATTATGACATTATGAACAAAATCTTCATTCCAAAACGGAGAAAAGTGTCATGCTCGGTTCACATAGGTTATAACGGTTAAATCTGATAATATTTTTGTTTAGTTTATAGTAGATCCATTTCCTCCATCATGTCAATTTTGAATTACGCTTGACAGGCTTGAGAAAAGTGTGGAAGAGTGGAGAAAAAAGTGTGATAGAGTAATGTGGGGAAAGCGTGGTCATAAATTTCTGTCTCCAAATCTCCAAATTTTATTGTTCGAGAGAGGAAATTCTTTTTACCCAATTGATCGTGGGCCCGGCAGCCACTGAACAGAGCTAGATCGACGTTGCTCTATCCTTTTCAATTCTTGAATTCCAAAGAAGGTAGCAGCATTTCCCATCTTTTAACGTGTTTTGGTATGACGCGGCCGGGGTTCGAACCCGCGACCTCCCGATTGTGAGGCGGACGCTCTACCTACTGAGCCAACACATCGGTTGGCTCAGTTCCTACAGGAATACATTGGAAAAAATCATGTACATGCGAGAATCATAGCAACATTTCAACTCTTTTTTCTTTAATAAGATGGTTTCTTAACTGTGCAATTCATTAGACCGATTCATTTCATTGATTTAGCCATTATAAAGTCATTCCATGCAATGTTCTCCCACACATAGCACAGTACTAGTATTTTAATATCGATTTATGACGTTCCAGTCACACCTGTGAAACCGACACCAGTAGACACAAGACCAAGCAAGAAAGTACATGACCCTGAATGGCATAGAATCGATCGGTTACGTCGGTTTCACGGTGTGAATGAGGTATGCCGTTCAAGAAGTTGAATAGTCGAGAGCTGTATTTGAACTTCACCATAATGTACACCACCAACATCCGCGGGTACTTATTGAAGGTGAAAGTAACGGATAATGACTGAAATGAAAATGCTTTCTCCACCATATTTCCCATTATCATTACACTAATTGAACTGATAAATTGAAAAGTGCACATCTTTTGAAATCGAGTGATCAAGCGTAATGCAAAAAACGTGACCAGTTGGAATGAACTGCAGGATTTGATATAGCTTCGATAATTTAAAGCCCTTTTCGATACATGGGCAATGGTAAAAGACATGATTCATGTATTAAGGCTATTGATGATTGAAAGAACAAGAGAGGGAAAGAAAGAGAGAAGGAAAAACAGAGAGAGAGAGAGAGAGAGAGAGAGAGAGAGAGAGAGAGGAGGACCGATAGCTAGAGACACTATGAACATGGCAGACAAAGAAAGTGGACAAAATAAACAACCTCTCATTCTACCCTTCACAATCGTTCTGGTAGTCAAAAGAACATCCCTTCACTGCTATTGTCTAATGTATGTGGAACAGGTGTCACATGCATATTCACCTGGAACTACATGATTAAACATAATAGCTGTGAAGAGATGTTCTTTTGACTACCAGAACCATTGTGAAGGGTAGAATGAGAGGTTGTTTATTTTGTCCGCTTTCTTTGTCCGCCATGTTCATAGTGAGATGGAGATAAAGCTAAGGATAGAGAGAGAAGCAGGAGAGAAAGCTAAAATAGAAGGAGACAAAGATGCAAAGGAACAGAGTAAGTTCAATAAACGGCTAGATATAGGAAAGACACAAAGAATCTTACGAGATTTTTTCATTTCATTGCATTTCATTTATTTTCATATTTCTCATTTAACAATGAAATTTCTAATACAAAGTGTAAATTATATAACAATGAGAATAAAATCAATGAAAATGTAAATAAATAACATAATGATAAGCGGTTAATGGAGGAGAACATTGATTCTATAGTCTGATAGGAGTACAGATATAACTAAGAGAAATAAGATGGGACCGCATGAAAACAAGCTCGTATCTGTAGGTCTCGTTGAAATAACTTGTAATAAATAGAGAACGGATATGATTACCAGAGTTGTTTTTTAAAAAAACAAGACCCCCTTAAAAAAAATGCATTTGTGTTTGTTTTTTTCTTTTCTAAAAACTGGATCAAGCATATTTATACCTATATGATTGTAATTTGTGTTCAGCTCGTAAACGAACAACAAAAGAACGGAAGAGAAATAAAGAGAACAAAAAGAGAACAAAAGAGAAAGAACATAATCATGGCGATAGGAAAGAACAAGGCAGAGAAGAGGACAGCGCGTGAGAGACAGGTGGAGAGATACAGCAGGGGGTGTTTCATAAAGCTGTTCGTAAAGTTACGAATGACTTTACGAACGACTGGAATATGAAGTGCCAAAGGGGATGTCAGAGGTTTTTCCTGATGCTTAAACCAAGTGCGACTGATTTTTCCCATAATCTCACTTAAATTGTGGTAAAAAACATACTTCGCAATAAAAATGTTTGTAAACAGTAGTAATGTCAATCTACGTCTGCATATTTTACCTTTAGCTGATGCGATTTATAATGATTGAGAATCACATTTGGCTTGCATATTCCAGTCGTTCGTAAAGTCATTCGTAATTTTGCGAACAGCTTTATGAAACACCCCCAGGAATGGTAGTTTATGCACATGCAAAAGAGGGATAGAAAGAGAGAGAGAGAGAGAATATGAGAGATGGCGGAGAAGTAGTGGAGGAGAGGAATAAAAGAAGTGCTGCATTCTAACACGTCTAAAGTAAAGGATCATTGTTTAACAAATACTTTGATTGCTCTTATTTATCCAGCATTTTGAAAATATCTAACTCGTATTTTGCTCTTTGGTGTACTCGTCATAAAACTACAATTTTTTTTTCAGTATACCAATCGTTATCATGTGTTGGAAGTTCCATATCTTTAATTGTGTTGATACGTATATGTTGTTAAGATTCTTACGTTGTAAAATGCCACGTTTCAAGAAATGTTGTGTTATTATTGTAATTACGTCACTTTATTTTTGGCGGAAAAGCTGCTAAGTAAATGAAATTGGTTCACTCTTAAGAACAAATCAAAATTTGTACTTGCATTAATTTGTAATATGTCATTGCGTTGTTGTTGTTTTTTTCCAGAATTTCACAAAGTGACCCACGAGTCCATAAAATTGTGTTACATTTGTGGATCAAATCTTTCAGAGTCTTACCATCGTGTTTAAAATGAACACGATCACACCTTGGACAGCGTAGCTTACATTCATCAGCACAACTTATTTTTGTTTGCCTTAATCATAAAACATAAAGTACAGAATAAAAAAACGAGGAATCTATATATGATACGTTTATTGAAAATGAACTTTAAAGGTTGATGCCTCCATTTAATTCATTATATGCGTATTTCTATTCTTATTGTTAGATTTTCAGTAACGTTTCAAGATGTAAAAATGAACTAAAACGAAAATGAATAAAACATAATTTTTCCAGCCTGTTTTACTGGAAAGAAAATCGTCTATCCGATACTACTGAAAGTCAATTCATAAAGTGATCCTAACTTTCCACAGATAACTCTTGACCCGGTGTTTTCGTTTTCATTTCATTTATTTCCACAATAACAGCAAAAATAATCATTTTACAAAAGCAATGTGACCATAAGATAAATCAATAATTAAGAATATTGCAATAGTTAATATAGGACCGGTATACAGGTATATATGTATAATTTGAATTTTAAAAGGAAGAATATTTAAATGCTAGCTGTATTGTGAGAGAAGCCTTGGAAAGCGGAGCTTGTAATTAAGGTTCTCCAACTTAAATATTATAGTATCAATAATGAAAGTATCATTAATTACTTAAAGTGTTAATATTTTGTAATGAATTATGATTATTGTTTGCCAGGTAGAGTGTTTAGGGTTGAAGGTTTAGGGCAAGGGGTCATGCATATATGGCTTGGTCTTTCGCTGGAGATAGCAATTTGGTGAGTGCATGTGGTTGGCAGGGGAGCTAGTGTTGCTGGAGTATGAGTCATACTCTCTTTTAAAAAAGAGTGAACGCATCACTCTGTTTAGAATGAATTTAGAGTGAATTAAGAGAAAAATTGTGATATTCACTCTTTTATGGGTGACCTCAGTGATCACTCAATGATTTTGAGTGATCACTGAGGTCACCCCTTAAAGAGTGAATAAAGAGTGTATGTCACAACTATTACTCTTATTTCACTCTAAATTCACCCTTAACAGAGTGAATGCGTTCACTCCTTCTTTTTTTTAAAAGACAGTATATGCAACCAGGTTTATGTGTCCCAATTTCAAATTTTGGCTCTTAAACAGTAACACAGACAAATATTTGTAGTAGGAGTAGGAGTAGGTACACACACGCTTACTCAAGCAAATAAAAATCTGTTCATTCTTTCTGTTTGTTTCTATTTTTTTTTCCTGATTGAAATGGTCATTAACATGATGGTATTAATCAAACAACGTACAAATATGTGTAATCACAAGTAACCTGATAGATTATGATGATAAGAAGTAAACCCTCACGCACGCACACAATAATTCTCACACACAGCAAACAAATAAAAATTTATCCATCCTTCTTTGGTGTATTCTTCCGATTGATTGGGTTGTTAAAATGATGATTTTGATCATAAAATACAATCATTATGTTATCACACGTAGCTGAAATGATAACTGAAAAACACGACACTCATCCCGAGCGAAAATATATGTAGATCTTTATCATTTGTGCTGTGTCTATCCTGGTTATATAGTTCAGAACATCTGATCATACAATAAATGTCATTACTTTAACGTGTATTATCTCACGTAACATGATCATGAATATTTTGAAGCAACTTATCACGCAGGCGACAGCGTGAACGATACCGATTACAGTTACCATGGGAACCACACACTCTACATGTTGGGAGTCTGGATTGTGGTACGCAGCCGCGCCCGCTGAAATACAAATACCCCTGTCACACAGAGGAGAACGATATCGTTCCGAAAACAGAAGAACAAGAAATTACCTAGCACTGAATGGGCACAAATCGCTTTGGAGTAGGTTTGGTGATGTGACTGGGGTGTAATGTTTTGGAAAGATGGTTTACTCTCAAGCATGATTTCTTTCTGTCTTTGATTCTCATAAAGTAGCTTCACAGTTTATATGTATGCTTGTCAAGAGATTTTTCATGTCAGTGTCCGGTATAGAAGCATTTTTATGATTTCTTGATTTTGTCATGGGATTTCAGTTCGATTCAGTTCCATTCAGTTCCATTCAAAGAAACATTTATTTTCTTCCACTTGCAGGAGTTAAAAATCTTTTTTTCCCCCTTCCAATTGTGTACAGTTATTATGTAGTAACATAATATATTACATTTACATAAATAAAGAAGAAGGTGAGGTCCCTAAAAACGAGTGCTTGTGATGGGCTCGCCTGAATTAGCAATTAATACAGATCGAGCATACGATCTTTAACACTGGGAGTAATGCCGAAAATTTGTTTACAAATTATAAATTTCTCCTATTAAGCTTCTTCATGTACTATCTATTGTCCACGGCGGACCGTTGCATATTAATGAGTCAGAAAGAAGAGGATCTTGGGTATTTGACCCCAGTTCATCGTGACTTGACCGTGAACCAGAATAGCCAGGTGATTACGTCGCTGCCCGGCAAGCAGTAGATGGCAGGTTCGAATCCCGCTGGTTCCATTTTTTTCTGATTTGTGATTTTCATTACAGATCGAACATACGATCTTTTACACTGGGAGTAATACCGAAAATTTGTTTACAAATTTAGCACAAATATTGAAATACATAGGGGAGAGTGGAGGTGAGAGCGTTTAGAGTAAAGAGAAAAGAAGAAGCAGAAGTAGTAGTAGAAGAAGAAGACTGCAAAAGTAACACTTGTATTTCGTAGCATGCATGTAAACTATACAGTGACAATTGCAAGATTATGGTTTACAGTACGGTTTACAGAATATTTACTATGTTTTCAGGTAATCAAATAATGATGAGAAGGTTCAGTTCCAGCCAGCAGTTTTCAAATTGGTATAAGCATTTTTAATCGAGAGTAATCTAGCACTTACGTTTACAAGGACTATTTTTATTACATTTCGAAGTTAATTAACAAACAACCGTTAAAGCAATAGTCTTCACATCATTTAAATAATTATATAGGCTTACACATTTGAGTTACATCTGAATGGGGAATCAGGGACATGCTGTAAGCTGCAAAAACAGAAACCAACAAATTAGTTAGGCTTTAACTTTTCGTCCGAGTTATTTGTTCCAGTACATTAAATACACCTTTCGCGATGGTAACCAATCAGAGTGCTGGAATCGTCTATTTCATAGACAAAATTTGTACATTGGTTACATTATGCTGGATTATGACACTGTCATGAAGTGTGCATTAATCTAATTTCAGTACATGAGGTACAGAAAAATCCGCTTTACACACGTGTCAAATTCAGCCGGGCTCACAATAAAAGCATGTGAGTTTGGTCCAGCTTTGCATTTGATTTTATTTCCGATTTTTCATCAATTTTGCAATTTATTTTGAACACAATAAAGTCATGTCACAAATCTCCGACAGCTCTTCTCTTATTTCCTGTATAAATCATGACAATTTGTCAGTGTTAACTAGCCTAAGCAATCATTGATATAATGTTCATGCTGGTCCATGCTCATTATTTATTCATAGGCTGACCCAGTCAGGCAGAGCTGGAAATACAAAAAAAAAATGTAGCGCACATTTAGGGGATCTCTGTCCCTCCATTCTCATGATTCTTTGTGTTTTTCTTTCTCTCTTTATCTCCTCTCTCTCTCTCTCTCTCTCTCTCTCTCCTTCTCTCACTCTCGCCTCTCTTTCTCTGAGCTCCTCACGTTCTGGCTTCACATTATAGGACTAAAACTCAGTAGCTGCTAACTCATAGCGTACAGCCTCCCTTCTGTGCAGTTAGCCTATAAACCTATAATGCAGGTTTAAATCTTAAGAGTTTTTTAAAGATTAATTCAAATCTATCCTAACTATAACATTCAATGATGCATATGTCATAATGCAACATAAAACTAGAAAATCATCTGCCTCAGGCTCATATTCAGAGGCATACTCTTTGCAGTGTACATCATGATGGCGTGATAGCTTGCCAAGAAAGAGAAATTTAGAGAAAATCAAATCAGTTTTACACGAAAATTACCCGGTTTATATGATTGTGGGGAAATCTTTTTTTATTTGAATGAAAAACTTATTCTGTCTCCTTTAACGAGACCCCCCCCCAAAAAAAAAAAAAGTCAAGCTTTCTTTTTCACAAATGAAAATAATGGCTATTTTGAACACGGATCAACGGCAAGGGCAATACTTCGGATATTTTTTGTTTTGTTTTGTTTTTGTTGATATTCCACCATCAACCTCGGCACCACTTCTTCCATTTATCTAATTGCACGAACCCAAAAGCCTACCTCTACATTCTTATTGCATCAGTCTAGCCCTATTTACGTTCTGGTCACGTGACCTTGTGCTTCGGGTGTCGTGTATCGATTGAAAGCATATACATAATCGATATTACGTTTTGTAGGTGGTATACTGTCTTGATCAATAACCTCACCAAATGATCGTTTTGCTGTCTATTGAAACTCTTAAAAACAGACTGTAATCATAATTACCCCCCAAATCTGACTCAATCAATGAGCCTTAGGTTTAAACTTAAACGATTAGCCTCTATTCAAATTGTCATTTACATACTAGTTTCAAGTTTCAAATTTATTTTATTCAAAACCTCCAACAAGAACAAAGGTACATGAACTTATCAGTAAATTACACAATGTGATGAACTTATCAGTAAATTACACAATGTATGCAAACAGCATAACATATTTCAGAACATCAATGTAAAACATGCCATACATGACTTTATGAGTGATGAATAGTGCATACATTTATATCATCTTTTTGATTATAAGCCCCACGAAACATAAAACTGAAGGTGAATGATCCCGAACATTTTTAGTTGCATTTTAGAAAACTGACAAATATGAATTGTCATTAAGAGAAAATTAAAGTGCAAAATATGTGTAACATTCAATTTTAGTCTAACAGGGATTGAGAATGAAACCGTTTGATCACTGACGTACTGATTGGGGTGGGGTGGGATGGGGATGGGGGTGCCCCCAAATAAAATTCAAACGTGGTTTATTTCTAATTCGATACCAGAGATTTACAAATGTCGCTGAAATGACATGATTTTCAGGGGTTTTTCATCACTTTTTTTGTAACTTTTACTTTTTGCCCCCCCCCCCCAAGTTTTTTTTTTCAGTACGCCACTGCCTTTAACACCATTACATTGTGCTATATAAAAAGCGTAATCACTTTTTGCAGTATTCAGTCTAAACCAAATGATTTTATGACAGAGCCTAATACATATACATCAAAAATAGATCAACATGGATAGAACATTCACAATAAAAAGAACAAACAAAAACCATACTCACACGCACACGGGATACTGTATTTTCTGCAAATGCTAAAACAGCAAAAAGGTTTATGATCTCATCTATACAGTCATGCAAAGCCTTGATATGTTACCATTTTTCTCATTTTAATTTCATTTCTTTTTTGACAGTATATAGGCCTAATGATTATAGAAAATATCTGTTTCTGACAAATCATTATATTTGTCAAACCTGGTTACCTCAGAAAAGAGAGGTTAAGATATTTAACGACATATTTCTACTTACCATCAATTTAGATTCAAATCAGAAAGGTTCAAAAATAGCCCACTTCCATTTTTAGTTGATATGCTAAACAAAAGTTAAAGGTTTTTCCTGACCTTTTTTTTCTACTTTATGAATAAGATGCTAGTTTCCCTCACAGTCCTGGGCCCCGTAACACAAAGCTTAGCGATTGATCGTACAATAAATTTTTGCGATTGATTGCACATAGTGGTCAATGCAATCAATCGCGAAGATCAATCGCACGATCGATTGCTAAGCTTTGTGTTACGGGGCCCAGGTCTTCTTCTATATGCAACATGTTCACCATGTTCACTATGTGTATTGTCTTACCTCTTTTACCTTTACCCTTTTCATACGAAGAGAAATATTCTAATAGTAATAATTACCATTTCCATGTGCTGTGCTTTGATACATCACAATTTGTCATGAATTCAACTTTCATATGCCTTGCCACTATTTGCAAATTGACAATGTTTTAGATATGTATATTTTTAAATTGTTACTACGCCAAACGTGTAAACATGAATAATCCAGCTTCGGCTGTTTTTCATGTGAAATGATTTATATTATGTATCTAACATGTTTATGCCTAATAAAACCATTTTTTAATTGAAATGAATTCTGATGGTGGCCTGCTGTCATGTTTGAGTCGAAGCCTTAAAAAGGAAATTTAAAAATGTTGAAGAGACTTTATTTTTATATGATCAGTCATTCCAAACAAAATATTTTCACAAGAAAAAAAAAAAAAACAGGATTGACAAATTTTGTCACCTTAATAATCAGTGCTTAAAAAGATCAAACAAAACATATTAACAAACAATATTATTGTCAGCAATGGGTGCTCAAAGAGAATTTGATCATTCAAAATCGAATTCGAGTCCAGATTCGGCCAGTCTCTGTTCTAGTTCCTTGTCAAATGCTTCATTCTGTGCAACGGTAAAGTAGTTCTTCCAGTCTCCAAGTACACCTAGGAATGAAATGATGATAATATGAATGGTGAAATGATGGCAATGTATATATATATATATAGAGAGAGAGAGAGAAAGATGTCCCCTCACAAAACGTGTGCAGTGCTTCATTTTAGTACACATACTGAACATCTCCGTACAAGTATTTTGGTAAATATTTCTGTTATTTTTCACTGTTTTCTATTTAAGCAGCAACAGGTTATTGCACATATCATATTTAACTAGTTACCTGTAAACTACTTATCTATTAATATCATTGAAGATTTTACCTACGGTTTTGTACCACTTACCTTGACTTTTTTTTGGGGGGGGGGGGGGGAAACGCACTATACTACTTATTTTGTATTAGGATTACCAGGTACTTTTTAACACGACTACATATGACACAAGAAAGTGGTTTACTAAACTACCGATTTAAAATGTTGTTTGACGAGCATGACTATATTTAATACTCTGCTAACAATTGGTGGTATATAAAATAGTCCTAATTAAGCAGAATGCTTTATCACAATCTTATTCGCAGTGTACCCCTCACCCTCTACTAATCCGATGAGCTCGGTCTAATTTCAACCCGAGGTAATTATATTCATTGTATCATTTCTGAATTACCATATTCCTAAGTTAATCAAATATTATTTCCTTATCATTTCGTTACATTTTCTTTACTTATTTGTTATTTCGACATTGTTCAGTTATGTATCATCATTCATAAAGTTCATTAAGTATCATTTCCGTATCATTTCGGTATATTATTTTGATATTCAATTGTTCAGTTATTCCAATTACGTATTATTTCGACATTATTTTGATATTACTTCTATGTGTATATTATTTTGCCTGTTCGTTTCTTATCTGTTCAGACCTGATGAAGGCCATGTTGGCCGAAAGCTTGCCATAATAAAAAGGACATGATCGAGAGCTACGTCAGCTTCATTTCATTTATTTTCTTCCAATATATATATATATATATATATATATATATATATATATATATTTGTGATCAGGTAAAATATGTATACAAATAGAAAGTCTGATGATGCAAATAACGAGATTACTATCATTATCATGATTAATGATTATAACTATCATTATTTTTACTTTCATTATTATTACTATCATCATTATTATCACTGTTGTTGTTTTTGTTATTATCATCATTATTAATGTTGTTTTTGTTAGTATTATAATCATCATCAATTATCATTAACAATGTTATCATTGCTACTACTACTAATTATAATAATAATGATAATAATAGGCCTTGTGATAATAATAATGATAATAATGATATCAATAGTAATAAAAATGATCATAATTTGATAATGATAGGCCTTGTGATAATAATGATAATAATGATATTAATGGTAATAAAAATGATCATAATAATGATATTGATATCAACAGTCATGATGAAGAAGCTTTAAAAAACACATCACCTTTTTGTCAAAAGTTGCGGTTAAGGTTAAAGTGTGGGTAAGAGTACCTTTTAAATCTTACAGTTAGGATAAGTGTTGGGCGGGAGTTCTAGGTTTCAATATAACATTATATGAGATTAATGCGATAATAAACAATGTGAATAGTCAGCCACTTCAGTGCGTAACATATTGTGTATTATCTTCGTATCCCAGTCTTCAGCAAAGGCGAATGACATTATGTAATTATATATTTTTTTTTGTTGACTGCCACAACGGGAGCGCGGGGGTGTTCTTAAACTATACAAACTACTTGTGGAGTAGCTTGTATCTACATGCAGTGTCGCTTGCAATCCTACAAAATGACGATTGCCCCCTTTATCATGTGAACGCGGCTTGAGTTATTAAATTTCACAATCACGAAAAGATATTGGGCTCTGAATGTTGGGGTGTCATATAGACGCAGGCTGTGTTTCAGTGGAAAACACTCCGTCCCTCGGATAGGACGTTAAATGGAGGCCCCATGTAGAGGAGAGTCACCACCTCTGCACGTTAAGAACCCACTGCACTTTTCGAAGAAGAGTAGGGGGAAACCCCGGTGTAATGGTACACCTGCACATCCCAAAAAAGGTTTTATCGGGAGGAGAGACCCGAGGGTCACACAGTGATGAAATTCGCTTTTCCCTTCTCATGTCCAGGTGGCGCCAAATACTTAAAGAGTAACAATAATGAGTATACTATATGCAAAATATGAGCTTTAAATGTTACTTCTGTAAACAGATACATGTACTGTGAGTTGAATAGAACTCGCAATATACATATAAGTGATTGGTGAAGAGTGTGGTCGACCTACGCCCGGGAATGAAATGGAGTCTCAGTGTTTTGTTTTCTTCAAACTCCTAAACCCCTGGAATACCAGTTGTTTTCTTTTTGCTTGTTTGGTGGTGTTTTTTTTCGGTGACGTGGGCTTACTTCATACTTAACAGCTTTACACAAATTTTTTGCAGGTGAAAAGTATACTTTCATATTATATACAATGCTACCAGGGGCGGCGCCATGGTTAGGAGGGGAGAAATGACCCGCCCGTTAGTTACGTTTCAAAAATAAACAAATAGTGCTAATACATAGTTTCACGACTCTGCTCTGTTCCTCATACTCTTCTTTTTTCTTTCTTTCTTTCTTTCTTTCTTTCTTTCTTCTTCTTCTTCTTCTTCTTCTTCTTCGATTTTTTTTGTTGACTTGAAAAATAGGGGGTCGCCCCTTCTGCCTTCTGTAGCGCCGCCCCTGCATGTTACCTTTCTGGAAGTAACTAAATCTGCCGAATGCTTTGCTGAAAAGATAACCATCTTGTTGCGTTTCTTCCAGCCTCTTCATTTCTTTCTTCATCTGGTCAATGGAAGTCTTCTCGACGATCACACCTCGGATATCGTCAGATATCGGGTGGTTGATGAACTCGGCGATTTGTGTGACGATCTTCGCAGGGTTCTACATGCATAAAACAGGGGCCACAGAACGTTTTTAAGAGCGAGTGGGGGGGGGGGGGGCTGACAACCAGTTAGACGCGGTCCAGGAAGCCCTCGCGTTATAAATGGTTTTACGAACCTATGAGCAATTTGAATAATGAATATCTTTGAATTTGAATTTGAATATGAATATCTATAGAGGTGTCGTGGTCCGGTGGATACGTCGCCGAACTGTAGATCACAAGGCTGACGGTTCGAGTCCCGCCATGGCACCTATGTCTTTTGGCGTGACACTAATCCACCATTGCCACTCTCGACCCAGGTGTAGTAAATGAGTACCCGGTGGGAAGAATTTTCTTGAAATGCTAGAGCGCCTCGATGGCAGCCTTGGTCAAGCCGAGGTAATAATAGTGGAGCATCAGGAGTATCAAGTCTAACAGACATGAGCGCTATACAAGAACCCACTATTAGTATCATTATTGATATCAAGCTCTACAATTCAGAGGGTTTTTTTCAACTTTTATTTTTCTTTTCTTCTTTTTAGCCAAAATTGTCGAGAGCTACAACCCCCAGCCTCCTCCCCCGCTTCCGCGGTCCCTATAAAATTCAACCACGATGCGTGAGCTATTAAAAAGCAAGTATCCTATAAACGTGTTGTCACGTGACATGAGCGTTGAAAACATTTTTTTATTCCACTGGATGAAGTGCCATCACGTGATATCTTAAGAGTGGCAAGATTTAATCACATATTATTAGAGTTTATTCTATAGCATGAAATGTCATTATGTTACACCGATTGAAATATCAGAATGGACGCAAAAGTCGCAGGGTAATTCGTGCTCAAAACGAAGACCTGCGTTTGAGATTTTACCCTAATGTATAATTTGGGCAAAATATTTATTAAATCGTTTGCTTTTTGATCGAATGTTTGTTTGGTTTCAAATTTACGTGACGATCCCAGTCGAGAAAGGGATGAGATCATAAAATTGATATCCCCTTTTTCAGTTTTTAGGTAACTGTAGGTCTATATACATATCGAAGCTTATGATATGTTCATTTTATTGCAACCATGGATTAAATTTCACATGCAAATAAAAAAGAAAATAGTTAGAAAATACAGATCAGTGGTTGACAAACATGACACAGCTATATAAAGTTGATGTGCAACAAATACTGGCAAATTAAGAAATTATTATTTTATTGCACACCATTAAATAAAACAAACAGTAATCGAATACCGAATTATTGTTTATCAGAGGCGTCGATCCATTTTTCAGATGGGGGGGGGGGGGCAAGACGACCAAGCGGAGATGAACCCACGGCTACTGAGATATATATGTGTATATATGTGTGTGTGTATATATATATATATAATTTATATAGACATACCTCAAAGGTTGGGTTGCCCGCTACCGGCGGTTTCACGCTTGGCGATCTTCAGGCGGACTGTCTAATATGTATGTCTAATATGCTCTGAGCTATTGCATCGAGCAATTTAGCTGAACTTGGTATAACCTCTGTACTATATATATATATATATATATATATATATATATATATATATGTTTATATGTATATGTATACATGTGTGTATATGTATATATATATATATATATATATATATATATATATATATATATATATATATATATACATGTATATACATACACACACACACACACACTCTCACACACACACACATATATATATACATATATACATAACATAGGCCCATGTCAACGTGAAGATTTTCAATGTGGGGAAAATACGCATCTTGCTAGACTGTGAACCATCCTGTTTTGGGGGGTTTTTTATATAAAAAAATAAAAATAACAAATTTCTTGTTATGAGAGAAGTGTTAAGTTATCAAAATACACTATAGGCATATATATGGTCACCTCGCTTCCAAATATGACCCTTTTTTGTCACATCGCTGGTCCATTGTTGCTACCCCCCAAACCACTCTGTTTTTTAATATTACGAGCGAGCGAAGCGAGCGAGGAATCACACACGGTTTTGATGGTAGAAGTAGTAACCCCTTCGGCAATTTACACTGTGAGCCCATGAAACATCTGCATTATCTATTCGGTCTCATCTCACTTACCGAATTCGTTTGCTTTTCAAAATCATTAATATAACGAGCGAGCGTAGCGAGCTAGGAAAAATATAATATAATGTGATATGCGCTATACAAGAACGGAATGTTGTCATTATCATCATCAGAATAAACTATAAACCTGTCATGCCTGTATGATATCTAAATAATACATCCGATCACCAGTGTGCCGAATATGACACTGTTTTAGCTACCTGGCTTGTGCCCAGTCCGAATCCATTCTGTTTCTACCATTAGCTAGCAAGCAAAGTCAACGACCGATCCCGGCAAAATTATATGAATTCGTCACCAAAAATTTGTCAACCCCATCGCTGGCCAAATATTATGATATTTTGGAATCTCGCTGCTATAATAAGCTATTTGCTGCCCGAAATCATCTTGTATCTAGCTTTTAACAGCGAGAGTAGCGAGCGAGCTAATGAAAAATATGTCTTTAAAAAAAAAAAAATCTAGGCCGCTATCTACTGAAAGTGTATCTATTTTTAGGTCAACATGCCGTTCGATTTCTTGGAGTGAAATCTTGTTTGGTTATATTATGAGTAGAAGGAGAGTATAACATTAGATAGGAACTGTAGATGCAAACCGATTTCCTTTCATAAGAATAGTAATTATCATCGGCATTGGTTAAGAAACTTAAATGCGAGCGAGCAAAGCGAGCGAGCGCTTCCCAGCCAGTGTCCCATTTACTTTCTTTTTCCTTGTTTTCTACTTTCATTTCACTTCCTTCTTTCCTTTTCCTTTCCTTTCTTTTCTATTTCTTTTTTCTTTTTTCCTTTTTTTTTTGGTACGGAAATTATTGGGGGGGGGGGCAAAATGATATCTTTGTCCCCCCCCCCCCCCGAAATTTTCTTGGGGGGGGGGGGCATCTGCCCCCCTGCCTCCCCTCCCCCCCGGATCGACGCCTCTGTTGTTTATGTCATAATCGTGCACTGTTATAATTTCATCGGATTATGATAAGCATGATAAAGTTAAGATTACTCTCCAAGTAAAATCAGGCAAAAAATTATTCATGTTACAAAATATCGACTTCGGTCGTCAACCTCCGGGAAGATATATTTCCCTGATGTGAGAAGTCTAAACATTAGTTGATGAAGGGAAATTAGTTTCTCCCTGAACATAAATCATTTGTCTCGTATCAGGACAACTCCCCGGGGACTGGGGGAGTTGTCCTTGGAGAGTTGTCATCCGGAAAAGGTGTCCTCCGGGGAGAGTTGCCCTCGGGGGAGCTGTCCTCCAGGGCAGCTGTGCTCCAGGGGGAGTTGTCAGGTGGGAATCGCATCGGGGGAGATGTCTTCCCAGGGAGGTTGTCCTAGAACCCATTTGTTTAATATGAGACGTAATGCATGATAGCGGGATGCTAATGATTTCGTTTCATTACCTTCTTCATGTCTTCGTATTTCAAGAAGAGAACATTTTCTTCATTCCTTAGTTTCCAGTACGAGAGAACGTGGCGATCCCACGCCCCAAATATATCTGCAGTTTTGGATTCGACAAAATAATGAAATAAATAAGACACACGAACAGAAGCAATTACTAAAATAAAAGTCCAGCCCAGTGTTCATTGTATATCCTTTTATTCATACGGTGTCTATTTCATGAAACATTATTTTTATTCAAGTATTTCAAGTCATTTGACCTTGTTGACCTTGGTTTCAGGTAAAACGTAGTTTCTTTTAATGTATACATTACATGTCTTTTCTTCCATATAGTGACTAACCGTTTCTGTAAAGAGGTCAACGAAGTTGAAAATTACATCAGGGGAGCGTTTCATCAACATTTGTTGTCTGACAAGTTGTCAGATCTGACATCTTTCCTTGATTTTGATTGGCTGAGAAGCATCGTTACTATGGCAAATGTCGGATAAAACAGACTTTGTCGGATAAAACATCCGACAAGTCCTTTCATGAAACGCTCCCCAGATTAAAAAAGAAAAACAGAAAAGGGTATGAACACAAATCTCCGATCACTTACATTTATCTGTGAATAATTCGCTGCAGAGTTCAGGCCAGGTTTTATTTGCTGTCTCTTTGCTAAGTCCGATAAATCGATACCTGGATGCCAACGCGTCTTTTGGATTGCGAGCGCTGTATATGACCTGGGGAGCGTTTCATGAAAGGACTTGTCGGATGTTTTATCCGAAAAAGTCTGTTTTATCTGACAGTTACCAAAGTAACGATGCTTCTCAGCTAATCAAAATCAACTTGTCAACAAAATTAATGTTGATGAAACGCTCCCCTGGTGAATCAATCAAGAAACACGAGTAGCCGAATCACAGCCTATTGCATTAGTACTCTCAGAAAGGTTGGTTAAAGATCTTTAGGTTGGTTAAAATATGAACCTACCAACTGTTGGTTAAAACAAATTTGTATGTAAATCATATGGGATTTTCTTTAAACCAACAGTTGGTAGGTTCATATTTTAACCAACCTAAAAGATTTTCTGAGAGTGCAATATTTTATACAAAATTAATGTTTGCTTGAGGGACAACTGCGGCCCAATGTGATCTCGAAAATTGTACTGTGCCCCGAGACGACGGGCGTAGTAGAGTCTAGAGATTACCGAGGAGCTATAATTTTGATCGTGACCCGAAAAATAAGCGGTCAATATTTCGTATATATTATAATTAATATAATATAAAGCTCTGCCTTCTAACGAACATCGAGCACTCTGTGCAAGGATAGCATTCACGAAATGTATTTATACATGTATTACTTAAAGAATCGGAATAAAAAGTCGACAAAGACTGCACATTCACTATTACCGGTTTCTTTATTCTTCAGATAGTGAATTCAAATGAACTGTGGAGCGTTTCATCAACATTTGTTGTCTGACAAGTTGTCAGATCTGACATCTTTCCTTGATTTTGATTGGCTGAGAAGCATCGTTACTATGGCAACTGTCGGATAAAACAGACTTTGTCGGATAAAACATCCGACAAGTCCTTTAATGAAACGCTCCCCAGGTGGAACAAAATATAATTATACAAAATCAAAATCAAGACATACAAAACTTGCGCACTGGCGCTTGGCGCTCAGTTGATGCGTAGCATAGCAACGTACTATCACATTATTATTGTTGCGTCATAATCAAAGACATTTCACATCCATCTTTTCATCATTTTGTACATATTTACAATCTTTAAAAAGAATTCATGATTTCATTGCTACATTTTTTAATGCACAGAATTTATATATAGGGGGGGGGGGGTCATTCAACAAAATAACGCTTGACGTCGAAATGTACTCATTTGAAAGAGTAGTGTGCACGTCTACTGCGCGTATTATTCATAAGGGAGCTTTATACTGCTTTCACACCAAGGTACGGTCGCTGCGACCGTACCCAGCGACCGATGAAATCATAGTGTGAAAGCATTTCATCGTACTCAGCGACCGATCGTTTTGGTCAAAAACGATCGGTCGCTGAGTACGGTCGCTGAGGTACTCCAGCGACCGATCGCGACCGATGCAAGCTTGATGTGAACGCACATCGTACTCAGCGACGGATCGAAATGCAACGACCCCCCCATACATGCCTACGCACTATCTTTACTTCCGCTTCCGGCTAGGTCAGCTATACAGCGACCGATCGTTCTGGGCCTGACCAAATTTTGACGGCGGTGTGAAAGCACGTCCGATCGGTCGCTGGGTACGGTCGCAGCGACCGTACCCAGCAACCGTACCTAGGTGTGAAAGCAGTATTAGATACGCGACGCAGCTCAGACGACGCGGAATCTTGCTGAGTTGACTTAAGGCGCTTTCACATATGATGCGACAGTGTGGTACCACACTGTGGCGCCACACTGTTACTCTGGTTTTGTCTTCACACATGATGGGACTTTGTGTCACCATATATGCTAATGAACACGCATTAACGCGTCAACTCTCAATAAGAGAGCATATTGTCAAAACTTGCGCTAGCAATCTCATGGCAACAATTTTTGCGCTAACTTTTTAGAAATTTGATTGGTGCGCATTTTTTTGTATCTAGGCAGCAAACAAAAGTGTGTCCTGCCTCGGCGACATTTTTTTGTCGCCCTATACCCCATAGGCATACACAAAAAAGTGTGGTGACACAGCGTGTTACCACACTGTCGCATCATGTGTGAAAGCACCTTTACGTTCTCCTCTTTGCTCGCGTCGCGTTGCAAAGAGGCTTTAGATTTTGGGAGGACGCAGTCAATCAAACAAAGCGCGCGCGCTCAAATATGAACCATCGTTACCTGATTGTTACGTCATAAAAAAGGGTCAACAACATGTCAACAAAGGTCTCGCGTCGCGTATTGGGGAGGAGCGGTAAACTGGCCCCCAGAACGCGTCGTGTATAACAGACGACGCAGGATGGATTGGAAAAGAGCTGTCTCGCGCATGCGCAAAATATTTTGGCAAGATTCCGCGTCGTCTGAGCTGGGTCGCGTATCTAAAGGCCCGGTCCCACTGGCGTTTAGGAAGAGTTGCGTATGAATTGCGCACAAAATTGGTTTATATTCGTTAAACATCCGCAGTATACGTGAAACATGCTTGTATGAGTCGGTCGACATCCGCATACGTCCGTAATTATCCGCAAAGGCACGTTTTTCCGTTCCCAGGATTTTTGAGCAGCCCAAAATTTTGGCTGCGGATGAGCATCCGCCATACATACGCAATACATACGCAATACTTACGCAATACATACTAATCTATGCGCTGAATATCCGCTGTTATCCGCAACTGACGGGGGTATTGCGGCTGGGCGGCGGAGTGGGACAGTGTGTAAAACGGATATACAGCGTGCCTATCACGTCTACATCCCGAACTAAAATAACTTGTAGCGAATGCAAACAGACTTGCCACAAATAGTGCGTTTGCATTACGTCTGCTTTGTATCTGATTTGCGAACAATCCGATCCGTTTCCTCAATACATACGTTATACATCCGTGATTGTTCGTTATATGTTCGCAATGTTTGCAATACATTCGTCAACATTTACCAGTTATACTTCTCATCGGAGAGCATCCGCACTCGTATTCGCTTTTTTTCGTGAAATATCCGTTTTTATTCGTCATATCTTCGCTGTACATTATTAATATATCCGTAATTCATACTTAGAAATTTGTCATTTTTGGTCAATTTTGTTGCGGACGACAACGAACGTCCGAAATTTGTATACGCTATTCATGCGCAATTAATCCTCACACCAGTGGGACCGGGCCTTAAAGCTCCAACACAACGCATCTGTTGCCCCATCCCACGGCCACTGCTTTTTAACTATGTCGTCGTTCATGTTTTTTTCGGGCATAGTTAAAACACGACTTCATTTTCAAACAATCAGATGACAGGTCTAAGAAAGATTCCTAAGGCCAGGTATATACATGTAACTGCTTTTAAACACCAAACCAATATGTGGAAATCATTGAGACGTATCATGCCGAAAAAAGCAAATGACAGCTTTATACAAAAGATGAGTATTAATAATGAAGAAATAGTTGGATCGAAGCACATTGCAACTTGTTTGAATGACCATTTTGTTGAGTTAGCATCTAAACGAAAGGGAACCAAAATATTTGGTGACAATATGGATCACTCCGATCAGTATATGAGTCAAGTTAAATCGACTTTCGTGTTTAAGGAGGTCAGAAGCTGTGATGTTCTGAAATGTGTGCATGACATAGCCAGGAATAAAGCCACTGGCCTCGATCAAATACCGGCCAGTATTGTGAAAGACTCAATTGAATACATTGTTGAACCTCTGACACACATTATCAATGCGTCATTAAGAGAAGGGAAAATTCCTGGTGCGTGGAAACGGGCCAGGGTGACGCCTATTCACAAAGGTGGTGATTCGGCAAACCCCGGCAACTATAGGCCAATATCGATCTTACCAGTGTTCTCTAAAGTATTGGAAAAACTTGTATTCAATCAAGTATATGATTACTTCTCAAAGAATGAACTTTTGTGCCATAACCAACACGGTTTTCGTCCTAAGCATTCCACTTTAACAGCACTCTTATCTCTCACTGAAGATATCTCTAGAAAATTGGACGATGGGTATGTTGTTGGTATTGTAACGCTGGACTTAGAAAAGGCGTTCGATCTTATTTCTTTTGAGATTCTGTTAAAAAAGTTAAGATATTATGGCTTTAATGAAAATTCTTTATGCTGGTTTCAGGATTATTTCCACAGTAGGGAGCAATGCACTCTTGTAAATGGCAATCTGTCACCAAGTAGAAAAATAACAAGCGGAGTGCCCCAAGGTAGCATCCTTGGGCCGTTGTTGTTTATTATCACCCTTAATGATTTATACAAATCAGTTAAAAAGTGTTCCCTTTCTCTTTATGCGGATGACACTTGCATGTACTTTGCTGCGAAAGATCTAAAATTATTAGAAAAAACAATAAATGATGATTTGAAATCTGCAACAACATGGTTTTCAAATAATGAATTGCTGCTCAATGTTGACAAATGCCAATACATGTTAGTCGGTTCAAAGTCAAAATTAAGTCGTTTCTATAATGTTGATATCCGACTAAACAACAAAAAATTACTTAGAGTCTCTGAATGTAAATATCTTGGGGTTTTACTAGACCCCAACTTTTCATGGAATCTACAATTAGACCATGTAAAGAAAAAGGTTTTAAAAACATTTTTTGCTTTAAAGCGAATCAGACAACTTATTGATGGAAAATTGGCAATAGTACTTTATAAAACATTAGTTCAACCCCACTTCGAATATTGCAGCATAATTTGGAAGAACGGCCCTTTGACCAAACTTAAAAAACTCCAGATTGTACAAAACAGATGCCTACGGATGGTACTCAAAGTAAATAGTAGATTTCCCACTGATATATTATTTAAAACCCTTAATATAGATCAACTTAATGTACATTGGACAAAACAGGCACTGGTCATAATATTTAATTTGTTATTTAATTTTGGTCCTCCTCGGTTATCCGCTTTAATTGAATTTAACACCCGGTTAGGCTATACACTTCGCTCTGCTAACTCACAAATCGCCATCCCAAGACCACACACAAATTTTCTCTACAAAAGCCCTTTGTATCAAGCTTCAAAACTTTTTAATACTTTGCCCGTCAATCTTAGAATTATAAATGATGTCAAATTATTCAGCACAGTGATAGGTAAAATAAAAAAATATTGGCCCACTTCTTCCCTCTACTAGTTAATTTACCTGTTCCCACCCCCTCATTTTTTTTTTCTTTAATACTACTCCATTACATGTACTTTGGTCCGTTTTCTTTCTTTTCAATTTCAATTTTGTGTAAATATGTTTATCCATATATTATTTATGTATGTTCTTTTTTTATCGCTATTAATTGATTTGATTTCATTCTTGTTTTCCTGTATATATGTTTCAATTTATGATTTACATAATTTATTTTGTTTGTTGATTAATTTTCATGTTTATATCTATTTTAATGTTTCTTTTTATCACGGCCCTGCTGAAAAACAGCTTTAAGCTGAATGCGGGCACAATTGTATATATTGTTTTTAACCGTGAATAAATAAAATAAACAAACAAAAATAAACAAACTAAGAAGATCAACTGAGTCCGCAGCTTAAGCTGATCGATCTATAGCTAAACGAATCTGAAACCTAACCTTGGCCTTGGCTTCAAATGCACCTGCAGGTAAGAACTCAAGAGGAAGATGGCTGAACATGATCCTCGGCGAAGGCATCTTTTCTAACTGTTTATAGAACCTAATCAAGGGGATGCTTTCATCGAATGCGTCTTTGTTGATGAGGGCAAACTCGAGGTGATTTTGCATTGTGTCTCGTTTCACATTCTCCCATATCCCATCGGCCATGATAAGTCCCACAGTCTCAGTCACCCAATGGGTTCCTGTGGAAAGCAAAACAAAAGACATCTTTGGAAAGATTCGTAGTTAATACGGTAAATTTGAATTACTGGATGGAGTTTTTAGGTGTTCTCAATTTGGCATTTTCTATCTTTAAAAAAAAAAAAATTTTACTGTGGAGAATTTCAGAAATGATGTGTGAAGTCCCTTCTCATTTCACAGACTTGTACCATTATCACTTAAGGTGCTTTCACACATGATGCGACAGTGTGGTACCACACTGTGGCCCCACACTGTTTCGTCTTCACACATGGTGGGACTTTGTGTCACCACATAATGCTAATGAACGCGCATTAACGCGTCAACTCTCAATAAGAGAGCATATTGTCAAAACTTGCGCACGCTTGCGCAAGCAATCTCATGGCAACAATATTTATGCGCTAACTTTTAAAAATTTGACTGGTGCGCATTTTTTGTGTATCTAGGCAGCAAAAAAAGTGTGTCCTGCCTCGGCGACATTTTTTTGTCGCCCTATACCCCATAGGCTTGTACACAAAATAGTGTAGCGCCACAGTGTGGTACCACACTGTCGCATCATGTGTTAAAGCACCTTTATTTTGATACTCAGTGTAGCTACTCCTCTCATTCTATCTCTCTCTCTCTTTCCCTCTCCCCTTGTCACTTTCTCTTCTTATTTCCTTCTGCTATTTCTCCCTTTCTCATAATATTATTCACTCTCTCTGGAGTAGCTTGATATAAGTAACATTATGCAATGCTTTTTTTTTCAGTCTGGCATCAAAAGATTCGAGTTTTTCTTACATTCGGGTTTTTCGTTGGAAGTTGCTAGGCAACTACCCTTAAACGTTGAAAAAAAAACCGCATCGAAAAACCCACCTCCACAGTGTGGTTTTTTAAAACTCCACAGGTTTTTCGTTAGTTTCTTAGCCAATGTAAACGCTCGCTCATACCTCACCGGTATTAATATTCGGGTTTTGGTTGGGCGTTCCCGTATGCACAGTATAGTAAAGCGAGATGAAAATGACCAAGAGGTCGCGCATGCGCATCATTTGCCAAAAAACCTGTATGAGATTGGGGTTTTTTCGCGCATGCGCTTTTTTGTCAAAAGAAATCCCGAAAAGCTGTAGGTTGTTCTGGCAAGTGTAGTACAACAAAAAAAAAAAAAAAAAAAAAAAAAGACAGGCTTTTTCAAATTTTGTTTTTTGCCAATAATCAAAATATCTGAATGTAGTAACTATGTTTATTATCTTCATACATCTCGAGGTTTTGGATATCTCGACACTTGCAGATAGACGGCAGCAATTATCATTTGTGAACATTGTCAAGTCTTTTATGCAGTCCGAGCATGTTTCCACGCTCCCCTTATTAAAAGAGTCTTTAGAAAATTTTGATAAGTTCGGCAACAGTGACATCTTTAGGTCACTGTTTGCAATAAAGTTACGTGTACCTGATTCTCACCTTTATTGTGCTGCTATTGTTTTTTTAAGCTTTCCACATATGATAGCTGGCCCCTGCAGTTATTTTCATTTCCTGACCCAACTCCATTATTTTATATTATCTCAGTATGTTATAATCTTTTGTATATTTGTCACGCTTTATTTGTATCAACTCTGATTTGTTTCATTACTGTATTTGATTTCTCAATAAATGCAGAAACTTCTGCAAAAAAAAAATTGTTGTAAATTTATATATTTTCTGAATGTAACAATTATTCTCCCTTTCTCCCTATCTCTTTCTTCTCCCTCTCCTCCTCCTTCTCACTCATGCCTATGAGAGACCTTGTCCAACATGCACTGTCGCAGCAGTCAAAAACAGACAAAAAAATTGCTCTAAAAAGTCTAAGCAAGATTTAATTTTCTTGAATTTGCTAGATCACCCGATTCAGGGGCTCTTCAACTCTTACTGTGCTACAAATTTGAGGATTCAGGGTTGAAAGTGAAATTATATTTTTTTCCTCTCATGTATGAATGATCTAGCAAGGAAAAGGGCCCGCTGATACACACAAAAGCTACTGAAGCCTATTATTGGAGTACAAGCATATCTCCAGATGAGCTCTCTCTCTCTCTCTCTCTCCTCATTTCCTTCTTGAACTATTTTTTCTTTTTCTCATAATCATCTGACCTCTTGGACATGTTGGAAGTAGCTTAATGCACTATCACATTACGTAATAACTACTTTGTGTCTCCCCATTTACATGATTTACTGCTATTGATTATTTTTACTTATATTTATCTATATTATGTGATTTTAACTTGTACATCTATGTGATTTTAATGTGTGATTTTAATTTGTACACAATTTTTGCCGGGTGGGGGATATCTTTTACATCTGTAAAATCCAATATAATATCACTATCAACATCAATAATAGGCATTTTCTTTTTTTTTTTTTTATATATATATGTATGTTTTATTGAATCATAAAACCAAAATTAGGAAAAATTACAATATCTACAAATAATTTCAACAGATCAGGATATTGTAACAAACAAACTAAGATAGAAAATCCGAGTATACAATAAAATAAAAAAATAAAAATAAAAAAAAGGGGGGGGCAGAAAAACTGTGGACAATACAATACTGTACAGTTGCTTAATACATATTGGGGGAATTCCCAAAAGACTCCATAATTATCTTAAGGCTGTGCCATAGAGTCTTATACAAAATTTAAAAAACAAAACAAACAAAAAAAACCACAGATCTTTATGAGCATAAATAAACCAAAGTAATATTATGTACTATACATGCAAAAGAATTTCTATCATGGAACCACATTATAGACCTATATTTACCTTTCCAAAATTAGGATTACACCTCAAATTTCCATTTTTTGAAGTGGATAGAAAGTTTGTTTCTTTTCTTGGCCAAATGATATTCCAATTCTTTCTGTTTCTTGACAAACAAATTAAATGCTTCTATGTTTGGTAAGACATCTTTGAATTTACATATATATATGAAATATTTCACCAATAAAAATAAATAGGACAAGAATTTATCAGTGGGGACTCCAAAAAGCTTTTCAAAGTTGGTCATGGTAAAATTATAATCATGTTTATGTAATATTACGGTATGTAAATGTTGCCAAATAGGGACAACTACTTCACAATCACAAAAAATGTGAAGAATAGTTTCTTCAAATTTACTACAGAAATCACAATTAGGTGAATCCTTCCTTTTAATCTTAAAAAGAAAGTCATTAAAAGCAATGCATCTATGAAAAACTTTAAAATAAAAAGAACGAATTTTTGTATCTATAGAGCATGTAAAATTACATAAGTGTAACTTTTCCCAATGAATACTGGGAGGAAGGATTAACTTAGAGTCCCAGAAATCATAATGCTTAATAGGAGACTGTTTGACACAGAGAGTATTGTAAGCATAACTGGGTAACTTTTTGATGGCTAATAATTTTACAATTAACATACCATGAATATCAACATTTTCAGAACTAGGATCCAGCCACTCTTCAGGAATACACTTAACTAAAAAATTAAATTTTCTTCGATCGGTTCGAGGTATATTGAAATCCAAGACCAATTCTTCAAATAACTTATGACCAGGAAATGGTGGATTAAGAAAATCAGAAATTGTACCAATATTATTGTTACTCCAGGTATAGGCATTTTCTTTATGTCATTTGAGATGACATTGTCTTCTACAGAAAGTGCACAAAATCGTGAATGTTATAATGATCCAAGTGATTGCGGATTATGATATAAAACCAACCACGATTATATTAATACACATGCATCGGGAACATAGTTTTCAAGTTCCCTTGATCATTAGTCAAGTAAATGGCTAATCACGTATATCTTGATCAAAAACATAAAGGGCAATGTATGTATTGGCAAAAAGTAAGTGTGCTATGATCTAGCAATGTCATATCGCAACGATCGCAGTGATATCACGTGTCATCAAATCGTGCCAACATGTACATTTTAAAGGTGACGAGACATTATAGATAATTTCCAACTCCAAACTCCAAACTCCAAATTTTATTGTCCGAAACGGAAATTCTTTTTGCCCAATTGATTGTGGGCCCGGCAGCCACTGAGCAGCACCAGATCGACGTTGCTCTATCCCTTTCAATTCTTGAACGCCAAAGAAGGTAGCAGCAACTCCCATCTTTTAACGTCTTTTGGTATGACGCGGCCGAGGTTCGAACCCACGACCTCCCTATTGTGAGGCGGACGCTCTAATAATAATAATAATAATAATAATAATAATAATAATAATAATAATGCATTTATATAGCGCATTTTCCATATTGCCAACACATTTTCTCCAAACATGCCAAATATGGCAGTGAACTATAATGTAGAAAACCTAAAAGAGGCCTACAACCCTCTGGATCCTATACTGAAAAAATGGCTATCTGTTGAAATTGCAAAAAGGGTATGGCATTCCAAATACTATCATAGGCCTATCCACTTCCTCGATCGGCCCTGTTGTGCGTGAGAGATGCATGATGCATTGCACATAATAGAAAAGTCACAAAGGGGAAAAGGAGAACACAAAATGAGAAAAGGAGAACACAAAGTGGGAAAAGGAGAACACAACGAACAGAAACAACAGAAATGGAGTGCAAGAAAGAGGATTACGTCATTCAGACGTTGTGGGATTGGACAACCACCATTTAATTTGGCTAGACATGAGAAGACGAAGAAGAAGAAGAATAACTGCTGAAGAAACCATCGTCAGTATTATGTATTTTGTTGTTTATTGACGAAACCATACGAAAGAAACGAAAACGAAGACGAAAACAGGAACTTAAACCCCTTAGTAAGAATATGTCACACAGGTAATGATTAAGCTACAGAATCTCAGCTGTGTCCATCACAATAGTCTTCCCAAAACAACCGTCACATCATTGACTTCTATACAACTACAAATAAAACAGGCAATACTTTCATGACCTTGTTTGCTTTGGCACTCGCAACACCGGCCTCGTGTAGGTGACACCACAATATTCTGGGGGGGGGGGGGGGGGGGGGGGGTAAGATAGCCCATAAGTGAGTCATGTTTTTTCCCATGCATACAACGTTACAAGAGATGGTAAAATAGGAATGCATTATACCATACAATAATAAATTCGATTCAATTCAGTCCAAGAGTTTTTTGTTGTTGTTTTTTAAAACAAAAACATGTTTTGCAGTAATAAAAACTGAATTACACATGTTTTTACAAAGATTTACAAAGACTCGAGGAAAATGCTCCAAAATGCTCCTCTTATTTATTGTCTCTGAGGCCAAAAATAATGAAATCGTCGTTTGCGTCTTACTAACAGTTTTTCATTTCAAATTATGGTTGGTTTCAGGGTTTTTGAGTACAAATACAAGTTTTTAACTAGAAGATATTGACAGATGACAGACCATCTAATTCGTCTCCATTGACGAATTCAAATATCTTTTTTTCTTTCTCTTTTGTCCTCCCTTGTCAGCTTTTAGACAAAATTGAATGCTTCAAAAATTTAAAAGATTTCTTTGATGTAATTTTATCGGCAAAGAGTTACAGAACACATCATACTTGAAAAAAAAAATCATGCCCGGTTTCATCTCAAATATTAGCATAATACAATTTATTATATTTACATAGCATTTAGGTTTTTTTTTCTATTTTTCGTTATAATGGCTTTGGAAAACAATAAACATATTTGAATTTAACTCAACCTTTTAAAAAGACATATGCTACTTCATCCAATCTACCTCTCTCTCTCTCTCTCTCTCTCTCTTCCAATTCTATTGGTATTCACCTCTTCTGCACCGCCATTGTTTCAGAGTCTGTCTATCTGCAACTAACCTACCTTTTTTTCTCTCTCTGTATTTTTCTCTCGCTCTCTCTCTCTTTCATTCTATTTATTATCTTTTTTTCATGTATTCTCCGACATTGCATTTGAGTCTGAATAACTGCACATGATCCCTTCTCTCTCTTTCTCTCACTGACCTTTTCTTTTTGCCATGTATTCCACAGTATTGTATCTGAGTGTGCTTATTTCAACCCTATTTCACACTCTCTACCCCCACCCCCCCCCCCCCCCCCACTGTCTCTCATTCAAATGATAGCCATTTTCTCTAACTCTGTCCATTTGCTTCATACATTTCGCTGTTCATCTCTCTCTCTCCTCTCTCTCTCTCTCTCTTCATTTCTCTCCCTTATTCCTCTGTCTGCATGACCGTCTGTAAGTGGTCTCTTACTTTCCTTTACTTTTCTTACTTTCTACCTTAGTAAGTCAAATGCAATGCTCATTTTGATATCAAATACACTACCATGCATTATTAAGTAATGAACACTGCAATCAAATGTGTCAATACGCTTCATATTTCATAGAGTTCCCATTATACTAGTAGGGCTATTTTGTTGATAAGATCCACAAAAATAGCCGGGGATTGTCCATGTCGGCTTTTTTTTTTCTTCATCTTCTTTTACAGTATTAGGTAACGCACTTTCCATATACTCGTTTTAATTATTACTGTCTTCATGAAATTTTTACATGACGGCATGACTTCTGTCCATTTTTCAACACTATTACAATCATGCACTTTCTTGAATAACGGCATATCATCAAGCAATCCTCCCTTAATCCATATTTGTAACTGACTAAACGACAAAAAATATAGATAGCTATCCTTTTCAGTTTTACCAGAACTAAGTTTTTCTCTGTAAAATTCAAGGACAATCCTCACAGCTCAAACATTGGTAAGTGTAATGTGTATTGGTGTACCCACTTTGAAATTCGCCATCAACGAATTCTGTCGTTACCCTCATGGAAAAAAAAGATGGGGATTTAGTTGCTGTAGTTGGTTTATTTATTTCGCTTTGCAAGTTTTCGCATGATTGCTTGAGTGCTGAATTTAGACTAGGTATCGAGCCAAACATCTATGGATGATTGTCAGCCCCCTCATATTCCTCTTGCTCAATGACACTATCCTACCATGTTCAATTTTTTTCGACCATGCTACCGATATGGATTTCCTACAAAGAAATCATAGCCACGTAACAAATTAGATAAGGCTATGTTCATTGTTTCACTTCTGTAGATCATTGAGAAAAGGATGATTCTGCAAACAAAAAACTAACAAAAAATTTGTAAAACGCAAGCATGTATTTTCAGTAGGCATTGGCGTAAATCCCGGGGGGGATGGGGGGGGGATATATCCCCCCCCCCCCACTTTTTGAGAGGGGGGATGGCATGTACAAATATCCCCCCCCCCCACTTTTTAAGGAAACAATGATATTTGAATTAATCTTTAAATATGATTTTTATTAATCTGTCGTAAACAACCATCATATTTTAGAATTTCTATTTGAAAATGCGATTGAAAACTAGAAAAGCGGCTATTTTTGGCTCGCTCACTTCGCTCGCTCGCCATATTTTCAAAGTTTCATTTGAAAATGCGATTGAAAACCAGAAAAGTGGTTATTTTTGGCTCGCTCGCTTTGCTCGCTCATCATATTTTAGAATTTCTATTTGAAAATGCGATTGAAATCCCGAAAAGTGGTAATTTTTGGCTCGCTCGCTTCGCTCACTCGCAAGATAAAAATCAAAATGTGTGTGTGTGGGGGGGGGGTCTGTGCAGGTGGGTGAAGGTGTGTGTTAATACTTAAGTGTGAGTTCGACAGAAAAAAAATCGGCAAAAAGTCGATCATCCCCCCCCCCCCCCCCCCACTCCTCAAAGCGGATTTACGCCGGTGTCAGTAGGTTTGGATAATATTTGGAAAACCAGTAATGGAAAAAATTGTTATGACTATTGCAATGCAGTGCACAGTAGTTTATGTACAACCCTATAGAAAATCTGATTAGCTAAGCTGAATTAAGGCTTTGGGTCACCTTTATGCTGTGATATCAAATCATCCAGTTCGTATGACGTAAGTCTCCTATCGAGACGTTAAAATTTTATCAGTAGTCTTTACCAGCGGCTTTATCACTATCTATGTCGAAACATAAATGATGCCGACAGACCACCTAATTCGTCCTGTGACGAATTCAAATGTCTCGTTCTTATTGGGGGTGTATCTGAGAATCCCCGTGCCCCTAGGCCTACATGTACATGCCAGGAGCCACCAAATCTCACATCTTTACTGTTACACATCGAGTGAAGGAAATGTGCACCTAAGTATAGAAGGAAAATGACCCCCCCCCCAAAAAAAAAAAAAAAAAATAACCCCTTTGCTTGTCCAAAATCTCAGAGTAAGATACCTGATGATTTTTTTCAGATGTGCTAGTCCACCCAGCTAAGAGAATCTTGAATAGTCTTTATACTGCTCGCACGTATCTAATTTTTTTCAAAGCGCCTTCACATGTCTTCCTATATTTTACGGGTTTGTTATTTGCATAAATTATGATACATTATTATTCTGATTTAGAGAAAAACTTGAAGATCTCCTTTTTATTAATTTTATTTAAGAATTTCCTGACATCTCTATCGGATATCCCAGCATTTGCTCATACATGTAGAGAGCTTAATATCAGGAAACACGGTTACCCCCCCCCCCCCCCCCCATCACATAGAATTTCACAGCAATCTCTCCTGCATACAGGAACGTACGCAGAAATTTTTCCCGGGGGGGGGGGCAAGACGTGTAAAAGTTTTCGAAGAAACTCAAAAGCGAGGGAGCGAAGCAACCGAGCTGGTCATGAGGGTGCTTTTGCATTTTTGAAAGTGAAATTGAAGGATTTGGTGCACACTTTTCACTGCTTTTGGTGAATTTTGTAAACATTTTCAGTAAAAAAAAAGAGCAAGTTTTCACAATTTCTAGGGGCATGCCCCCCCCCCCCCCGCTGCTTACGACCATGCCTGCATAACTTATTAGCTCTGGCCCCTTCTGATTCTCACCCTTTACTCCCTTGCCTGTTGCAGTTAAAGTTGATCATATCTGTTGATGGACGTTTTATTTCATTTTAAGGGACGATATCAATATTGATATATAATGTTCTTCACCTCTTAGGCTCTTTACCAAAACCGATGTGCAGAAAAAGAAGAAAAATAAAGAAGATAAGAAATACACACGTTTTGATAAAGGCTATAATCTCTTTTCCTCAGAGCAGACAAAGGATCAAAGATTTAAAAAGAAAAAAAGAGGAACAAGATATAAAGAAGAAAGAAGAAAACAAAAGAAAAGAGAAAAAAAGGAAAGAGAAAAGAAAAGAGAAACATAAAAGAATATTTAAAAAATAAGAATTAAAAAAGAGATAAAGAGAAAGAAAAAAATAAGAAAAATATATAAATCAGTACGATTGAAAATATATATGTAAGAAAAGTAGTGGCAAAAATAGTCAATTTGACTGCTTGCCAAAAAAAAAAAAAAAAAATTAAAAGAAGAAGTGGGCCGTCTTGATGAAGGCTATAACCTTTCCCCGATTGACATGTACTACAATGTGTACGCGTGCTTTATTTCAGTACTAAGAGTTCTTAGCATTAATATTCCTTGACTAAACTCCTCTCACACTCCAAAATCCAACTTACTATCTCAATAACAAACTCATTAAATTCTCTGTATTCCTCCAGTAATGAGTTCTTTACCAAAAATGTCCCATTAAAATTATTTCTATTCTTCTAACTCCAAATCCACTATACAAAACTGACATTTTTCTCAGTCTTTCCACTCACACACAAAAACAAACACCCATTGAGTTAGAGAACCCCAGATAACTGACCTATGGGGTGTTGCAAGAAGGTTGCAATCAATTGCAAATAATTGCTAATTTTGAAACAACCATTCTGATTGGCTCAGGGTCTGCCCTTTTAAGAACACATGCATGCAACAATGATTTTGATTGGCCAGTGACAATCGGTTGCAACTTGCAATCGATTGCAACTTTCTTGCAACACCCCACTAGAGTAAGAGCCAAAGTTGACCTAGGCCTCATTACCCAAGATTGCCGCCCAAAACTCAACCACTCACTTAGAGCTAGCTAACATACCTTTTCCATTCAACTTAATATTGGTTAATGGGAGATCAACTGACATTCATATTCACCTTCATCTGTTCATTTCAAAATTGGAAATGTTTTTTCTCGTACTAAATGCAACCCCTCCCCCTTAAATTACCAAGCACTTTCAAGTTAAAAATAAATAACTTTGAGAGATACATATACATGTATATTGTACAAGTTCTTTTCTATTGAAAACCACAAGTCTTTGACCTTCTTTTATTAATTCTACAGTATATTCCTTTAAAATTATACAGACAACTTGGTAGTTCGAGGTGAAGTCATCTACATCTTTGAATGGGACTGAATAGCTGCAAGCGGTCTACTCAGTCTGTAATATAATACATTCTGAAAGTCTTCATTCTTTAATCATTGTGATAAGGTATTTACATATATGCAGTATTCGTACGATACAGTGCAACAGGTTTCTAGAGACATTTTGTTCATAGAAGTACAGGACATAAAGACAAACTTCTGTTGTTTGAACTATATAAGGAAGCAAATGAACTAGACATGAGTCGTTTTAGGAAATTTCTATAAAAGTAAAAGAAGCGTGAGAACAACATGCATTTCATTTATTTCGTAAAAATGATTTGAATTTGACTGCCCGTTCGTGAAGTCAATTTAATGTGGCATTTTACGTTCTATTTTGGAATTAACAATATGCAAAAGGCAGTAAGTTTCAATGACAACGCGCTTTGACCATATTGACGTGTTCGTAACTTTATACAAGGAATAAAAGGCAATGAGAATTGATAATCACTGTATTATAATCATAAATGTATACATAGACATACCCAACCCACCCTCCCCCCCCCCCCCCCCCCCCCGCCCTTTACGCAGTATTAAATCAAATGGAGAAAGGTCAAATATTACATTTCTTCATTGCTATTCGATTTTGGAAATATCAACATGCAAAAGGCAGTAAGTTTCAATCACACTGTTTGACGTATTTGTACAAGGAATTAAAGGCAATGAAAATTGATAATCACTACGTATTACAAGTTGTAATCATAAATGTGTAAATAGACATACCCCCTCGCCCTCTGCCTGCATTATTAAATCAAATGGAGAAAGCCCAAATAATACAACTTAATTGCTTCAAATTAGTGATTCTTCTGGCTCCCTGTGGTCAAGAAAAAAGTGAGCAGCGAACACAGTGTTACGATTAAAACTGGAAACATATGGAATTAGATCGAAACAGGTTCTTTCATTGTGATAATCATTTCCATTGAACTATTTCATATGCGTATTGTACAATGACCACAAAAAAAAATAATAACTCTTATGAGTTCATTTACGACTCAAGAAATTAAACTAAAAAATTTGGTGGCAGAGAAGGATATTAAGTTTTTCCAAAGGACTGTTCTACTGCTCATTTTGCTCCATAACCCTGATCTCAGCTATGCATCATTCACGGAATGTCTGCTATTTATATTTCTTAGAAATCGTGAGGAAACCCAGATCCGTTGTAACACTGCTTACGCCACATATCAAAAACCTTTGAAGTGGCCCCTTTTTTGTTTATTTTTTTACCGCGAGATAAATTTTTTTCATCTTCCAAAAGCCTGGAGACTACCTCACAATGATTTGTGTTTCTTCCTTTCACTCTGCCATGTTTCTTCCATTCGAAATACGAATTGTATAGTGTATCATTCGAATTAACAAAATTAATATAGTCAACAAACTCTTCCATCGAACTGAAATCTTGCAGATGAATGAAGGAATGTGGTGGTGCGACTCGTTCGTAGTCCTCCCTTGGTGGGCCATAAACGATGGGTAACATGTGACGTTGCAACGCAGTTCGCCAAAACTTTTCTGAAATGTAATCCTTGCATTCCTTATTTTCTAATGCCAAATAGAATTTGTATGAATCCATGAGATCCTGGCAACTTGTTGATTGCTTTGGGCACCCCGGTTTCCCACATGCTCCGTAAATATCCACTTGTATGTGCTCGGAAAGCTTTTTGACAAAGTCAAATCTCCTCCATGTTGTTCTGTTGCAATTTGATGCTGCCCAGACAATTAAATTAGTTTTACCCTTAGCCCAGTTTCGACTGGAATTCGGAGGTACATATGGTTTGCTGCGGTCATAATGGGCATATGGTCTAACAAAGGTCGATGATGGCCTAAATGTCATCGAATAGTTGTACAAGTCTTCATATGCTTTATCTGGAAATTGACTTCCCTCCATGGTTTGAAATACCCATGCCTGATTTGGTGGGCGTCTCTTCTGCATTTCAGCCATATCCAACCGCTTTGCTAGGTGGTAATGATGAATAAAAACATGACTCTTCCTCATTGTCTCAAAGCTGCTATCTTCAACAACACGTGCGTCGCAATCTAATTCTGGGCATTCGACGACATACGGCTTTTTGGGCGTTTCACTGCCATACTTGCCCAACCAGTGCTGGATCTGACGGTAACACTTCCCCTTCGATGGCTTCTTTTTTGGTTCTTGGAGTTCTTGTTTCAGGCGGAAAGAATTCTCTATGTTTGCCCTGGAAATTCTCGGCTCTGGTATCAAGTCATAGTCCCGTTGCATGTAGCAATGCTGATCGTTATTGTTGTTGAATAATACCACTATCGACACGCACATCACTACTGTCATGCAAAACAGCACGAGTTTCTTGCTGTTCATGTTCATCATGTTCGGCAAAGGCATCTTGGAATCAAAATGTCCAAAGCACCTATTTTCAATCGTGCGCTGATATAGTTCTAGATAGATACCAGTTTAGTCAGGTTCCTGAGAATATGTTGAAACACACTGACAATCCAACATTCGTCAGTAAGACAGCTAACGTAATGATTACATGACCATCGATATTCCTGATTATCTGATTGTTGTTTAGAAGTATAGGTTTCACGGTGCACCAAGTATTCTTTGTTGAAGATGAGTGTGGTCCTGAATAGGACCACACTCATCTTCAACAAAGAATAGTGTGGTCCTGAATAGGACCTACCCACTAGGAGTGGGGAGATCCTTCTCTTCTTCAACATGTTCAAGAAAGAAAACTATTGTACCATGAAGCCTTCAACTTCCATACGTTCTACCACCATCGAAACCTTTTAATAGGATATTGTTTTAGTGTTTCCTTCTTCACATGGCTCTATTGGCGGTATCCTCGAGATCACTGAAGCGACGCCAGATGGATAGGCGAGAGTGAAACGCACATTATCGTTACACGGCATCTTCCCAGACAATCCTTATACAATTTACATGACTTAAGGGAAAGGAGCGGCGCTACCGGGGGAGGGGGCAGGGGAGCGGCCGCCTCTATGATTTTTCAAGTGATTAAAAAGTAGGGGAAGAAGAAGAAGAAGAAGAAGAAGAAGAAGAAGAAGAAGAAGAAGAAGAAGAAGAAGAAGAAGAAGAAGAAGAAGAGAGAAGGAGAAAAAGAAGCATAGAACAATACTACTACTAATAATAACGTCTTATTTACCCAGGGTAGCCATTTCAGTTTTATGAACTGCTCTTTCAGCGGGCCCTGCATAACATTATTAATACCCTTCTCCATTCTTATGTACCGGGCGCCTGGCTAGAAGGCAGAAGATCCCATTTTAAAGTATTTGGTATGACTCGGCCGGGGATTGAACCCACGACCTCCCGTTCATGAGGCGGACGCCCAATCAATTGAGCCAACAAAGAAGAAGCAGAAGAAAAAGAAGGAGAGAAAGAAGAAGAAGAAGAAGAAGCAGAAGAAGAAGAAGAAGAAGAAGAAGAAGAAGAAGAAGAAGAAGAAGAAGAAGAAGAAGAAGAAGAAGAAGAAGAAAGAAGGGTGTGGGGGAGAGAGGGCAGGATCAGGCAGCTACATAATATCCACATTTTGTTCATTTAGAACATAAATAAACTTATCTGTGGGTCATCTTTTTTTAAACACACATAATACACATTGGTAACAATATGCCTATACAGAACGTCAATTTATTTGATGTGCGATAAAAGAGCAATGTAGATAAAAGGACATTTGGGTATCGAACCAACGATTTTTGTGTCTCCAGTGAAGCGCTTTAAACCACCCGACTACGACACCTCCCTCTTTTGTTCTTTTTAAACATACACGCACACATTGGTATCAATACTCCTGTAGAACTTCATCATTCTATTTGATATGCGATAAAAGAGAAATGGAGGTAAAATGCCTTGCTCACGGGCATAAGTGCCTTGCCGGGGATCGAACTCCCGATTCTCCCATCTCCACTCAAGCGCCTTAATGTCGCAGTCACACCAATGAAATCGACTCCAAACCGACCAATGGTCATAGAAAATGACGTAATAGTTTTGATCGGTCTAGAGTCGGTTTCGTTGGTGTGACTGCGGCATAAGCCACTGGACCATATACCTCTTACCCGTATCTTTATAGGGGCAAGATATTTTGATAAGGGGATACCTGTATGTCATCTATTGTATGTCATCTATTATATGTGCTAAGGCAGTTTTCTACTTGATTAAGCTTACCTTAGTGCATTGTTCATGCAGTGAAAGGGCTCTTTTTTCTTCACCCAAACAAGCTTTTTCTTCACCCAGACGGGGATATCTACAATGAACCGATTGGAGTGCAGGAGCCTATCTCAATTTAATGTTCTCCCAATTTGATTTGAACCATAAATCTAACTAGATCATCTATCTCATTCACAATGAGGGTGGCCTCCAGGGTGTCCCAATGGGCTTTATTTATTTTCATAAGTGTGCAATCTTTTTTCAGCCTATTAAGAACATTCACGGCCTTCTGACAATATCAAAATAATTTTCATATTCCTGGGGTAAGAACATTACTTCCCAAAATACAATTTTCTTCAGGGGTGGCAAAGTATGGAATGGATAACTGTGTGTATGTACTTATTCGATTCCTTTAAATATCCTGCTTCATATTGAATAAGCAATTGAAGAATGTATATGACTTTGGTTTCGAAATATACTAGAGATGGGGTTCTTCCTTTCTGTCTCGTCTCCAAATAATACACATGTTTAATTCCGTTTTTTCACTTGCCTTCTCTTCCTTTTGCCACTCTCTCCTTTTCTTTATGTTGTATATGTATGTTTACCTTTGTATGTTTTAGATTGTCTAAATGAACTGAACTAAATTTCAAAGAACCCCTAAACATTTTATTGGATATCCGTACATTTCCAGAAGCATGGGGAAAAAGCACGTTCTATTTTTAAGACAGTGGATAAGTATAATCCAAAGGAATATAGGCCAATCACAATACTTCTTATATCGAAGATAACTGAAATGGCAGTGCATGACATTTTGAAGTATAGCAACGACCTGTGATGTATAAACCAGTATGGCTTGAGGCCGGGCTTCTCGTGTGAAATAACTCTTCTTTGTATGGTAGCTAGACGATTGGTCACAGAACGTTGACTCTGGCAAAATAAACTTCTGTGGTCTTTTTAGACTTAAAACGTGGCTTTGATACAGTCGATCACTCGATCTACAAGCTAACCTCCGGGTGTATAGTTAATAGACTTAACTGAGTTTTGTCTTACTTGATACATGAAAATCAAAAGGTCGTTTTATGGGGGGAAAATACACGTTCACTGTAGGACACATTACTTTACACTTTAATAATAGCCGGTATGTTACTTGTTACTGATTATGAAAAGGCGTTCGACTCTGAAAAGGATTAAATTGATTTACGACAATGCCTGTTGTGCCTTTGTTAACGGACTTTGTACAGATAGCTTTTTGATAGGGCGTGTCAGGGACGGAGATCCTTTGTCTCCGTAACTCGATTTCTTTAGTAGGATAGCATAATGAATGGAAACGTTAAAACTGTTGCTGTGTGCCGACCACACCCTTTTTACACTCAGTGGTAACCGGTACAATGTGCCCTTGAAATACTACTACTTTGGAAATAATTGTGTCCAATCTTCAAATCAACATAACTAAAACACAAGTTATGTGGATCGGGAGTGTGCACTTTTAAAAACTATACGCTTTAAAGAACGCTTGCTCAGCCTAATGAAGAACATCCATGGCTTTCTGACAATATAAATTTTCTTCAGGGGTGTCAAAATGTGATATGACATACCATAAGAAATTAGACTGGGCCCATTACTAAATACTTTTGAAAGAACAATGAAATTGTATTCGTTACAACAGTACTCAAAATTTATTTGCAATAACTTATACTTTAATTGAGGGTAGAGTAGATGGGAAAAGAATGCGTGGAGGCTAAAGAACAAAGATGTTGGACATGATCATGAACGGAAACACTTACCAAGAAACTAACATAAAAGTTCAAGACAGAACAGAATGGTGAATGATGGACTTTTTCTATAACGGACATGTCATACTGACATAACACCAATGATGATGATACTTTAATGAGACAGATGTATGTGTGCGGGGGGGGGGGGTGGCAGGGTGAGGTGGGCATCATGATAGAAGGGGATGTTGTGGTGTGTGTGTGTGTGTGTGTGTGTGTGTGTGAGAGAGAGAGAGAGAGAGAGAGAGAGAGAGAGAGAGAGAGAGAAAGAGTATATGGATATGAGCGCCTATGTGTACGGTATGTATGTACTTATTCAATTCCCTTAAAAAAGGAGTAAAAACGTAAGCAAACGAAGTAAATTCTACTTAAAATTCCCCAAATTAGACCTACTCTCACTTGAAAATATTACAGGCAGTTTGTTAACATGAATTATTGAAACCAGCGCCACCATAATGTTTTTATGTTGTAATAAATGTTGTAATGTTGTAATTATTTTACTACTCTATACTTTAATAAATCGGAGACTGGTGCAGGGGTAATAAAGAGAGCTAAGAGTTTTTCCCCAAACATTCCTTGAATCTACTTTATAAAAGTTTAGTGTTACCACGATTTGATTACTGCTCTGTTGTATGGTCAAATAGATTTCAATCCCATACAACTAAGCTGCAAAAAATTCAAAAGAGTGCCACAAGAATAATATTGAATAAAAACGTATGACACGCCGTAGGCTGATTTGTTCAAAAGTCTGAAATGGACGAGTCTAGACAAACGGTTTGAGTTAAGTCGCGTTATGATGATCTACTGTATCGTTCATAACTTAGCACCTTCTTACCTTCAGGTAGGCTTAATCAATCCTAATGATGTACATGAGCATCATACAAGGCAAATAGATAGTGGATGCTGACGTGTACCTAGATTTCACACTGATTGTTATATAAGTGTAGCCAAATTGTATCTTCTATGTTTGCGCTTCACGCTCGCATGCTTTTATTTTGAGAGTTATAAGAAAGAATTACAAAGAAGTATAATTCATTTTTGGGGATTTTCCGCTCGTGCTTCGCGCTCGAATTTATTAGGGGAGGTTAATTAGGTTACCATCAGTTTTTAGAAGGAGTTCAAGAATAAATGAGAGGCAAAATTGCTCTGCCTTCAGGTTATTATAAACCAAAATTTCCGCTTGTGCTTCGCGCTCGCAATACTTCCTCAAAAAGGTCCACTATTTCCAAAGTCGAACCCCCATAAAAATCCTAGTTACGGGCCTGACAGTGACTTACCCCCATAATGTAAAACTGAGGAGAGGTATCATTCCCAATAATACAATTCGATTCAAATTCAGAGATTTTACTTCATTTTCATATTTCAAAATTCAAGTTTTATAGTCGTAATTCAAGTATTACAAAGGAAAAGAAAGAAAATAAATGAAGGGGATATAATATAGGAACCAATGTGCAAAAATTAATTACGAAAAAAAAAAGGACTGAATAGAAATATCCATGAATGAAAATGAAAACAGAGACCAGCAAAAGAGAGCATAGTTTGTGATACCACTGTTCGTAGCTGGTTCAGATTTCATTGTCCCTAGTTCCATGATCACATGGGGTATCACATGAAAGAAGAAGAAATTGCTTTTTAACGTTTTATTTTCATAATATGAGTTCTTAAACATACTGCAGGGGAAAGTTTGGTGTTTAGAAAAAAAGATGCTCTGTATTTACCTGATTTCGGAGCAGTTACGACCAGAATATCATCAGGTCGAAACTGAAAGTTCTGCAGGTCTTCAACCACTTCAGGGAGCACCTGATTGGGAAGGGTGATTCCCTTATACTCCTGAAGGACAACACGAGAAGGAGACACTACCACTTCAGGACCAGTTTCTTGCGCCATTTTATTTCGACATTGAACATGCATTCGTTGAACAACTGGCACTCTTCGGCCAAATCGGGTCTTGAATGACGACTTAGGAAGAAACATTCATGACCGCTCTCCAAAGTCATTTGACTTTGGACCTATGAAGGTGCGTCGTTAATATTTGAAATTAATATCATTTACATAGGCGGATTGGTGGAGCAAAAAAAAATAATAAAGAGAGAGACAGAAAGAAAAAGAAAAGAAAAGAAAGAAAAAAAAAAGAAACAACAAACAAATAAATAGATAAATACATAGCATATAACTTTAACTCATAAAACTCTTGATTACCAGGCCCGTAACGGGGGGGGGGGGGATATTTGCTTGAACAAAACAAAAACAGGTCGGGCTGTGGAAAATTTTCCGCTTGCGCTTCACGCTCGCATGCTTTTATTTTGGAAGTTATAAGAAAGAATTACAAAGAAGTATAATTCATTTTATGGGGATTTTTCCGCTGTGCTTCGCGCTCGCATTTATAAGGGGAGGTTAATTAGGTTACCATCAGTTTTAGAAAGAGTTCAAGAATAAATGAGAGGCAAAATTGCTCTGCCTTCAGGTTATTATAAACCAAACTTTCCGCTTGCGCTTCGCGCTCGCAATACTTCCTCAAAAAGGTCCACTATTTCCAAAGTCGAACCCCCATAAAAATCCTAGTTACGGGCCTGACAGTGACTACCGTCATAATGTAAAACTGAGGAGAGGTATCATTCCCAATAATCCATGATTGATCGCATTGTCGGAAGGGCCAGGGCCGTCGAGTGTGTGTGTGTGTGTGTGTGTGGGGGGGTGACCTCCTCCCCCCCCCCCTCACTGCTCAGGGTATCGTCGGTAAATCTGCGCCGCCGTCGGGACAAATGAAAAAGGGGGAGAGGAAAAATGAGAAGGGGAAAGAAAAAAAGAAAAAAGGAAAAATAAGAGAAAGAGGATAGAGAAAAAAGAAAAGAGAGAAAAAAAAGGAAAAAGAAGAGAAAAAGAGAAGGAAGAAAAAAAAAAGGAAGAGAGAGACAAGAGAGGGGAAAGGAAAAGAGGAAAACGAGGAAGAAAATAGATGAGAAAAACAGTGATGACAAGGTAAAGAGAAGAAAAGTCTCGGAGAGAGAAAGGAGAAAGAGAGGTTCCGACGTTGTGCTTGCGGGTACGGTGCAGACGTGGAGTCGGGGGGGGGGGGGGATGATAGACCATGTTGGGTCAGGAAGGGTTGTCCCGGCTGTACTTTGTCGGTATTCTTGCTTGATCCTTCATCATCCTTGGAAAATTTTGATATTACGCAATTGGAGCACTCTCTGTATACCGACGATAGTGTACCTTGATGATGGGGTCGTCTAGTTATCAGGTTACCCAGCCCTTCATCGAGTCCGGACTGGAATCTACATTTCATAGAAAATTTTGTCGGTCCCTCGCTTCGCCCTGACAGAAACAGAATGGTGTCAGACGGCAAGCGAGGTGCCCAAATAGAGTCACATTTGGCAAATAGGTGATTGAATGTTATTTAAATATCTTTTAGGAGTGTATTTTTGATGACGAAATAACACTTCTACCATGAAGAAGAGTGTATAATTTGCCTCGCTCGCTGCGCTCACTCGTATATAAAGATGAAGGATAGTTCCGCCTTTTTGGCATATAGACAATCGAATACATTATTTAGATATGTTATATGTTTAAATGTATTTTGATGACAAAGTAACACTCTTTATATGGAAAAGGGTGTATATATTTTCTCGCTCGCTGCGCTACCTCTTATAATATTCACATACGGATCGTTTCTGAAAAGCAAAAGAATTCGGCACGCGAGGTTCCCGAATATATGATTTGGATATCTTACTGGCCTAAGTGTATTTTGATGAAATAACATGAAAAAGAATGTATATATTTTTTTATGATTTATATATCGTATAGGCCCATCTGGTATTCTGATGAAGAATCATCACTTCTAAAACGAAAAGGAGATACATTTTCTTGCTCGCTGGGCTCGCTCATATACATGTGAAAGTTACCAAATCTGGTTGAAATTGAATGAAAATGTGTAGGAGAGACGAAGGAAAATGTGATAAAGGCACACAATTGAAAGTGCCCCATGGGCTTTATACGGTTTAAGCAGGGGCGTCGCTACACTTTTTTGAATGGGGGTGTAGATGCCAGATTGCCGACAAACAATGCCACCGACTGCCGACGACCAACGTCGATAAATTAAACCGTATAAAGCCCATGAGGCATGTTCAATTGCGTGCCTCTGTTATATTTTCCTTTTAAATGATATATTTTGTTCACCTCACTTGGCGAATGTGTTTGTTTTCGGAAAACATCCTGTATCTGAATATAATACGAGCGAGCGCAGCGAGTGAGGAAAAATATACACTCTCTTTCGTACAAGTGTTAGTTCCTCATCAAACTGCATGATGGGCTTAAAGATATCTAAATTATATATTGGTTACCTCTCTGGCCTGATTCATTCGCTTTCAAAAGACAACCTAAATATTAATATTATACAAAGTGAGCGCAGCGAGCTAGGAAAAAAAGCTATTTTCATGGTAGAAGTGATAATTCTTTATCCCAATACACGTTGATATCTAACTTATACAGGGCGAATGTGTTTGTTTTCCGAAAACATCTTGTATTTGAATATAATATGAGCGAGCGCAGAGAGCGAGGAAAAATATACCCTCTTTCCTACAAGTGATAGGAAAAAACTATTTTTCATGGTAGAAGTGATCATTCTTTATCCAAATACACGATGGTATTAACTATGAGATATCTAACTTATACAGATACATTTGGTCACCTCACTGCCAAATTCACTGCCAAAATCGTTTGCTTTCCCAAATCCATCTTGTATCTGAATATTGTACGAGCGAGCGCAGCGAGCGAGGAAAATACATATGTAATCATTTTCATGATAAAAAGTGAAAGTCAAAAATACATGATGGGCCTTAATTTAAGATATCTATTTTGATATATTTGGTCACCTCTCTTACCTAATTGATTTGCTTTTAAAGGCCATCCTATATCTATTATCTAAATATAATACAAGCGAGCGAGGAAAAATATGCATACTCCTTTTTCTGGTAGAAGTGATAGTTCTTCATCAAAATACATGATGGGCCTAAAGATATCTAAATTATATATTTGTGTTCATCTCATTAGCCGAATGTGTTAAATTTTCGAAAACATCCTGTATCTGAATATAATACGAACGAGCGCAGCAAGCGAGGAAAAATATACTCTCTTTTATGGTAGAAGTGATAATTCTTCATCAAAATACATAATGGGCCTAAAGATATCTAAATTACGTATTTGTTCATCTCACTATAACCGAATGTGTTTACCTTCTGAAAACATCCTGTATCTAAGATCTAAATATAATACGAGCGAGCGCAGCGAGCGAGGAAAAATATACACTCTCTTTCGTGGTTCTAGTGTTATTTTGTCGTCAAAATGCACAGGCAAATAAACCGAATATGACTATTTGGGCACCTTATTCCACTTTTTTTCCCTCCTTCCTCTTCCCTCTCCTTTCTCTCTCTCTTTTCTTTATTTGCCGACAGCGATCGCGAATTTGCCGACAATAATTTTGAATGGGGGGGGGGGGGGGGGGGGGGGAGTGTCACACCCCCACACCCCCCTCTAGCGACGCCCCTGGGTTTAGGTGGTAGACGTTGGTCGTCGGTAATCGATGGCAATGTTTGTCGGTAATCAGTGGCCTCTAGGCCTACATCCTCCCCCCCCCCCCCCCCCATTGAAAAAGGTCTGGCGACGCCCCTGGGAAGAGCAACCAAAACATATATTGACTTAACTTAATAATGCTCCCATTTTTAAACATTGTTGATGCCCCTGATTCACGGAACTATAACGGTAAATTTTTCGATGTTCTTCGTCCCTTCCCCCGGCAGGCATGCTGACAATGTTGATCGACGCCCCTGGTGTAGACGAATGTTCTTCCAAAAACTTCGTTCGACCCCATCAAATAAAATTCTTTATTGGATACCTGTACTTGTGAAAATTGTTTAATAAAGATGTTTTTTTTCTTCAAAAGCTCATTCTCTGTTATCACTTCGTTTATGGCCTCTGAATTGCAGATGACTATCTATTTCCAACTTCATATATTTATCTTCTTCTTTATGTGCCGTGCCAGAGTCTGACGTTGGCGGCCATGAGTCTGTCTTTACTTGAGCTCAAGATAGGATAAGTTTCAGTCGCGTGGCCTCAAGATAGGATAAGTTTCAGATGCATGGCCGCTAACGTCAGACTCTGGCAATGCACATGAAGAAGAAGATATTTGTCTTCATAAGTTATAAAATCAATATTGTATGTACCTTAGAATGCACGATTTTCTTCATTTGGGATCTCAAAAATTTTCAGCTCGCGCTTCGCGCTAGCATTATCCATCATTTCCGTTTTTACTCAAGAAAAAGATTTTTTTAATTCCTTAATTAAAGTTAACCATTTCAAGATATAGGCGCATCTACCCCGCGGGGGTGAGGGGGGGGGGGGGGTGACCCACAAAATAATCTTATTTATTACGCCACTGAGTGCAGCTTTAAACCATACGTTTCTCCTCGGTTTGGGCGGTTTTGAAAAATTCCAGCCCCCCCCCCCCCCCCACTGGAGAATGCTGGATCCACCCCTAATTTATAGACCTACGCGACGACGAACACATCCCATCCTCAACACGCATTCACTCACGTAGTCTTTCAGTTTTTTTTTTAAATCGGAGGAGGGAATGTTAGAGAAGGGGAATTGCTTTTTTATCTTTTTTTTTTTTTTTTTTTTTTTTTTTTTGACTACCACATCAAGTTACCATTTCACTGCAGTAAGAAGGGAAGTGGACATCAGACCAGCCTTCTATCACGACGGCCTGCTTGTTCTTTTCTTAGCTCTTTCTAGCTCTCTCCACCGTCTCCACCTAAAACGCTAAATGCAAGCAATACGTCTGTGATGTTGTGCAAAGTTGTGCATTAGTGTACACACAAGAAATAAAAATCATCCACTCAAAACTTCATATAGTGCATGGCTTTGAGCCAAATTATATTTAAATATGTGTTTTCTGTAACATTTTGCCAAAATGTAGAACATTTGCAAATTTGCAGGCAAATACCTTGCTGCGTTCTTAAGTAAAAAGGGAATGTTTTACAAAAGAGATAACCTGTATTACCAAAATAGTTATGACCATATTCAGAATAAATTTTAAACCCTGGGTCTAAATGTAAGTATTTAAATAATATGTTAGACAGAGGTCTAAGTTTTCCTTTTGTGAAACATGATTTATAATTTCATTACGACTAAAGTATTTTGTAATTTTTTCTTTTTCTTCAAAAAAAAAAAAAAAAGTGGAAAATTTATACATTTTTTCTATGTAAACACAAAGTAAACCTACACAGAATTTCAAAAAAATAATCAAAACAAAATAATTCAACAAATTTCTTGTTTAAACAACACCTTACATAACAAGTAGGCCAATATGTACTCACATTGGAATGACATACAAAGCATTTTTGGATCAAGATATTACATATTACATATAAATATCCCTCCACTGTAAAACTATATCAACTTCTTTTTCCTGAGTGGAATTTCACTCAATACTGCCATGAGAGCATTAAATTGCAATGATTTCTTGGTAAGAAAATTGGATCATAATGACTGCTTTGAATGGATCAGGATATATTACTAGCTATTTCAAATTCAAACTGTATGCTTACAAAGAAACATGCCAAACCCTGGGAAAGTACCATAACACAACACACACATTTTGCAAACATTTCAATTGTCTGATTAACCCATTCATGACAGAAATTATTTAAAGCCTAATTTGATCAGCTTTTATTCTTCAAATTGGCAAAACCAGCATTTTTATTTTATTGCTACATTTTTATTTTAAAACATCATGTATCTGAAATGAATATAAATTGATAGAAATTATGATGAGAAGTCAAAAAGTTGCCAATTTGCAGGGGAAAACCATGATTTTAAACTTTCTATGGCATTGCCAATTTAAGGATTTTAACGCTTATTTTCCTTTAAAAAATTTTCAGCATCAAACAACGAAAAGTGATGCAACCAAAATGGGCACATTGTGTGTAGAATTTTTTGCTCTATCTGCTCATGTATTTGGTATGATTTTTAGGGCTTTGCATCAAAAGATATTAGGCCAAACCACATAATGTGGACCTCTGTCACGAATGGGTTAATACAATACACAAACTTACATAAAATCTCTTTGTTATTTATCATATTGTAGCAATAACAAATATGTAGACTTTAAGGTGCATCCAGATATGATATGACTTTGTGCCGCCATATTTTTTGTGTACAGTTCTATGGAGTATGGGGCGACAAAAAAATGTCGCCGAGGCAGGACATGTTTTGGTTTGCTGCCTGGCTACAAAAAAAAAATGCGCACCAATCAAATTCCTAATAAGGTAGCGCAAAAATTGTTGTCATGAGATTGTTTGCACAAGGTTTGACAAAATTCCTTCATACCTGAGAGTCGATGCATTAATGCGCGTTCATTAGCATAAGTGACGGCACAAAGTCGTATCATATCTGAACACAAAAAATGTGCTGGCACAATGTGGCAGCACAAAGTCGCATCATATCTAAACGCACCTTTATAATGATAATCTTGATACACTAATTACAGTAATTCTTTCGCTCCAATATCATTAATACTGCAATTTTCAAAACGACATAACTGAATCAGTAAAAAGAATGTTATGAAGTGAAATCACTGAAAATGGAAATTTATGAATGATTGGGTCAAGTTACGTATCTCTATCACAGCCTTTCACGATGTTAGATAATTCCATACATATATCATTGTCTTTGTTTGTCACATATGACTGCCTGAATTGTGTAATAAGACTTGAGAAATATTTATTCATAAATTGCTGTATAATTTGAGTCAAATTTTTTGATAATAATATTGTACAGAATGATGCTTGTTAAATGCAATACTTTCAGAGAGAAATACACATTAAAGACATCAAATTGTCAAAAAGATATTCAAAAGCAGAGGTGTAACATGCTTGTAAGTAAAGTGGCTACTTTTGCAGCATTACGTAGCATGTATAAATACAGACTTTTAAAATAATATCTAGACAACAGAAAACCTATGTATCTCTGTTGCCAATTTGCAAAGCAAATGCTGGTTCAGCCCTTCTGCCCCTGTATGATATGCGTGATCTAAGTTCCGAAATTCAGATAGCAAATAAGTCAAGGTGGTAGAAGAGGACTGTGCTAAAATGAAAAGAAAAAATCTTAAAATGAACTTGGAAATGAAGAATGCCCTCCATAATGATAAGGAATAGATCAGGGAAAAAAATACACGGGGCTCGGGGTGAATTCGCCCCCGAAACGCCAAAAAGAGCCCTGGAAAACTAAAAAAGAGCCCCTGAAATTCTCATAGGGTCCAATGTAAACTATAATACAATGTAGAAAATTTTGATGGGTGGGCTCAAGGAGTAGCCCCGGAAAAAAAAAAAAAAAAATTTTTCCCTGGAATAGATAGAGTATAAACAAATACAGCACCAAACAAAAGTTCAGCTTAGGGCTTACTAATGTGATAATGCTTCAAGGCAAAGACTGAAACAAGGGTTTTAATATCCTACACACCAGACTACACACCAGACTGAAATTTTGCCAATTTGAAGAAGCTCCTATATGAAACTAATGATAAGAAAGGCTGGGCATATCACAGAGTCGTTTCTGGGAATAATATGCCGGTACATACTTTAAGCCTAATCGAACCACACAACATTCCATACAACTTCAAGTCCACAAAGAGTTGGCAATTCGACAGCTATGTTGATATGACACAAACAAATGTTTGTGTTGAGTGTATAAGGAGGGTTGAACGTATAATAGTTGTTACTGGTAATAGTATACATATTTTAGGTCAAGCTACTGGACACAGAGTTGGCTAGAGCTTTAAATCATGCCAAGGTGTAGCCAATTATAAGAAGCTCCTAAACAAAACACAACAAGCAAAAGCAAAACAATGGTAACTGGGCACATCATGGGGTTGTTTCTAGTAATAATATATCTATGAAGGGTCAGTACATTGAAAATGTAAGCAGCCAGATTATCAGTTCCACACTGACAAGCTGCCAATTTAGTAATTCCCCTTGGATTGAAACTTAGACAAAGCCGGTTACAGCAGTATGACGGCGCCGCAGATAAAACCCTACAAACTCAAGGTCACTGCACAAGACACAGCACCAGCAAGAGCTTCAACACCAGGCTGAGGTGTGGCCAATTTAACAACACTCCAGGATTCACCATTGGTTGGGGCACTGGACGAGAAGGCAAGGAGTTGGTTCTTGTCTCCCAGGCCACCTAAAAATTCAAGAAAATAAAATTTTATAAAAGTTATGGACGGATAGAAGATGCAGTACAGAGAGGAGAGGTCCAATAGTGAAGGACGAGAGCAAATTATACTTCACTTAAAATAAATCATTTGGAGGTATCATAGAATGACTGTGCATTCATATAACTCTAAATTAAAACAGTGAAGGTTTTAATCCCAGCCCAATTCTAACGTCCTTATGCAAGACATTGATCTACGTTTGCCACTCTCCACCTAGTGTCAATGGGCACTACAGTACATATTTGGACCCTACGCTTTGATCAGTTTATAGCCAATTGGTCTACTACCAGTTGGTCTAATTGCCAGATCATCTAATACCATGGCTAAACCCATTTGGTCTACTATCATTTTGGTCTAATTGCCATTTGGTCCAATCATCACTTGGTCTAATACCCACTTGGGCTAACTGTCATTTTGTCTAATGACCAAATGGTCTAATTGCCACTTCGTCTACTTAGTTTTCCTCATTTCGTCTAATGACTATATGGGCTATTACCATTTCATCCAGTCAGATAGACTAAGTGATGTTAGACCAAGTGGCTATTAGACGAAATGGGCATAGCCTAACTGGAAATTAGACGAAATGGTAAATGGGCTAAGTGGCAATTAGACCAAATGGTTATTAGACAAACTGGTTGTAGACAAAAAGGGACTAGACAATGTGGGATGAGACCAAACGGGCATTAGACAAAGCAGGAGTAGACCAAGGGACAATTCACCCTTTGATCAGGTTAAGAATGTCTTGAGTCTTACCAGCAATAGCAGCCAGAGTAGCAGCAGCATTCTGTGACCTATACAGGAACCAGTTACCACTGAGAGGGCACCCAGTGTCAAAGGTCGCGCTGTCAACCTCTACAAGCTGTGGGACGGTGCCAAACACAGCTCCCCCAAGTCTATGAGGGTTACCGCCCACAGTGATGGTGACTGCGACGGAGGCTTTGCTGTTGGCCGGGGCAGCGTCTTCATGGTTGACATTTATCTGTTGATTTAAAAAACAATGAAAATTGATGGGCAAAATTATGGATGCCATTTGGATCCCTAAGTCTCGCCTTCACCTCTGGTGGGCGAGACAAAAAGGACTGTGGAGTAACTATCTCTACAATTAAAGGCAATTTCAACAGACATCTGCATCACCTATCGAAATGTATGAACACAATATTCACACATCTCATTATTGTAACATGCCTGCAGAAGGCAATGCAATGGGCCTAGAGTGCTTGAGAAGATTTTTTTGAAAATAATTAGCATTAGACCTGTTAACTAATTTTATGCATAGCTGTTAAAAGATTCCCTTACCAACTAAGAAGTTTGATAGATGCTTGACCGACATAGCAACAACTAATGTATGCAAACATGATTCCATCTATTCAGATGCCATTACGCATAACAGGTGAAGTGAAAATAGTTGGTAATCAAGGGATCTGGAGTGACCTATGTATAGATTGGAATACAATGAGTAAACCGGTCTACTGTGTTGAATATAAATATGAGAATGAACTCCTAAAGAGAGAGTGGTAGACAAACCTCTAATCCAAGTTCTGCTAGGAGTGGTTGTGCATTGACTAAGTTGACATTGTTACCACCAGTCTGTACTCTCAGTATACCAGCAGAGACCGCAGCTTTCAGGTAGGAACCAGCCTTCTTCAAGGATTCACCTAGATTGTACAAAAAAGATTTAGAGTTTTGGCATTGGCATACTTTGTGAGTAGCTGATTTAAAAAATTCTCAAACTAAGATGAAACATGTGTATGAGTACTTGTATTTGTATTCAAAAACCCTGAAATCAACCATAATTTGGAATGAAAAAGTGTAAGTTAGACGCAAGCGGCGATTTTATTATCCTTCGTCTCACGAGACAATCACTGAGAGGACCACTTTGCTTGAATTTGAAAATGCCGTTATGTACCTCCCGCCG